>JAFMSR010000025.1:890468-1180804 GCA_022818135.1 Saxidomus purpurata | reverse complement strand
AGCAATTATACATGTTACATAAACATTTTAAATACTTCGTTGTAACGAAGTTAATAATGTATCAAGATTGTTTGTATGTTAAAACAAAATATGAATTACGTTACCATAAATACACGTTGATACATTTTATTGTAATTTTTGTTTCAAAAATGACGAATTACTCATACAAATAATTAACGAAAACTAAAATAGTCACATAAATTTATAGTCGTATTTAGTGTGACTTTCTGGGAAACATTTTAGAATACTATAAAGAAAAGGACAAGCAATTTACTCTACAAGCATAAATATGTTACCAGTTATTATTTTCATATTTTCTTAATTTAACAGGCAACTCTAGAAAACACTGACAACAACTCACAATGAAACAGTACTTACAAACTGACTAATCTGACAGCTGTATATTTGGTGTATAATGTTCATACATTATACCCATAAAACCGATAAATGAACATATAATGAGTTTTTATGTTTGTATTTGTAAGGATACATTTATATGGTATTGTTATAAGCAAATACACAAAAAAGAAGGTAACACCTGTTGTTCTAAAAGGTCACGTATTCACTCACATGATGCTACATTATAACTTATTCATATAAGTTTATTCATTGATTTATAAGCTTAATTTGAATAATTGCTCAATTTCTATTTAGCTATGATCACTGACAAACGAAAAAATATTAATATATGATTTAGTCAGAGACGGCTATTCAAAGCAATTTCAAAATACAATATGTCAATATATTTTTCTAAGCTATGACTGTTTTATCATTCTTCGTACTCATACTGAGCACGTGCACAATAGGCTGGTAAACCCCGACAAAAACATGAACTTTCACACCTGATTTCTTTCTTAGCACAGGAGCAATTTCTAGTACATCGTTTCTTACATTTACAAAAATAGTCTCTTTCCAGAATTGAAGGAATGTGACTCTCACACATAAGCAAAGGCTTTGTCTTTCCTGACTGATATGTCCACCCAAAGACATATGGGTCAACAATTGACGGTGTTGGCTGATCTGCTTGTATCCAAAGTGTGGTTTGGTTTAAGACTCGAAGAACATGTTGCCGAAAGGCGTCATCTGTTGGCGGGAGGTTTTCGAGCGGTTTCTTACTTGCATAGTACAAGTGGCTTCTAAGTGAATTCAGATCACTGAATCTTCTTCTTTGCATACACTGACACAACTATATCTTTGACTGTATCAAATGTAAATTCTACCAAACCATTGATATCTCCTGTTTCTATGTGTTTACATATAGATGCAAGATCTTCGACATGACCAGTCTCTAATGTGGCATTAAAAAATGCTCGTTTTCCTTTTCCGTAGAAGTAGCTTGTTGTATCACAGCCACTTAATGCATGAAAAAGTGGCAACATGGTAATAAGCGATGGGTTGTCACACCTGTTGATGATATCATGCACAGGTATACACTTGTCTATCATCTTTACAAACAATTCTTTCACTCCAATGTATCTCAGACGTTCAAACAGGTATAAAGCAATGACAACTATATCTGTATCTGTTGCTCGGATCACGATTCGGGAACATCCATTCTGTGCTGCACATAACGCATGCAAGAATGTACGAGTATCTGCTTCTTCATGGGTGCTGGCCAGTAAATAGCGATCCATATACGATATTTGACAGTCGCCTTCAGAATCAATTACGGCAATTTGTAAGCGGTTTTCAAAACCACCTGAGAGGTACAGTTTTGTGTCTACACCTAATACGTCCATAGATTTCGACCATGTCTCGAACAGAAACGCAAGTAAGTTTGCTTTGCTAGCATTGTTATGAACGATATCTTCAAAATGCTTCAACTGCATTCCTTTATAAATTTTGAATTCCTTTATAGCTTCCTTTCGCCTGTGTCTACAACCGTTTGAATCCTTCAGGCATATGTTTCTCCCATTTGGATCCTGGATCTCAAATATTCTGTCATAGCGATCAGCTGCAATGTGTATCTCTGCATACGGGTATTTCTCAAATGTGTCTTTCAAAATTCTTTCTGCAAATAATTCACTGTTCTCGTCTCCATGTGGTTTGAATGCCCGTATAACAGCCATAGCGTCTACAACAACAGCCTCTTTCATATTTCCTTCTCTGATTGGAAGATTACATGGCCAATTTTCTAGTCCGCTTCGTTTCTTTAAAATTTCTAATAAGATCGCCTTATTCCCACCTCTAAGGTAACATTCTCCTGTTTCATTATCCATTTCTGCTATTGACGGAGGATATCTTCGAAGTTCATGGGAAAGAATATTACTAAACTGAACGTGGTCTGCAGTTTCTCTTTCTTTTTATGCCCCCGAAGGGAGGCATATTAAAATCGCACCGTCCGTCTGTCCGTCTGTCCGTCCGTCTGTCCGTCCCCACTTACAATTCGTGTCCGGACTGTAACTCTGTCATGCATTGAAGGATTTTAAAATAACTTGGCACACATGTCTAGCACATCAAGACGACGTGTCGCATGCAAGACCCACATCCCTACCTCAAAGGTCAAGGTCACACTTGGAGTATGAAGGTTATGGAATCCTCTATATATGCACACATTCGTGTCCGGACTGTAACTTTGTCATGCATTGAAGGATTTTAAAATAACTTGGCACAAATGTCTAGCACATCAAGACGACGTGTCGCGTACAAGACCCACGTCCCTAGCTCAAAGGTCAAGGTCATACTTAGAGTTTGAAGGTAATGGATTCCTCTATATATGCATATATGCACACATTCGTGTCCGGACTGTAACTTTGTCATGCATTGAAGGATTTTAAAATAACTTGGCACAAATGTCTAGCACATCAACATGACGTGTCGCGTGCAAGACCCACGTCCCTAGCTCAAAGGCCAAGGTCACACTTAGAGTTTATAGGTAATGGAATCCAGTATATATGCATACATTTGTGTCCGGACTATAACTTTATCATGCTTTGAAGGATTTTAAAATAACTTGACACAAATGTCTAGCACATCAAGCGGATGTGTCGCGTGCAAGACCCAAGTCCCTACCTCAAAGGTCAAGATCACACTTAGTGTTTAAAGTAATGATAAACTGTATGCATGGTTACTCTGTCATGCATGGAAGGATTTTAAAATTACATAGCACATTTATTGAGCACATGGAGAGGACACAGACTGTGAGGCACCTCTTTCGGGGGCATTCGTCACTTGTGAGGGACAGCTCTTGTTCCACAAGAGCTCGTTTCATAATCTGTAACTCGTATGTCAGTTCATTCTTATACTTTTTTAAGTTTTGCCGCTTTCTTTGTTGATTCTCCAATATCTAAGAATGTGTGAAGGTTAACTCTTCCCAATTTATCAGTTGAGAGGTAGCTTTTCAATGCATTCTTTCCTTTTTCTTCAAGTGTAAGAAGATCGTCTGATATATAATCTGGTGCTTTCAAACCACTACAGATGTTCACAATTTCTGTACAGTCTTCGTATGTAAAAGGATTAATCATTTCAATTTTCACGACCTCAATGATTGCTTCTCTTTGTTCGAGTTCTTTCTTCATTGATGATTTAGTATCGTCATGGTGCATGATATCTGTTTTCTCAGTTCTAAGCATCTTTTTCAGGGAAGAAGATACAGCAGCTGAAAATGGCAGTGTTACAAACCATTTCTCTTGCGTTTTCTCACTAAGCGTCATTCCTTTTAACCCTGCCTGTCCACTTCTTCCTTTCGCATCACAATTTTGTGAACATTCTAATGCCATATCAGTCCATATGTTATTGAAACTTCCATTTGATCTTTTCACTGTAAAGTTTCTATTTACGAATTATTTTTCTATTTCTGGTGCATTTTCAGGTAGACTTCTCATTTCTTCAAGATAAGTAACCAGTACTTTACTATATTTCTGGTGATCAGCTGCAGTGATCACTGGTGTCATGGCTGCAGTTGCTGATAAATGTTCTGACCAAACCCCGTCACGCTCAGCATGAATGTACAAAAGCAGTGTCTCCAACATCCCTTAGTACTGTAACCAGAACTTGTGAGTCTTGTATTGAGACCTAGAGTTGTTATAATAATCTATGTCAGATCTAAGATCTTTAACAGAAACTTGTATTTCTGCTACTAGGTCAACTAATGTATTTCCATCATCAGTGCCTAGTCTGTTCTTTAGTTCTCTTATCTTTTCATTCAATACCATAAAGCTATTCTGATCAAGGTCTTTTTCCAAGAAGAAGTTTTCGAAAGCTTGCCACCAAAGTTTTGTTAGTGCTTCATGAGCTCGCATATGGGCATTAATGGCTTGATAGTATCCTTTGCCTGAAAGAATTTTATTGGCAGTACCCTCTAGAACAATTCCGCTACTTACAAAAATCTCCTTAAGACCAGACCCCAGCATGATTTTTCCGACAGCTCCTACAAAATTCATCAGCAGATGAAAACCACCTAATCGAAGAAATATCCAATACTTGTGGTAACTGTTGATGTTTTGCTTATTTTGGCATTGAAAACTTTCCAGCTTGGACAATCAATGTCAACCTCAAGAAGCTTTGTAGGACAAAATCTGGCAGCAGCCCAGCATAAATTGATATCCCCAATTGAATGTGTGTCCTATTTGAGTAGGTCAAGGTCAAGACTTCTGTCAGTAGGGCAAAGCTTTCTTATTAACTTCCGGGCAATGTGTGAGTCTTGAAAACTACTACCTGACGCTTTTGCTTCCTGGAGTGTAGTTCTCCTGTGTATTGTAGCAGGTATTTCACCAAAAGAGCCTCCAGGTAGTGTCTGAATTGCATCATGGTGCTGATACATGACCATACTAGTGAAATGCATGCTTTTTCCATCTAAAGTACATTCAGAGAAGTCGAGGTTGTCAATAGCAAATTGCGTGAAATTTTCAGAGTTAATGTTAGATGGGATAAATATTCCATCATCTGAGCATTTATCAGTCACTTCCAGAGCTACAGATGTCAAAATTCATTGTAGATCATTGTAACTAATCCATCTAAAGTACATTCAGAGAAGTCGAGGTTGTCAATAGCAAATTGCGTGAAATTTTCAGAGTTAATGTTAGATGGGATAAATATTCCATCATCTGAGCATTTATCAGTCACTTCCAGAGCTACAGATGTCAAAATTCATTGTAGATCATTGTAACTAATACAGATCCCTAGTCTATTTAATAACGATATTAAATCTTTGCTTCGAGTTTTATGGTAAATATGTACGGCAAGACCAACATGTTGTGGTGTTTTCATGCCCGTGACTGAATAAACAATGTTTTGAGCAAGTTTGAGTACTCTTTCATTCAGTGTTAATACTGATTTGCTTGGTTTTCCATCATCTTCTGTAATGACCTTCCCTGTTTCATTATCAATGTCTCTGATATCATCTGATTCACCAAGGAGATACGTTAAAAATTGTACAAACTGCTAGGTGTCATCTTATCTGCCTGTTCATAACTAACGCTCAATGTGTCTTCATTGCCCTTTTCAGTATTATTACTGATCAGTTTCAAGTCTGCTTTGATTACCTTGGCAAGTTGAAATGCTAGTTTATTTGACATCTCTTCATCAGGTTTATTAATGACAGCTTTTTGAGTCTCATCTTCTTCATCATTTTCATCACAGGAGTCAACTACAATACAATTATTTTCAAGACTCTTCTTCAAAGAAATTACTTCTTTTATAAGTTGTCCTGCATTGATGTTGGCTGAACAAACTAAATCCGACACTTTCCCCCCTTGTGGCCAAAAAAGTACAGACCTACCAAAGTGATTAGCAAGCTTCTTCTTCATGTTGTCATTACGATGCCTTTTTGCATCAGATGCATTGACACCACTACCAATCAAATGTTCAATATATCTGTCTCTGATTGCAGATAAGTACATAACACTTCCTTTTTTCAAAGAATTAATAAGTTCGTGTTTCAGGGTGTCAAATGCTAATTTGTATGGATCAGAAGTATCTATTCTTTTTTTGGTTCAGATTGGAATCTCAAAATGTTATAGCATGATTTGTGATATCTAGCTTCCACAGCACACAGGTCAATAGAAGTACCAGTTTGACCTTGAATTCTACGCAGAATATGTTCATTATTGAGATCAGCTGCTTTTTGGTACAAAGTCTCTTGGCACTGTTCAGTCAAAACACAAACGAGTTTTTCATGTTTTTTCTTCCCAGACAAGCTACTCTTCCCACATATTAAACACATAGTCTTAAAATCAAACTCTGGAACTTCATTACGTGTTAGCTTTTTGTTTATACTTAGGGATGGTGGTGATGCTTTTCTTTTTAGACTACATTCACTGCTCAAATTGATATTTGTTTTACTTGTTCAACTTGATCTACAGGACCTATGCCACTTTGGTTCATTGCTTAAAAAGATTGATTTCACATTTAACTTCTTGTTAAGCCTATCAGATAACTCATCATTACGAGAGTTTGTGACAAAACATATTGTATCAAAACTATCAGCAGTAACACTTAATAAGTTTTCTTATGTCTGTCTTTGGCAAATAATGCACAAGTTAAAGTCTGTGATAAAACAAGTATCGCTGCTCTTGCCTGGGTAAAGTTCAAAGTCTGTAGCCATTCTGAAGTAATTATCACTCTCCACCTGAAGAATATATCAGTTGTGTACACTATTTAAAGAGCAGATAAACAAAATTTGTAACATTTATTTTCTATAATTGTTGATTGATAGCAGTACCAAATTTCTTGAAATTACCTGAAGAATTACTTTTTAAAGTTCAAACAATTCTGTTACTTTACATTTGAAAACAATAACTGTTAAGGGTCATAACCTTTGCTTTTTCATTATTGCTGATTAAATAAACAGTATCAGTATGTTGTAAATAATTCTTCTCTTACAAACAGTAACTTTTCGCAACACTATAAACTGGACAAAATATAAACAATTGTTTTTTAAAGATTTTACTTTAAACCTACATGTATAACATAACTCAGATTATTTGATAGCAATACATAGTATTATCAATTCCGATAGTCGTATACAAACCTTGTTTTGTATGTCCTGTTTTCATCAATATTAAAACACCTCCCATATACAAATGTCCGTTGTGAAATTGCATGTCACATGTCGCCTCATCTACAAACACACGTTTTGGAATATTATTGCATATTTTAAATATGCTTAGCATGCGACAAAAAAAAAAAAACAGAAAGGCTACTATCATTATTTAGTTAGTGTTTTCTAAGGCTTTAAAGCTTGTTACACGTTACATAATGTGATATATGATATTCAAGTTTAGGTATGGATGTAAGCTTTAAAAATTTATAACATGTCTAGCTTGATGTACCTTCAGCTCAAACCTCATTTCTGTATCTGGTGCGGTATGATACTTGGTATACACTATCGATGTTACACAAATAATCAATCTCTTCAGTTGACCTTTCTGAAAAAAAGTCATGGTTAATCTCATTGTAAAATCATAAATAAGTAATAACACAGCTAAAATGTTCTAATGTTAATTATAACATTTCAAAATCCTAACTCATCATACACATTTCCCTGCAAGTGTTGCACGATATACAAAACATCTATGTAGCATGATAATATTGACTGAATCTAAAAGGAGATATTGTAAAGATAATACTAAAATTCTTTGAAAAATTGCATTCTTTTTAGCTAGATCTATCTTATTTTCATTACAATGTATATACCTTTAATCTTCACATATGCTTGAAGTGAATTATATATTATATATAAACAATTATATATACTTTGTTGAATAAATATGCCAACATGCCAGTCCCAATACTTCAGGTTGTTATTTATTTATTTACCTATTTAGAACCAATGGAAAACATAACCAATACCATTTAGTCCGTTTTCTATTACCTATCCGACTACTACTCAACTTTTGAAAAAAAAATCATAAAGGGTTCTTTACGAGTATAATGTCTCTCTTGATTTCTTAGTATGACTTTATTTTGACAGTAATTGAAACTCTTGAAAGCTATAGAACATCTAATAATGAGATTTATGGAAAATGACGAATCTGATATCATTGTTCTGGCTGCTGTAGGTTGTTTCTGAAACTCGATCACATTAAAGGTATTACAAAAACATTGTCTTAATTGTATTAAATACAATGTTAACAAAGAAATCATGTTTCAAACTTACCATCTGAAAGTCTTAAAAATCTTTATCTGTATTCTTGAAGTGTCGCAGATGTGGAAAAACCAAGTATTCTTTCAGTGAGTTTTACTGCAGACAATATTTTAATGGAGTAACTTCAGTAAAGGGAGAGAACTCGGCAATTTTAGAACAAAGTATTTGTTTCCTAGTATAGAGCATATTGAGTAGTACAATTAAAAATTATTTTTTGTTGTTACTCTATTAAATTCTTTCTTATAAAAAGTACTTCAATTATGTAACGTGATATGTTCAAGGGAGGTGTCCTATTGATAGGGATTGGTTGAAAAGGTAACGTATGCAAGTTGGGTTACAAATTGTAATGTATATTACACAATGCTAATGATATGCATGGTAAGTGTTGCTTTCTTTAATTTAATTCTGCACCTACATTCTTCATAGTTTTAATAATGAAAAGTCAATATTCACCATTAAAGACTTTTTAATAGTGGAAACTGTTTGAAGGAATGTCGGTAATGTTCATTTTTATTATGTAACGTATACGTAAATAAAATGCCTATTACAGGCGTTTCTGTATTTTTAATTTATATTATATCTATATATTCAAACTAGTTAATAGTACTGTTGTTGTTTTAGTGTAAAGAGAAGTATGTGAGTACTGAAAAACTATACTTTATTTATGTAAAAACGCAAAAAATACAGAAATTCACATGAATTATCCTTTGTAACGTAAGTTACACACACCAAAAGGACATATAAGTTAGAAAATTATACAAAAACATATCGTTCGCCCAATTATTTAATCCAAAAAAGTAATTTGACCCGGCAAAGTATCAATAAAGATACCTTTTATGCAGTTATTAAGCATGCACCCTTTCTACAAACTATTTGTTAATTTTTGGATTTCCGCCATTTTGAGGACTTTCGCCGGCCTAAATTTTTCTACATACACTTGATTCTTTGCGCGCAGACATCCCTCTTTATGAAAATACCATCAAACCTTGGAGAGGAAACCAAGTAGGGTAAATCATTTTTTTGAGGCTTTTGGCTCTTTGGGTCCCGGACTAGCACCATCACCATAACTAAAGAAGACGAGGGTTGCTGCTGCTACCATGTTTAGATAGGTATAGAGAGATATAACTTATATTCATTTTACCATTTTACTATGGGTATGACAACTTTCTGGAGGCGCTTTATGTGTGTACGTGGTGTACGGAGGGGTCCTAGGTAGACAGGGATATAAAGTGGCAGAGGGAGGCAGCACAGAAGGTCTTTTTTGCCATGAGTGGGGAGGATTCTCCATTCATTAATTTGACAATGCGGCTACCTAGTGAGAGGATGCAGAGGGAGAGAGCAGCCTTTCAGGCATTTCGAGCTCGGAGAGGGGCGGGGCATCAAAGACCGCCATGCTTCTACATGAAGAATATTCAGTTGCCCCAAAAATAAATAATCGGGACAGGAAAGTGAACAATTTGGGAGTGGTGGCAATGGGGAATTTAAACCCCGATTTATCGGGGTTGTAAATCTCCTATGCCAACGGCCCTTTTCAGGGTTATTCAAATAATGAAGAAAAAAATAATATCAGTTTTTTATTGTCATATGAATACATAACATTTAAAAAAAACATAACTCAACAATTTCCTTTTACGGCCTAATGCTCTCTTCTTATGTGGAGGTTCCTGGTTAGGTCCCTGGCTAGGTCCCTGGCTAGGTCCCTGGTTAGGTCCTTGGTTAGATCCCTTGGAGGTTTCGGTAGGTGGGCTACGGAAGTCACCGAAGTCCACCCATAGTTTATATCCAGGAGAGCGTTGGGTCTAACCGCAGCCTTTGCATTTAACAGGGTCGGTTGAACGATGGCCCTCTCCGATTTAATGGTCAATTTAAGACTCTTTTGGCTCCTCCGACTCCATTGGCTCCTTCATACCTTGTTTTGATGGACATGCATTGGCGTAGTGTCATGGCTGCTTACAATAATAACAGGTCGACACAAAACCTCCAGGGGTCTTGTTGGCTTCAGCAGAGCAAGCATTAGCGGAATGCCCTGGCTGCTGACAGCGATAACAGGTAATGTTGATCCCCTGTCCTGTCCCCTGTCTTCCCTGGACAAACACTTGCAAAATGCCCCGGCTGATGACAATGATAATAGACACGTAGTAGTATATAAATAGCATCTACATCCTTTTTAATTTGTTGCAGCGTGTTTGGCTCCATGACTGAAACTGATATCGAGTAGAGATACTCACGCCTTTTTATAGACGGAGAAGGGTACATCTTCTGTCAGTCGTCAGTCAGTCAGTAGACAAACTTATAACACTGGTACCTTACTCAGACACTAGCAGCAGTAGCAGCAGCAGCAGTAATAGCTAGCAGTAGCAGGAAAAAGCACGAACCCCCCCCCCCAACTTAGTAAATTTAATTTTTGGGTAAAATCAATATATTCATAGGATATTTTCTTTGTGAAGAGAAAAATAAAGGTAGAAAAACATATTTGCGCGCCCAGTAACTCGAGGCTTACAAGAACTTACAGCGGCTTAACCCCCCCCCCCCCAAGGATTTGATGAGATAAAAATATTGTATACAAGAGCCCCCCCGTTAGTCCCGGGGTGGTCAATCTACAATAAAAGTAAGCAACAACAAACACATTTTATTGTTTTTTGTTGAAATTGTCAGTTACTAATAATGCCCTTGTTAAGTCCCAAGACCTTGTTTTCTTAAAATTAGTAACTTGCACTGCGTCCAGTCGCTTTAAGGAAGACAGCTCTCCAGAGAAAACAACAGCCACCGCCAGTCCAAGACCAGAGCCAGAGCCAGAGCCAGAGCCAGAATCTGAGCCTGAAGCAACGTCCAAGAAGACACCACTCCCTTTGTTTGAGATAGAGTCACGTACACACCGCCACTCTCGAAAGTTCGAAACCCAGAGTCAAGTGTATGATGTTATAAGACCTCACAAATCTTATTTCATGGGCTGGTGAAGGCGCTGAAAGAGCAATGCCAGGTACAGTCAGGGGATCAAGTGCGAGTCTCTCTTTACTATCCAGGGTGAAATGTTGGTATTCACATTCCGTTCGATCAAGTAGGGAACACCACAGGGGACCGATTGTTGGATGAATGTGAACGTGTAATGCAGAGTAATCAAGACTTTTAGATCCATGATGGAGGCATGTCAGCTGAAATAACACACATCTCTATGCCGGAGGGGTCTGGAAAGGCCAGACATCACTCTGCGAAAGAACTCTATGCCTTCCATCAGTCAAGAGATCAAGTATGCGGACATTTGTTCATTGTACCCGTTTGTGAACAAGTACAGAGAGTACCCGCTAGGCCACCCATGCTTAATCAGTCAAGTAGCCATTCAAGTGGGGCCTATTCAAGACTACCGTGGTCTTATTAAGTGCAAAGTGATACCAACTCAAGATCTATGGATGTCTGTACTCCCGGTGCATTGCAACCACAAGGTGGTGTTTACGTTATGTCCCACCTGTGCTGAACAAGAATACTATAAGTGTACACATTCTGTATCAGACAGAGCCCTGGTAGGCACACGGACCTCTGTGGAGTTACAGAAGGCGCTTGACAAAGGCTACCAGATCTTAGCTGTGTGGCATTGGGACCAATGGAGCAAGGACGTTTACCAACAGTGCATTAATAAATACTTAAACATGAAAAAGGAAGCCAGCGGCTATCCGAACAGGGTTCAAACACCAGCAGAGGAAGCCACATTTAAGCAAGATAGAGAAAAGGAGAACCCGTTTACACTCAAAACGATGGCAGTGCTTTACCAGGAAACGGAGCAAATGACCACGAATCTCTTAAGACAATGGTACACCGTGTATTTACTTTGGGAGTGTCAGTTTGACAAGTACTAGAGAAACGATCCTGTTAACCAGCCTGTGCTGGACCAGCTTTATCCCCACATGGACGAGATTCAACCGAGAGAAGCCTTGTATAGAGGCCGAAACAATGCCATCCGGCTGTACTATGAGGTCACAACGAGTCAAAAGATCAAGTATGCGGACATTTGTTCATTGTACCCGTTTGTGAACAAGTACAGAGAGTACCCGCTAGGCCACCTATGCTTAATCAGTCAAGAAGCCATTCAAGTGGGGGCTATTCATGAATACCGTGGTTTGATTAAGTGCTAAGTGATACCACCGTATGATCTATGGATGCCTGTTCTCCCGGTGCATTGCAACCACAAGATGGTGTTTGCGGTTTGTCGCACCTGTGCTGAACAAATGTAAGTGTACCCATACGGTATCAGACAGAGCCATTGTAGGCACACGGACCTCTGTGGAGTTACAGACGGCGCTTGACAAACGCTACCAGATCTTAGCTGTGTATCATATGTGGCATTGGGACCAATAGAGAGTGGAAAGGATACAACTAGAACAGGTCCACAAAAATCCTTGTAAAAGAGCTTTTGCAAAAACCATGCTTAACTGTCTGTGGGGCAAGAATCCCCTGAACAACGAGCTGCCCAAGACGTCGCTAGCCTCGAACGATACCATGATTTACTGTTGGATTTACAGATCAATGTGCACCATATGGAGATATTTGATCATGACGAGATCATCTTGGTGAATTTAAACCTCATACCTCCTCAAATGTGGTCGTCGCCTCCTTTGTAACATCCTATGCTCGTTTAGAACCCCATGCCGTGCGATGGTGTCTTGCATTTTGATACAGACAGCTGGATGTACATTCACGATTCTGAACAGTACATTATTCCTATTATAGACAGTGGACTAGGTCAGTGGACCAATGAAGTTCAAAACGTAAGCATTGTCAAGTTTGTCGGACTAGGGCCTAAGAACTATGGCTATGAATACATAGAAAATGGAGAGAGACACACCAACTTTAAAGTCAGAGGCATTACTCTGGATTACGATACCACAAACTTCGTCATTTTCGATGCTATGGTGAACTGTGTACAGGACCGCGAACACTTTTCGTTGGTCGTGGAGTATCCATCTCGCATCAAACGACACCGGGATCGTAAAGTGACCAGTGAAAACCAGACCAAAACATTTCGATCAGTGTATACCAAACGTGTGGTTGTGAAGGACTATAAGACGGTAGCTTACGGTAACGCTTATCATTCCTAGGGAGGAGGTGAACCATGGCAATCGTATGACCTCGACCTCTTTCCCGGCGAGTGTTTACTAATTTCATTATAGATTACACAGAGTGGACAAAAGTGGTGGTGGGGTATGCCAGTGTCTCTTACAGTTATAGATATAAGATGTTCCTCTTTGAATGTCAGTGTTGTTACACGAACTAGGAACATGAAGATGTAGATCGAACAACATGCCGTACCACAACGAGACTCGCAGACGGTCTTGCAGAGATTGTTATCAATACCTCTTTTACTGCCCATCATGCAGGTTTAAACGATGTTATTTAAAAAGGGAGATGTATTGTATCCATTGCTTCACTAGGCATGGCTTGGGGTATGAGAAAAGGCGTTGTCTGAGCTCTGGTGGATAAAAGACGGTACATTACGGTGACGCTAACCATTCCTAGGAGGAGGTGAACCACTGCAAACGTCTTACCTCCACCTCAAAGACGACATGTGTTTACTGATTTTATTTTATTTCACATATTTGACGAGAGAGGTGGTGGGGTATGCCGGTGCCTACTACAATTATAACAACAGATGGTACATGTTACAATGTCATCCTTGTATGAAAAGATGTATGATGAAGGGTGAAGGATGTATGAAAATGCAGATCGAAACAACATGCCAAACCGCGACGAGACTCGTAGAGGGTGTTGCATAGATTGCCATCGATACCTATGTTACTACCACGTATGCAGGTATATAAAGCGACTTTATCTAAATATGAGGGGATATTGTCTCTGTTAATTCTATTGGCATGGTTGTGAGTATTAACGTACACGCGAACGTTACCGTTGCTAAGCTGAATTACCCAAGGTGAATCGCCCATGGCGGATGAGATTGATCAGAGTGATAGTGTAAGCCGGTGTCTACTACAATTATAAAATGGAGGAGTACACTTTAGAATGTCAGGCTTGTGTTGCCCAGCTGTCATATGAAAATCGAGAACCAAACGACATGCCGGACAACAATAAGATTCGTCGCCAGTTTTGCTGTAAATGCTATCGATACAAGTACTACTGTCCCAGATGCAGGCGGCGTAATAGTTGGCATTTCAACAACATGGAAGGTTTATGTCTCCGTTGCTGGTCCATACTGAGCTATTACGAGGCTTGATTATAATCAAAGGAAACAGCATTGGACCCACATAAACCATCGTGACTTCGTTGGAAGCATACGTGTCTGACCTCCCTCCAGAAATACGGAATGGGCTAAGACGGTTGATACATCTACACCGAGAGATTCGAAACAGAGAGGATGTGAGTCACACTGACAAAATGTTCATGATTCGAAAAATTGAAGTGCCTAATCTTCTAGATCGGAGAGTCTCAAGAGTATGGACGTTTTTCCTATATGACTATAGATGATATCAACCAATATGCAAACTCATCACAGCAGACAGCAGTAGTTTAGTGATGATTTCCCATTATATGCTTACTAGAATGAGTCACGGAGAAGGACTCCTCGTTTAATCGATTTTAATATCAAATGCAAAAAGAACTACGACGTAAACAACAGAGTGAACCACAGAGTGAACCCAGAGTGAATCACAGATATTGCTCGATTTAAAAGCGATTCAACGTCATGACTGGATCAAGTATGTGGTTCAGAGTGATCACGTGGCACAGCTGATACAAAAGTGGATCCAGTGGTGTTATGATATAGATTTCATCTAGCTGTCATGGAAAGCAGACGCATTTTTGTCAAGAGCAGAAGCAGACGCATTATTGAGGTACCTATCTACAGAAGAGCATTGATCTATGCTTTAAAAATGATGACAACCGTACAATACCGTCACAACAGGGCTTATATTATGGAGCTAATAAGAGATGAAAAAATGTGGGACGAATTTCAGGGCGCCCTTTGCTTTATTTAAATCTGTGACAGTGAAGTGCATCGATATATTCTACCTTGGACAGAAAAAAGTTGCTCAGTGAAGTCGTGGATAACTCAAAAGTGATTGCATTTTTGACAGAGATATAGACATTATAGACATTTAGATGTGATGATACACTGTTATACTGTTGCAAAGATGTTTCAAAGATGGTTTTTTTCAAAGATATTACCTCGATGTTATCAACTGACAATAAAAATACAAATGCGATTGAAAGCCATTGGGGTGTCATTATTCTTTTGTCCCTCATGGAGAACACATTACTGTTCAGCACCCTTGAAATCTTTTTATTTCAGGTCGGGAAAAACCCAACTTGTTAAACGGTTACTGGACTATAAGGAATATATATTTGATATCATTCCCGAGCAAGTTGTCTGGTGTTACAAAGATGGCAATCCGCGTACTCTCTGCTGCAAGAAAGTTCACCTTCAATCAAATTTATCGAAGGCATTCCTGATGACGAAGATAACCTGTCGAGTGATGTTTCGGTGCCTCATTTGATTATCTTTGACGATATGCTAGGCGATAAGGATGAAGAAAAAATCAAGCTGTGGTTTACACGAAAAGGACATCATCGGAATGCAAGTGTGATCTATATCACACAAAACATGTTTCAACATTCGAAAGCCAGTCGTACTCTGAGTTTGAATGCCCATTATATGATTTTGTTTCAAAACACCAGAGACAAAGGTCAAATCAAAACGTTAGAGCACCAAGATGCCATCTAGAGGACTCATGGATATTTACTGATTGATTTTCATCCTAAAACACCAGATTCCTATTGCCTACGCACCTACCTATTTCATCATTGGAGGACAGGGGAGGAACATGGGCCTGTGGTGTAAACAGGATAAAAAGGGATGGATTGACCAGGTTTCTGACTTGCCATGACATACACACCAAGAGCTGTGATTGAAAAATTGGAAGCACTTAGTCTGCAGCATGATCCTGCAGCCCGACAACAGTAACTGCAGGCTTGCTTAGAAGAAATGATTCGATGTTTTACCCTGGTAGCCAGAGTGATTATGCAAAGGAAGATTCACTTGCCAAAACAAACGATGAATTTTATGGAAAAACTTCGGGAGGCTATCACACAGTTAGCCGATAATCAGGTGGATACCAATACAAAACGTCAACTCATTTTGAAACCAGGTGGTAGTGGATTTCTAGGTGGGGTCTTGATTCGAAGTGTATTGCGCTGGGATGGACAAAAAAACGTGAGAAACTTTGGGAAGAAAAGAGATTCTCAAAAGAAAAAAAGCTTCACCAAAGAAAAGAGCAAAGAAAAGAGTCTCTCCGAAGAAAAGAACCTCTCCGAAAAAGACAGAAAAAGTCAATACAGATATATGAGCAATTTGTGACCCAACGTCGAAAGAAAAAGGTACAGAGACTCTCGCCAACCCATCCAGCCTTTCAAAGATTACCCATGATACCCTTGGGAAGGGAAGCAGCAAGTCACCTGGAGACGCAGACAGGAAGCTCACTGGGAAGCCCGTCAAGAAGCCTACCGGGAAGCTCTCTACTGGGAAGCCCACCAAGGAATCTACCGGGAACACCTGCGAGAAGAGGGTCTTTCGTCTCTCTGAGAACCCCCCTGGGAAGTCCAATGAGGGCAAACACACCAAGAAGGACACCTCGATCCAACCGGTTGGATCCCGTAGCCGATCCAACAGTGGTTTCAAAAGTGGATCCAGCAACAGTCGTCTTTCTCTTTTTGGCACCTGGTCGTCCTTGGGATCATCATTGTCAGACCTCCATACGCCTACCCTAGCTCGATTTTTACCTCTCACCCATGATATGTAGGACCTTAGACTACATCTCAATGCCAAAATCAATCATTGCGAACTCTAAAAAGCTGTATTTTTTAAAACAGTGGTATACATCATCCTGGACTTCATTTTGACGTTAGACTCAAAGCAAGATGGTCAGCAGCAGAAATACAAAGATCACCAAACGCAAAAAAAAACGTTGAATAAAAACACGGTACCATGGTATTGGCTCTCGGACAAGCCTCTGTCCACTTACGAAAGAAGATTCTGAAAGAAGCACCCAAAAATCTGATACATTGCGTCGCACAGTATTGTCACAATGTATTAAAAGGCAATGTACCCCTGTCAGAGGCTCAGAAACGCCAGTTACACACCAAGCGTCAACAACTCCATCTGATAGCGGACAAAAAAGTATCGATTCAAACGAAAAAGAGGGTGCTGAATCAACAAGGAGGAGTTCTACCCTTACTAAGCATTTTAGCTCCTGCTTTGGTTTCTGTTTTGGCTTCTGCTTAAGCACCTGTCGTAGGTAAGGTCATACAAGGACAAAATGTTAGAAGAGATACAGCAAAGAAAAGCAGAACCACAAAGGCCGCGACTCCCACCCAGCCCCCAGGCCGTGCACACCGTGGATTTACAGAAAGAGATGAAGTCTGTACTACAACAGGATGACCTCTCGGAGTCAGAGAAAGCTTAGTTGTATGGGGAAACGTTACATAAATTTCAGAGGGCCCATAAGACAGCCATACATCCTCAGGGTTCGACTCTTAAAACAGCAGCAGCAGCAGCAGCAGCAGGACCGCCATTTCCACCGACTACAGAAGAAGAAGAAGACCCCACCACGATTAAAAATAGTATTATGGCCAGCGTACCCGTCACGATGCAACGAAAAGCTCAATTATTTTTACACTTGCTAATGAGTCATCTCAATATGGGTTGGGACCGTCAGGGTGTTTTACAATACCAAGACACACCTGTGGTAGGATCTAATGACAATGATGTGCTACGCCATCGTAAAGGTCCGATACCTAAAGGATGGGAAAAGTTTGCCAAGGGACTCAAAGAAATTAATGTTCCCAAGGAAGTCGTGGGTAACAAGGAGCGATGGGGTTAGATACAGAGACCAGGCGTCGCAAATGAGTACAATTAGATGAACCAGATGATTCCATGTGCATGTCTGCTGTACACAAACACAGTTTTATTTTGTTGATGTTTGCAAACTCGACCTTGTACTATACACATAAAGTGTCAGACCGAATACTAGATCACGATACTGTAGTTTTAAACAACTCGGCAAAGAGTTAATAACAATTTTAGCTCCATCTACAAACGAAAATCTAGCAGAGCAGCGAAAATTTAGAAGTGATCTGTTCTATATTATACTTGTCATGACTGAATTGCTCTCCTTTCAAGCCAAAATGTTGAGAAATTCAGTTTGATAATTTATCATTATTTTTTTGAAGTGGAAATCTTTGGTGAAGTGAATGAAATTGGAAGTTTGAATATAACTGCTTTCTGATAATAATAATACCCGGCAAAAAAGATGTAAACACTGATAGCCGCGTGATTGTCACCTTATTAGCCATTAAATTGCCGTTGGTTTATTAATTTTCTAAAATACTTTCCAATACCAATCAAATGATATCATTTCTTGCATAATATGTTATTTTGATTGCTTGCAAACTCCGTTTGAAACTGTTTAACTGGATTTCAAAGAGTTGCAAAAATGTACGAATTTTTGATGATTGTAAAGTTTGAATACCCCATACATGAATACTTCGAAGCTATTTCCCCTGAACTATCAATTTAACTCGGTCTGATTAGTATACGGTCCATGAAATTGAATAATCAAAATATACAGTAATCGTTTCAATATAACCGCTTATCCGATGCAAACCACTCATTGGCCATAGGACATCTACAAACAGTAATTGATATCGTTTAAGGCTATACCTAGTGTTAAGCATGATGTTTTGAACTGTGTGAATAAGACATTAAATTAAGCAAATTCTGTTGTTGTTTGTTTTAATTCAATGGTTACATTGTATTAGATAGTGAAATGGAAATACACATTATTTGCGATGGAAATGCGAAAATGTTGATATTAACAGCCATTCATATTTGATTTTTTTAGTTATATTGCTTTTAAGTTTTGCGTCCCTTGGACGTTTTTTCTTTCCAGCCAATTTTATTGCGCATACAAACGGTTTACGACATTGAACACTGATTAGTTTAATATTTCGCACTGGGGTGTTTAACGTGAATGAGAAACATTTTGCTACAAACACACTTGGCAAAATTAAGTGTGTAAAAAGGAAACTATTACAATGTATTGTCGCATTCCGTTTTCAATTATTATTACAACATGTTCTGTCACTACTGTGTTAATATGTTTGCATCAACACATTTATGATTCATTCAGCGGAGTTAACAAAACCACGCAAAGACCTGAAGAATACATGTCAGATCTAAACAAAGCTAAAGTTGCACCAGACGATAAAAAGCTGATTGAACTTTTGAGAAACTATTACATACAACCTCCCTCTATAGCTCCATACAACATTTTACATCCGTCAAGGCTAAATCCATCACCAGGTCAGACTCAGTTTGTGGACAATTTGCTAAACAATACGGTAAGTGTACGTCTGTCCAGCAAATACAATTATAAGATATCGTT
This sequence comes from Saxidomus purpurata, assembly GCA_022818135.1. Classification (NCBI taxonomy): domain Eukaryota; kingdom Metazoa; phylum Mollusca; class Bivalvia; order Venerida; family Veneridae; genus Saxidomus; species Saxidomus purpurata. The sequence goes on along the minus strand of JAFMSR010000025.1, from coordinate 1,161,274 downwards.
CCTTGAAGTCGGGTTTTATGTGGGGTCTTTTAAAGTTCCATGCACGTACAAAGTAAATTTGTGTAACTCTTTCAGTAAACATTTACTCCAATCGGAAACAGGATATATATTTTGTACCTTAAATTTCAATGAGCCGTTATATTAATCAAAGCGCTGTGAGCGCTGAAGGCCTGGGGGCTATAGGTTAACTCCCCGAAAAACAACATTTGACCTACGTGTTCTGCGTTGAATCTTACCTAAAGCGCGGGTCGAAATGTGCAGAGGACGAAATTCAATATATGACACAGAATGAATGATTCACAAATATATGGGTGACAGGGAAGTTTGTTTTATTATGAAATGTACGTTAAATGAAAAATAATCACATAGTCAACATTATAAAATGTTTAAGCCAGTACAAATAATTCGATCTGCGCTTTGTACAACTTCAAGCGATATGATCTGATGATGTGGATCGAAAATTATTGTGTACCAATGACAAGACCTTGAAACAGAAATAAACAAAGCAATACCAGCAATGAAATATAAATACAGTACTGTACAATGTGTATAACAGAGAAAACCAAAAATGATTCTGGGTTACCTTGTAGTTGTAATCAGTGAAACCGTTGGGCCTCGACATGCAGCGTCCTCGATAAATGGCGGGTGATTTTGATCACGTTAGTTCCTTCTCGGGAATGTACGTAAATTATATCTTTTTTTAGAGACATTTATTTTTAGGTAAATATATATGTAATCGTTCGTAAATAACAAAGTTGTCAATGAAATAACATCGGAAATTTGAAAATCAAACTACAAAAACAAAAATAATATCAAACAGGGAATGCCACGTACCAAAAACGCAGCCTCCCCAAAACGAACCCCACAGCACCCAGAAGCGCACACCACCAACACACACACACACACGCACACGCACACACACATGACACACACACACACACACACAATCATGTACACACACACATATACACCACCAACACACACCAGCACACAAAGCAAACACACGAGGACAAAACGAACAATTAAAGGAACACAGCTTCGTACGTTTTCGTAAATTTCCGTAAATATCCGTACTTTTCCGTGATATGCATATGATTATCTTCCGTAATCAGCTAACAGCGCATTAATTTCTAAAACAGAAAAAAATGTGTAATGCAGCCCGTAAGCTATATACCTTCCTGCAGTCGTTTGAAGTTTTATGTACTATTTTTATTTGTAACATGTTCTTATCATATGCGGCATTCAAACAGAAGATTGATCTGGTCTGTCTTGCACTACTTTCGCATAGCGCATGTTTACAGTTGTTATTCGCACATAGCACGGTTAAAATTCTTGCAGGGTTTGAAATGTGGTATACTAACTTAGGCCTTGGGGACTTTCAGTCCCCAGGCCAAAAACGATTCCATGTCTATGCAAGCTCATTACTGTATACAATGTAACTGACTTTCTCAATTTCTCCCTTATACAAAGCACCCAGAATCATCATTCCTGTATCTTTAAATGCATGAACCTTGATTTTGATATTTGTTTGCCAAGTTATGTTTAGCAGTTTCACAATTTTCTAGTGTTATCGTTCGAATTTGTTATATACATACTGTTTTTGAAATCTCTTTCCGTAAGTGTGGTTGTGCTGATATTTTCTGTCTTTTCCAATTTTTGTGATATTGACTACCATTTGTGAATTGCTTCGTCAAGTCTCTATCGATTTATACTAAGACAGAGCAATACCTTGGACTTCGTTTTAACTAATTTCTTTGACATCGATCGTAGTATGAATAAATTTCGATGTTACACTGTAGTGCTGTTTTGTAAGAAACTAATCGTTCCTTAATTTATCTTTATCTTTATCTTAGCTTTATATTTAGGACGACTTTGGAAAATGTTTGTGTAAGTGAAGAAGTGAATAGTTCTTTGCACGGATTTAGAAAATAGCGAACAGTTTTTAATGTACACTAGCTTCCGTCAAACGGGAGTTTAGGTGAAGTAGTTGATAGTCCTTTGCACACATATCATAAAATGAATGCAATCGCCTACGAAGTATAATAAAGAATGGGTTAACATCACTCTTAAATGCGTAGCTTATAATGCAATTAGTAGTGATCAGTAGCTTACAATGTATTCACTCTGTTGCTGAGTGTAGCGTGAATGGTTGCTTACATTGCCTATACATGCGTTTACTAATCGTTACACCAGTTTTTTATGTTTACTTAATTTACTTCGTCTTCATGCCAAACATCAAAATTTGACTTGTCTCATCTGTTACAGTGACTGTACAGTAGTTGATAAGCCTTGTAGGACATTTTGTATTAGAAAAGCTAGAGACGCTTTATTTAGTCTTGATAAAACACTTGGTAAAGATGTTTACATAACAATGGTAATGTTGACAATGGAAACAAACTAAGATATTACAGAAGCTATAAAACAGAGTTCGGTTTAGAAACATATGTAATGTTTAACATGAGTAGAGATCAACGCCACGTTCTTGCTAAATTAAGATCATGCAATCTTCCTCTAGCTATTGAAACTGGTAAATACTCCAAACCAAAAACCCCTTTGAATGAAAGACTATGTAAATATTGTGACAGTAACTCTCTAAAAGATGATACCCACTTTCTTATTGACTGTGAATTTACAGTTATCTTAGATATAATCTTTTTGCCAAAGCAACTCTGCTATACGCTAACTTTAATGTTTTAGATTATGAAAATAGATTGCAAATACATGTAGTCATGAATTCAACTGAGTTGCAGCTTACATTAGCAAACTCTTTAGTTAACATGTATAAAAGAAGAAAGCATACCAGGTTATAGTCGCTTCTAATACTATTTTATTGTGAAAAGAAGATCGTGATTTTATCATTTAAACTTAAGTTTTAAGTACTATTAATACTTGTAAACGTTTTATTATTGTGTGTTTTAGCGTTACAGGACAAACTTCAGTCTACGCTTGCTGTACTAATGTTTTATAGCTAGTACCTCTCGAGTGTTAACCTTTTCTGCAACAATCCAGGCTCTATCTAGTAATTTATTTAGATCCACTTCCTAGAACAGTTATCTTAGCACTCGATGTGCTTTGTAATATATTTCGTAATGTTTTATTAATACCATGTAGCAGTCAAGATGCAAGTGTTTATAAATGCTTTGTTTGGTTTTGGAAAGTAATCTACCAGGTGATAATTTTCCAGGAAAACTAATTAATGTATTATGGAATACACTACATATATCTATATGCATACTAAGGCTAGATATCGTAAAATTTTATCAAATGCTCTTTTCTTACAATTTTAAATCCACTTCAGTAGTCCTATATCAAGTAAAAGCGTTTAATCATTCTATTTCCAAGCTGATGAACAGCAAAAGGATTATGATGTGGTATATTTCATTATAAGATATAATAGATATTTCAGTGTCTCATAAGCCATTGCTGGCTAGTGTAGAACTATCAACTGCTTTTTGTAATTGTATGTATGTATAATTTTCTGTGAATTGTTATACATGCGATACTTAGATAAAATATTAAGTTGTAAAATTGTAAGGTGTTCTTTTTAACTAGAAATTTTGATGTTGGCTTCATCAATTAAAGTTATTGCTTTTTAAAGATATAAAATTTCTTTTAGATAAAAGTTGTAACATGTGGACCATTTTTGCCCATGTTACAAAACAGTAGGAAGCTGATTCTCGAAAGGAGAAAAAAAAATAACTTATCAAATTAAGACACTGTTCTAAGGCCCGTTGTGATACTGTTGTATCACAGTTTTCTTGTTCTTAATTACCTTACCTAAATTATTGAGTTATGTTTTGCTGACTGGAGTGCTTAGTACGGCAGTATTGCTAGGGTCTCAAGATAGTCAGCCCTGCTTTTATGTGTACAACTACTGTGATTAAAGCTTTAAAGATAGATCTTTTTAAATGCACATATAAAGGCGCCAAAAACGTCCAAATGATTTTCCGTAACATTCAGAGTTCCAACTGTTATTAAATAAGGTTAAAGGATACAACCAAATAGTATATGTCGTTGTGGTGTTTTTGTATCATTATGTATAATTTAAAGGGAAATTATTCCTAGGTTGTAGGCCGTGCAATTTTATATTGGTGCGCTTAATTACAATCAATTAATGCGATTTCATTTTGTAATACTTAATTTAAAACGTCATTTATAGTATGTAGCCCGGCCAGTGTAAGTCTCCATATTTGCTTTACTGAGTCACGTGATCCACTGTGCGAGTATACATTTGATAATTTTCTTTGATCCATAACAAACAAGAGCTGTCCCTCACAATTTACGAATGCCCCCGAAAGAGGTACCTCACAGTCTGTGTCCTCTCCATGTGCTCAATAAATGTGCTATGTAATTTTAAAATCCTTCCATGCATGACAGAGTAACCATGCATAAAGTTTTCCATTACTTTAAACACTAAGTGTGACCTTGACCTTTGAGGTAGGGACTTGGGTCTTGCACGCGACACATCCGCTTGATGTGCTAGACATTTGTGCCAAGTTATTTTAAAATCCTTCAAAGCATGATAAAGTTATAGTCCGGACATGAATGTATGCATATATACTGGATTCCATTACCTATAAACTCTAAGTGTGACCTTGACCTTTGAGCTAGGGACGTGGGTCTTGCACGCGACACGTCATGTTGATGTGCTAGACATTTGTGCCAAGTTATTTTAAAATCCTTCAATGCATGACAAAGTTACAGTGCGGACACGAATGTGTGCATATATGCATATATGGAGGAATCCGTTACCTTCAAACTCTAAGTTTGACCTTGACCTTTGAGCTAGGGACGTGAGTCTTGTACGCGACATGTCGTCTTGATGTGCTAGACATTTCTGCCAAATTATTTTAAAATCCTTCAATGCATGACAAAGTTACAGTCCGGACATGAATGTGTGCATATATGCATATATAGAGGAATCCATTACCTTCAAACTCTAAGTATGACCTTGACCTTTGAGCTAGGGACGTGGGGCTTGTACGCGACACGTCGTCTTGATGTGCTAGACATTTTTGCCAAGTTATTTTAAAATCCTTCAATGCATGACAAAGTTACAGTCCGGACACGAATGTGTGCATATATAGAGGATTCCATAACCTTCATACTCCAAGTATGACCTTGACCTTTGAGGTAGGGATGTGGGTGTTGCACGCGACACGTCGTCTTGATGTGCTAGACATGTGTGCCAAGTTATTTTAAAATCCTTCAATGCATGACAGAGTTACAGTCCGGACACGAATTGTAAGTGGGGACGCACAGACGGACAGACGGACGGACAGACGGACGGACAGTCGGACAGACGGACGGTGCGATTTTAATATGCCTCCCTTCGGGGGCATAAAAATACTCCTTTTATCATTTATTGTAAGAGTCTTTACCATCGTTGGCCTTTCACAGTTTTCACGACAAATCCCATCTTTATAATACATTATTAGGGACCTATAATTGCAGCGCGATTTTCACCTGTTACTTATATACATAGAGATTAAACGCGAAGATTAATTTCATAACTATTTCAATTTACGTCGAAAGTATTGGTGCTGAATTAGCAGATCAGATACAGGAATGTTTTTATTAAAGCATACAATTTTTACAGTTGTGTCTAGTTATATATTTTGTATATACAAATGACACCAGCTCTAATTCTATTCTCTGTTTCTATCAATTCTTTTAAATTCTTAAATGCGCTAGATCTAGTGGAAAAATTACCTCGAATTGATCTTTATCTACGCATGCACATGACTTACAAACTATTGAAATGTGGAAGGTATTATTTTACATTGACGATTGAAACTTGCGTCCGAAAAAGAGATGACAAAAGTCTCCATCCAGAATTACAATATTTAAATTAGATAAATTCTAAATCAGAGTTCACACGCTTGCATGCTACCCCTGATGTTCTAATAAAATGAATGCGCTCTTTGAATTGTTATTTCAAAACTCATGAAACATTTTCTTTGAAGTAGCTAAGAATAAGAATTAATTTAAGAACATAAGTTAGAATAGTTTTTCTCGATTTTATTGGTCAAAAACAAAATTTAATGTTGACGTGAACATTCAGAAAATCTATTCAAGACTGTTGCAGTTTAAAAATCTCATCATAATAACTATCACGGTATTATTCTAAATACGTGTCAAATTTCACTAATAGAAAACTCTCGATGAATTCCCTTTTATCATTCTCAGTGCAAAATACAATGTATATATTTTCTGAAAATTTGTATGGTTGATGAAAAAATTCGTTCGGTGGAAGATCTTTTTACCAGTTAGACTACTGCCAATGGCGTCACCAATTAACACAAAATCATATCGCATCCTCTATTGTGTTTTATGCCCTTGGGCTAGATCTACGCTAATTATTTACCATTGCAACGTTGCCAAAATGAGATACTGTTTTTTAATTTGATTTTATTGATAGAGAAAGTAAACTATTGGAAGGATTTTAAAGATGATCTCAGCATTCAGTGTTCCCGACACATATAAGTAGGCCTATGTTTCACACATATATAATCTACTGTACTGTAAACATGATTTTGGGAAATGATTTTGAATATAAATGCCAGCGTTTATATAGATCTAGAAAATAAATATGAGTCTTTAATGATATAATATGGTCCTGAAATAAAATATATATTTTGTGACAAAAGTTTCAACCTGACATTCTCGTATAAGACGTGTTTTGGCGAGCTTTTACAGTCACACGAGTAAAAAAACTTTTGCAGCTAGATCTGGTTGTGCACGTAGGGAAATCTATATGAATAAGTGTTTTGTAAAATATTTGTAAGACATAGATTCTAGATCTATATATAAGACTTAATAACTTAAAGAAAACATTTTTTTTTAAATTTTACAAAGACCGAATTTAAAATACACATTTTGTCTTTCCTTATCGTGCATAATTTCACACCGGACGTCATTAAAAAGTCATTACCATGATTTTTTATCAAACACCGTGATGTACGTTACATCGTTAAGACATGGAATTCAGAAACAATATATACGAAGAGGTTTATTTTACGTTTTATACGTATATAATTTGTATAATAATTGAAGATGTTTAAAAGTTTCACTTGTAGCGTTTGATCTTGCATGTAGCAGTTACTTCCATACATTTAGCACGACAACGTCACATCCGGTTAATTTGGCGCAGGCGCAACTTTGTTTCAGCTATCAATAGCGACGTCCGTAAAATGGATTGAAATCACGTTATTTCAATGAAAAATTGTGTGAGTCATTACAAAGCAAATTGACAACATATAAACGCATTTTCAGATATGAAAGCATTTTCAGATATGAAAAAAATGAATTTCACAGTCGAATTTTCTGCATTTCGGCACCCTTTAATTATCAGTCTGTTTAATTGAAAACCACATGTTTCTTTCATGATTCTAATAAAGTGTAGTGTGCATCATTACATACACTGCCACAAATAGTTACGGAAGCCATTATAGTGTTTAAAATGACTTGATGCAAGAGTAAAGAATCGATACCGCTAATGTATATTAACGATTCAAATTTACTAATTTAATATAAGCTGAAATACAAACTCTCATTCCAGCGGAACGGGTTTTACGTGGATTGCGGGGCTTATGATGGAGAGCATCTGTCAAATAGTTTGTTCCTCGAACGATTTCGAAACTGGAGTGGTATACTTATTGAACCTAATCCAAAGATTTTCGAAAGATTAAAGGGGAAAAACAGGAAAGCCTATATACTGAATGCTTGTCTAAGCATACATTCATACCCCGCTTCGGTAAGTATTGAAACAAATGCATTTTATGGCCTTGAAGTCAGGGTCACATTTGGAGACTTTAGATGTAACATTTCAAATGTCAATTGTATGAAATTATTTAAATATTCATAAATTATTTATACATCATTTGAAACATTTGTGTCAGTCTTTGTTCGCAGTCCACACGTACTTGTCGGAATGTAATAGTTGTCGTACGGAGTGCACGATGTACGCACGATACACGCACGTTACACGCACGTTGCACGTTCGGCAAATACATGGTACGCGATTCAGGACAATGCACGATACACACAAAGTACGAAGCGCATTCTACACGCTACACGGAGTACACGTTTTACGATTACTTTGGATTTTTTCTTTTTTACTTATATATTTTTGATGGGTATCATGTGGGTTGGGTTAAATTGATATTGAAGAAAAAAGCTTGAAATGGCCTTTTTGAACAGATCAAGCTTTTAGAACAGGTTTTTAGTGTTATTTTGTAGTATTTATATAGATGCGATGATGATCCGGCCCAATGTTTTGTAAAAAAAAAGGTTTTGAACAATTTTTAGGTTTTTTTCCGGTCGGCCGAAAGGGAACATTGTTCCTGTGAAAACCTAACATTAGCCTGAAGGAAAGGAAGCTAATTAAAGTGCTATGTAACATATATGTACTGTGGACTATGACCAATAATTTTGTATACAATTTCTTACAATGCTATTCTATTGTAAGTTTTGGTGGCCCTATCCTATAAGTGGGGTATTTAAAAGCACACATGAAAAAAGACAGTGATATATATTAGAGTAAAGAAGGTTTTTAAAGTGCATTTTCATGTTAATGTAGTTTAACTCTTGGCACGCAGTTCCATATATATTGTATGTCACTGCTACCATTCTTTAAGATTTAGAACGCATGTTAAGGTGGATGGGGTAATTCTATATGGGGTAGTGATATAACAGATTTTGCTGCCCTTGTTTGCAGAGGGAATGTTGGGTTTAAATTTAAAGTAAAATTTAACTATAATGTATTATAACTTTTATCTACCATTTTGGGATAAAATTTGTAAAACTTTATGAATATGAACCAAAAACAAGTAAAACTTATTTGAAGAGGAGCGATGGTGTAGAGGTTTATGTGTATGTCGCTCATACCGGATGTTGCGGGTTCGAGCCCCACCAAGGTCACGACCGTACCTTCTCATATGACACCAGCACTTGTTTTTCCAGGAAGCGGACTCGTAGAGTGACTCTATAAGCTACAAGCTTTCTTCACAATCGAGCTAAAATAAATCAGTATAAACTAAACTAAACTAAACTTATTTGAATTTTTTTCTCGACCCTTTATGGTCCAATTGCATGACATAAGACTGCATCCAGTGGTGATTGGGAGTCACAATCACAACCCTGGAAAAGACACATCACCCAGCCTGGACCATACAGTATGAAGATGCCATATATAGAGTAAACACATATGAAACATATAGTTTTATGTGGAATTATATGTTAATTCGACATATTGATTTCGAAGAAGATACAATAAATGAACATCTATGGGTGGAAACTTACTGTTCAGAAGAATGATGAAATTCCGTATTATCTGATGATATATTTTACATAAACAGTTTCATCAGTATAAAGGATATGAGACTATAGCAATTAGATGTATACATATTTCCAGGATTGATGTTGTTTGTATATACTATGTTCATAACTCTGCTGACATTGTGACGGGGTAATACATACACTAAACATGCAGTGAATCATTCGAGGAAATTGTTCCTGGAATACACATGTAGCAGTAGCGAATAAATTGATGAAAGACTGACAGTAATATGAAAGAGCTAGGGGGTTGTACCCTCACATGTTTCAAAAACCTCAATAACTACGAGACAGCAGTATAGAGCTCAGCAGTTGCAGGATTAAGCTATGGTTTTCATGTTGTTGTTTTTTTTTGTTATTTTAGAATTCTGATATGTAGAAAGAAGATCTAAAAGGATATATATTTGTTCAAATTTATTTAAGCTAGGTATTAAATGAAACTTTCAGAGATGAGGAACACATTAATCAACCAGACATAGTTCAAGCACCGCCTCAGCCACACTTAAGGCAAAAAGGGGCCTAGAAGGATATCTATAATTGATACAATTTAGGAAACTAATCAGAGGAGAACTGCCAGAAGTACTCTATGACTACAAGACTACAAATATTCAACCGAATTATATAGACCAGAATAAACTGACTAAATAATAGATTTCATGTTCATATCAATTTCTTTATTAAGCTATTACAATTGCAAAATACCTAAATATATAGGTGTTTAAAAAAAAACTACTGAATAAAATGTGTCAGCTGGTATCACTGGCTGTACGGGAAGCCCACAGAAGCACAGTTTTGCCATCTTAGCCCTTGAAATCTGATTTTTATGAAAAGTTTTTATTCATTTTATACAACAATTATTATGGTACTTTTCTACTGATATAAAACTACTGCACGCCATTGTATTATTAGTGTTGGTATACCTTATGTTTTAACGTACACGGTATACCGGGTTTTGTCTTGAACGTTGCTTGGGTTGTTTCCCTTTATTTTGTGTTCACCATTTGCTCTGTATAAAAGTTGCTAATTTGTAGATTGAAGTTCGTCAGTGTGTTTCCTTACTTTTCCTTTGGCGTGGCGACAGCGCTGTTAAAGAGTCTACGACGCCTGTTCGAATAATAACAAGAACTTACATAAAAACAAAAATAATATCAAACAGGGAATGCCACGTACCAAAAACGCAGCCTCCCCAAAACGAGCCCCACAGCACCCAGACACTACCGAATGTGAAATTGTAATTGTTTTCTATATCTGTTCAAATTCGATATACATGTACTCAAAATTAACATTTTGAATTGGTTTTGACACTTGGTAATACTGTCAATGAATAAGCCCTCCCGTGCTCCTAAACAATGTAGGTTAACGAAAAATGAGACAATCACATCATTTGAGTTAAAGCGTTATAAGTTACAGTACACGTTATCGTTGGACAATAATTTCGCGCATTTCTAGTCGATAGTGTGAATTGGACAAAAACATGGGAGAAGTACCAGAGGCTAACGCCTACCCTTGAAAATGTTGTGGTATTTAGTTGGTTACGATTAATTGATAAAAACTTTCCTAGTTTAGTTAAGCAGAGATACGGAACTGAATTACGCTCAAAAACACTTGCTTCTCTAAAACCTGAAATTTCACTAGCTCTCGATAGTTTATTGGATGAAATCGAAACGTCAGTATATGACTAAAGTTAGACAAACCATTCCTGAAAGTGAAAGCAAATCTGATTCAGATTACGATGAACGCGATCATTCATTTCTCAACAGACCCCAGGGGAGGCTGATAAAGTCATTTCAGTCTCAAGCCGCATGTGTACGAAACAATTACCTATAATTAAAATATTTCATCAGCATTTTCCTTTAACTGTAACTATTGAGACCGGTGCTGAAATTAGCATGAATGGAAACTCCCTTGCTAAATACATTAACGCTTTTATTACAAAAAGTAACCAGAATACCCTTCAGGTTGATAGAGTAACCACTTTAGTTATTTTTGAGGAAACACAGCTTTATATTGCGGAAATTTTGAAATCCAGCTTGAGGCACTAGTTGTAAATGATGTAGATGTTGGCATCCTAGGTGGTATTCCATTCATGAGTGCTAATGATATTTCGGTTAGACCGGCTAAGCAGCAAAACATTCTTCATAATAGAAAGACTGTTCATTATGGTCAAATTACACTGCAAAGCTCTGAACACCGCGTACATAGAATTGGATGGGCCAAGTGATGTTGATCCTGATGGATCATTTGCGTTTGAGCCCAAGGCTAAACCATCATGGCTCAATCCCCAAAAAGATGTTGCTGTAAGGGGAAAAATAGTTTTTTTTGGTCTACCTAATCTCCTTTCTCTGCACTCTCACTTTTTCCTTCCCTCTCTGCAACCTCCGCCCGCCCTAGTCATCGGCTATCCGTTCTCACGTACTCTTTGCCGAACATTGCTGTATATTCATTTTCTACTAGGGATGTCAACGATTAACCGGTTAACCGGTTAACCGACCCAACGAACGATTAACTGGTTACGAAATCGGTAACCGGTTATCAAAAAAACAAAAACAATATGTATGTGATAAAAAGAGAAAAAAATGCAATAAAATAAATAAATGTATTGAAAAAATCTTGTTTGTTTATTTCTGTCACCGACCTTAAACACGTTGCAACGCGGTGCGTGGAAATAGAGAGGTGTGATAAGTGTCAATATGTTAATTGGACACGATCATGACAACAGAGTTTGTTTTGACAAGGCATATCTTTGTTGATTTAAGAATAATTGTTAATCTGTGATACGAAAGAAAAGTGCGAATGTTTGAAGCAATTTTCAGTTTACGCTACCTAACCCATTAAACTAAAATTTCTCGAGTAGTAACAATTATTATCATTAAGAATCGAAGGCCTCTGTGTTTGGTGTTGATATGTTATTGTCTAAGCACCCTTTATGAAATTGAAATAAAAAGCAATTAGCATAAAAGTATTCGTAAAATTTATTTGAAATCATTATTATACTAAACGACGAAAGGAGACATTTATAACTTTTTTGTTGAAAATAGAAATAATCTCAGTTATAAAATGAGTTTGTTACAATTATTTCGTTTTAGGCTTATTGTGCAAGTGCGGTGCATGACAGTTCGTCGAAAGACATTTCGCCAACTACGACATTTTGCCGAATAAGATAGTTGGTCTAATACGACAGTTCGTCGAAGACAATACTACTTAGTGCAAGTGATGCTACTGTTTTATGTCTTTGTAAATAATAATGACAAGCATAACACAGATGTATTTGATATAGTTTCTTTTTTTTTCTTGTTTTCCAGGTGCTTTTAAGATTAAAACAGTTGTATACCATCTTGTAGACGTTTGGTTCAATGACAGTTTTCAACTTTATTTCTGTAATATTTAGGCAAACAGTTAAAAGAGACCGTTTTTAACACTATTTCAGTCATGTACAAATAGTTCATGATGCTTTTAATCCCCTTCAAAACAGGCAGGCTGCAGTCTAAGGATTAAGTCGTTCATGCATTATACGATACCGTAGTAACGGTGTCACGATAGATTATACCCAAGAGTAAAAGTTCCTATCTCAACATCCGACGATTTTATCATTTCAAACGGTTAATCGGTTAACCGGTCGGAAGATTTTTTGGTTAACCGGTTAGTGAAATAACCGGTTATTGACATCCCTATTTTCTACTGTGATTAACACTTTTCACCTGATTTTCACCTGCATTTCAATTGTTACTTTCTCGTTTTTCCCCTTATGCTGTTATCGTCATGGGATATATTTTTCCCATGGTGTTCTACGGTACTCTTTTACACTTAACTTTAAGCTATTACTGGGCTATTACTTAGTGTATGCCCTTAGAATTTCCGTTTACAAGCGTTCCTTCTTTCGGAATTTGTGAAAGTTGGTAGAGACGTTATCGTTACTAATGGAGAAATCTTGAAATTTGACAAGGCAGTTTTTGTCTAAAGATGATGAGAAATGATGAGAAATGAAATGAAGTGGAGAGTACAGCTTTCGGCGGGGATCGAACCCACAACCTTCCGCTTTTGCGTCCAGTGCACTAACCAATGAGGTATAGAGGACTCACTACTGAAAGTTACCCAACCTGTGATGCTGGTGTTAAGTTCAGTGCAAGTACCTCGGATAAACCTAAGTTTTAATTCTGACTCTGTTCGCTTAGACCCGGATAACATGTTATCTTCGGAGACTAAACAAAAGTTTTAGTTAATGTTACACAAATATGATAATGTATTCAGTTCGGATACTTCTGAGTTTAATGGCGCTGTTGGTCCTTTTCAAGCTACTGTTAACATGAGACCAGTCCTACCCCCTCAAAGGAAAGGCAGAGTACCACAGTACAAATTCATTGTCAAATAAATAACTCAAGTACTGCGGAGTGGCCACACCTTAAAACGGAGTTCGGGTTTATACCAGATGCGCGATGGGGATGCCAGAGTCAGAGACTGCCCACAAAGAATTGATGTGCCGCATCTTTAGAGAATTGTTAAAAGAGGGTAAAGTGTACAAACTTACAGATAATTTGTATTGTGGTGGGGACACATCACAACAATTACTTCATAACTGGGAACGGGGGCTTTGGAAAAGTGTAATATGAAAATTGCACCTTCAAAGACTGTCATTTGTCCTAGGTCAACAAATATTCTTGGATGGGTTAGGTCTGAGGGGAAGCTGTCAGCCAGTTCCCATAGAGTTTCAGTACTAGTATCATGTCAGCCTCTAGATACTGTTCATGGGTTACTATCCATCATTGGAGCATACAAAGTTTTGAGCAGTCCCAGAGCCACATCTTTGCTGTCAGTCGTAAATAGGTATCAGGTTACAGTTAAGCATTTGGCAGGATCCGCGAATGTGCCTTCAAACTTTGCAAGTAGAAATGCACCCAAGTGTACTGAACATAAATGTCGAATATGCGTATTAATTCAGACTATGGATTTTGTTGTGCTAAGCAGATGATATTTTGAATGAAACTTATCGCTTACTATTTACTACCAGATCTGCCTGGAGAGAAATCCAGTCCGAGTCTCCAGATTTAGACCTTGTACATGCACATCTGAAACAAGGTGCATGTCCTCTAAAAAAGTTGACAAACGTTAAGGAGGTAAAATGTATTAACAAGTCTCTATATTATCCAAGGACAGTGCACTTGTCGTGAAACGTCCGGATCCGTTGTCCCCTGACAGAGAACAGATAGTCGTTTCACGTTCAGTTCTATAAAGACTGCACTCCATATATAACCTGACCAACCAATCAAACATCAGTAACAGTTTGTTGTAAAACGCCATTTCTTTGGACCCCCATATGTTGCTTCGGTACAGGCGTACAATATCTGCTGCACTTTAGAGAATGCATTTACAACAGCAATTTAGATATTGAGAAGAAATATGTCCATTCCGTCGCTAAAACAGAACTTAATTTCTGATATAAGGAGAAAATTTATACCTCTTGATTTTTATACATTCCCGGTGTATAGCACCGATACATGTAAGGCTACTACTGGGCTTCTAAGAAGTTCATCTCAAGATTGGCGGGAAACATTAAAAGCGTTTCTGAAATTTCCAGTGCCCTGGACGGGAATCGAACCTGGAACATACGGATTGGTAGTCCAGATCGTTAATCACTCGACCACTTTTCCTAGCAGTCAGTAAGCCTCAAAATCGCCAGATGTTTAAAATACATAAAAAAATAGATAATTACTTTCATGTTATCACCACACGTTTAGTACGGAAATTGTGCGTGATAAATGCAGAGTCATCAGTTCACCCTTCGCGAAGTTCAGGAGAGAGTTCCACCAGACTATCATCAAAATTGTACTTTATTGTAAAAATATTAGTCTGTGTATGCAGACTAAGGCAATTTTGACTGGGCTTATCTATGTGGGTAATTAAAATTAAAAAGCATTATTATGAGTAAAGGTTGATAATTGTTAAGTTAAAATAAAAAATAATTCAAACATAATTTAAAAAATGTGCTTTGTAACATGTAAAATGATTTCAGGAGAAAACGAGAAACGTCTGATGTACAAAATGAAACGTAACAGTGCAAATTTGAATGTTCAAAGGCATATTGCAACATTCGCTTCGAAACTGTTAAACTGTTAACAATCTTAAACATTCCCCAGTTAGTTATTATCTTTTATATTTTCAGGAAACATTTTTCACCGGGAAGACACCGGTCTTGGGAAAACTAGTCAAACCTTCTAGCAACATAAGATATAATACAGGAAAATATAAAAAAGTTCAATGTTTCCCATTGTATACAGTTTTGCTTGCGCTGAAACAGCTTTACGTGGACTATTTCAGCTTGGACGTAGAAGGAGCTGAGCTAGATGTGCTTGAGACCATCCCATGGGATAGAATTCAAATTGTTACTTTTTCTATAGAACACAATAAGTGGAGAGGTGGCAAACACAATCTAAAAGCCTATATGAGAGATAAGGGCTACGATTTCATGACAGAAATTAAAGTGGGCGTTGCCCCTGACTTAATTTTTATGAAAAGAAACCGTTCCCATATCAAACATGTTTGACAAACAGACAGACATTTTGACGTTTGTAGGCGGCAAAAAGCCAGGATATTCAATAAGACAAATTACTTTTCGATAACTACAATTAATTTTAGGAAACGACATGATAGAGATCTAATCTTAAAGCAGTATAACTTAAATTCGCCAGAGGTCGGTTAGAATACCTAACCGGCAATGTGAAGGTTCTGTGTTGTCTTATAGTGCCGTGCCGTCGTCGAATCAGTCCGTCACCGTAAAGTAACTATAGTCAACGCAGTATCAATTTCAAAATAACGGAAAATTGGGTTTTTAAGTCCCCTCCTCAAGGTCTCTTCTTCTCATCATTGCACGTGCTGTTGCTTTGGGTATGGTTATAACGCTGCATTTAAACAGTACATATTACATAGTCTTACACATAAATATATCATACATGTACATACAGGACTACAGTAAAGCCCAGACGAATGAAAGAAATTATTAAAATTAACAATTTTTTGTCATTCAGTAAATAAATTTAGTGCTTTCAATCATGGAACGGTAAAGAACAGATCTTCATGTATTAAGACATTTTGATCCTTATAAATCGAAACATTTTTGGAACGCTCTCTGACGCTCTCTCTGTTTATGCTTACTGCCCTTGGTAAATTGACCTACATGCCGGTGGCAAAATAGTTTTGCTTGAAATTCTTTGCATCCTTCTCGAAAATCAATTACGGACTTGAAATCTTCAACAGTACTACAAGGTCTCCCATAAAATTATTTACAGTCGCATGTATTATTTTTGAACTTTGCTTGCTGAATATGTTGTAATGGGGTAAAAACAAACATCATTCTGTACAACCTCTCCATCACTACTGCTGTGAGACTCATAACTTATATCACTGTCAATATTTTCAGTGTCATTATCAAGTTCAGAAAAACGACATGATATTTCAGGACCTCCAATGTCATTATCATTACTGGATTCACAACAATACAAATAATCAGCTATGTTTAGTTTGCCAATAACTTATTAATATTGAATATGTGTGCTTTCACAAGGCACAGTACTACCTCGACTACACTTGGACTTTTTTACTTTTAAATTGCCATGTTAGTACATATTTTGACATACGAAATATTCAAATTTCCCTCTCGGTGTACTGGTATCTATACTGCTTGGCGTCTTATTCCCGGACGAAAATGACACATCTTCTTAAGCCGCCTGGTTATCATTTAACTAAACTGGACTACATTTTCACCATACATACCTCATCCCTTCCACTACGAGACTATGTTTACGTTTTTGTGACATCTTCCGTTATATTGAATGAGGCTGCAAACGGGGAAAATTTACAGGAATGTTATAAACCTTGTACAAGATACATTTCCGGACACTTTGGAAAACGTGTTGTATTTTGTTACTTTTTGTTAAAACTAGGCGATGTTTTGGATCTAGAATATTATTTTGTTTATTCTTTTTTTAAATGAGTGCTTATTTTGTTCTTTTCTTACAATTTTATTCGGATAATAGAAGGAGGAAAATAGACACTACTTAGCAAATTCAAGAACTTGCGTATGCCGCCCGGTAAATGCCGACCGACATGGAATTTATGCGACGCTCCCGTTTTCTCTCCCTGCCGTTGAAGTGTATACTTATCTTTTTGAGTTTTGGATTGAGTAGTTTTAGAATATTGACCAATCAATCGTTGCTTTATAGACGCCTGGTTGCACTGTATTAAACGTTTTGGGACTTCAGTTATAAATGATTGTGATAAAATGCCGTAATAGAGGACTTTAAATGAAAAGTCCAAAGCACAAAGTGTGTTGATGGTACATGGAACAATTAATATTAAGGCGTGGAGCAAATTTTGTGTAAATGTATCTTCATTCCTTACAGGCATGCATTTATCATAAGAATGGCGTTGTGAACGCACTAAAACAGACGAACTATGATATTTAGTGGGTTCTTTCCTAAATACAATTATCGATATGGAAGAAAATGTGCTACGTACTGTACCGGAGGCTTGTTTTAGTTCCTTCCCTGTGTGTTGTTCAACTGTCAAAAAGCAAGCGTCCGAACGATTGTTTGTGCTGTATCAAAACAACACGTAACAATAAAGCGATTAAATAGGGGTATCCGGGAATATAACCTGTCTCGGAATATGACTCCAAGTATCAAATAAACGGCACTAGTTACCCAGTCCATTTCCGGCTAATAATGTTGCTGCAAACAGATACAAAACAAGCAAAAACCAAGAGGGCCAAGATGGCCCTATATCGCTCACCTTGGTACAAGTCCACTTGCCTGGTGGAAGATCACTAGATAATGTTATGTACGATAGGTTTTCCTATATACGTCTTTGTAAAACAAGTGACCCCCAGGCAAGGTCAATTTTGACCCCAGGGGCATAATTTGAACATACTTTAAACAGGTCTACTAGGCAATGCTACATGCCAAATATCTAAGTTCTAGGCCTTGTGGTTTCAGAGAAGAAGATTTTTAAAGTTTTTCCTATATAAGCCTATGTAAAACTAAGTGAACCCCCGCGCAGGGTCAGTTTTGATCCAGGGAACATAATTTGTACAATTTAGGTAGTGGTCCACTAGACAATGCTACATGCCAAATATCTAAGCTCTAGTCCTTGTGGTTTCAGAGTAAAAAAAAATAATGAGCCCATGCAAAAGGAAGTGACCCCCAGTGCGGGGTCAATTTTGACCCGGGGGTCATAATTTGTACAATCTTGGTAGAGATCTACTAGCCAATGCTACATGCCAAATATCTAAGCTCTAGGCCTTGTGGTTTCAGAGAAGAAGATTTTTTAAAGTTTTTCCTATATAAGCCTATATAAAACTAAGTGACCCCCGTGCGGGGTCAATTTTGACCCAGGGGTCATAATTTGAACAATCTTGGTAGAGGTCCACTAGACAATGCTACATGCCAAATATCTAAGCTCTAGGCCTTGTGGTTTCAGAAAAGAAGATTTTTAAAGTTTTTCCTATATAGGCCTATGCAAAACTAAGTGACCACCCCCGCGGGGTCAATTTCGACCCGGCGGTCATAATTTGAACACTCTTGGTAGAGGTTTACTAGACAATGCTACATGCCAAATATCTAAGCTCTAAGTCTTGTGGTTTTAGAGAAGAAGATTTTTAAAGTTTTTCCTATATAACGCCTTTGCAAAACTAAGTGACCACCCGCGCAGGGTCAATTTTGATCTGGGGGTCATAATTTAAACAATCTTGTAGAGGTTTACTAGACAATGCTACATGCTAAATATCTAAGCTCTCGGCCTTGTGGTTTCAGAGAAGAAGATTTTTAAAGTTTTTCCTATTTACTGCCATAGCAACCAGAGTTCTGCATGGATTGGAATTCTTTGAACAATTTTAGTAGAGCTTCATGCAAGGAACATTCCTGCATAGTTTTATCAACATTGGCTTAGTGGTTTCAGAGGAGATGTCATTTGAATCAGAATGGTGACGGACGACGGACAATCATCAATTAGAAAAGCTCACCCTGGCGAAGCCAGTTGAGCTAAAAAACGAAGTGATACTCTCTTATATACTTTGAATGCCTGTAACGTTAGAAACCGTATACGCGGGTTAAGCCAGGTTTGGCCTTCCATAGAAGTGACAGTTACCGTATGGAACACGTTTTGTCTGTATGAATTGAAAGGCTATACCGACAGCTCCTGAATGTTGAAAACTCAGACGTCCGAGGCAAATGCTGACACTTTAAGACGACCTTGAGAATGACCTTGGACACAATTTTTCCAGCTTTGAAAATTTTCATTTTACCAACGTTCGCGTACAGGCCCCTGTGGGATAGTGTTTTGAGCGCGTGCAAATATTTTTTCACAGACATAAAGCAGACATGTCGTACTCAAACCTAGGTATATTGACATCTTATGAGAACGCTTGAAATTGACATCTCGTTAGCAAAAAAAAAGAAGAAGTCCATGCGCAGGTTAGCAGACAGGGTGACACCTGCGCGTGACCTCTGTAGGTGGGCCAATGGAAATTTTACTTTCATGTTACAGCTCAATCTATTTGCTGATGTATACAACACGCGCAGTAAACCGAAAGTAGCCATAACGTGATGCACAGTGTTTACAAAAACACATGTATGTCTGTCGAGTGTGTAACAAAATATGCCGTTGTGCAAAGGATATCGAATACTTGTTTGTCATTCAACTTGTTTCACTGCTTATTCGCTTAGATATATTCCAAATAGAGAGCCGAACAAAACAAGCAATAGTATTTTGAACAACGATATAGTGTTGCCAAACGTATCATGAAAAATTGTATTTTGGTTCAGGTGCTTGCTGAATAATGTTTGCACGTTTTCAATGACGTGTTCCCGTAATTATGTCACACCGCATCTAGACCGCTTTTCTAAGTCGACGTCACATATAGTTGATACAAATCCCAAGCTTGCTTGTATGCTACAATTCCCCATCAATTATTAGTTATACCTTACGGCTCGGGCGACATACACTACATGTCCAGATGTACATAGCAAAAACCCGTATAACGATTATATAATACCGCAATTTAAAATTATTGCACTATTTCACAAGAATATGCATTTTCAATAATCTTATACGCATTTAATGCGTTCCCTTTAGCGTACCCCAAGTAACCGCTTCACGTTGGAGAAATTTATGCGCGCGCCGGCTTATCGTAATTTTTTCATTGTCATCTGACTTTACTTTCCTGTTCCAGGATTTGATCAGTTGATGGCCAATTTAATGAGAGAAATTTGGTTTTAAATGAAGCAAGTAGACATATGGGTCAATGGCAATATATTGACAGACAAAACAACAACGTGACAAAGTATCAGACATTAAAAGACCAACTTGTTATGGCAATCTTCTGTCAGGAAGAAATGTTGTATAAGGGGAAGTTACTTTAAGTTGCTCGGATAATTACCTTTTAATCCACTACTGCTGTGAATATCGCTAAAACTGTTGTGTATAAAATATCGATCATCCAGAAAAAGGATATTCTCGGCTTCGCACGTCCGGGTACTGAAAAATTATTTACATTCGGCAAAGGTGATTCCTCGGCTGTCATGGCTGGTCTCTATGCATCTTTAACTTTAAATAATATAATAACCCAGATTAGAAATGAAAGACGACGACAATCTTCCATTACCTTGAAACTATCAGATTGTTTTTATAATAATTATATGTTGTCAAAAGCTTTTTGTTTCCTTTAAAATAAATTTGAACTTGCATATGAGTCAACGGTAAAGACCCGAGTTTTCACCGTTTACCAAAATGAAGAAATGAACGCGACCTAATAATCTGATTGGTTAACTCGTCAGTATGAGTCTATGACGTCACAGTGAAGCCCAGAATTAGCAGAAATAAAAGAATTTCCAATAAGAAGATTATACATTTTGAATTTGTTGATGTTTTTCTATATATTATCACTTTCCGACTGGTTAATGAATCCGTCTACATATTTTATCAATACGGCTTGTGACCGTAAATATACTTTACCCAGTATGGTGCTCCATGACATTGCTACACAAATTCTAAAGTGATGGTCAAAAATTTAAATTAAAACACAATCAATTGCTGAACTTTATTAATAATTTTTAGGTTAACAATCAATTTTAAAATGTACAATCTGGACATTCATTCTATAAAAATACACAGCTGAAAATTAAGATCAACAAGTTTTATTGTTCCGGCAACCCGCTTGAAAAATAGTCATTCATGTAGGACTGCACCATGTCCAGTTTTTAAACACTGTCAAACATTGAAATCTATAGAATAACATTGAAAATGATTTTCACAGGTTCCAAACTGTAAATAAAGGTGAAAAAAAAAGAAAAATAATATCAAACAGGGAATGCCACGTACCAAAAACGCAGCCTCCCCAAAACGAACCCCACAGCACCCAGAAGTGCACACCACCAACACACACACACACGCACACACACACGACACACAACCACGCACACACACACACACATAACACACACTAGCACACAAAGCAAACACACGAGGACAAAACGAACAATTAAAGGAACACAGTGGGGCACCGCCTTGGAACGGTCAGTGGCAAAAACACCACTGGGGAGCTTAAACCGGTTTATGGTGCGCACCCAACCTCACTCTTACCCCCCACCATGTTCCAAAGTCACAGGACAGTGTAAATAAAAGTAATCCCTGCTAGATGAATCTCTAACACACGCAATGGAAACAAAAGGCATGGTATGTAAAACACAAAAATGCTCGTGTATAAATATATAAAAAGCAAACCTTGAGAACCAAAAAACGTATGTACTCAATGCCTTTGCAGAAGGCAGAGCACCAAGAGAAACACCCTTAAGGGCCCGACGAAACAGGCCAGAGGACAGAAATCAAAACAGTTTCGTCCCAGTGGGATTTAAAAACTGCCCATCACAGAGTCCTCCCCCTCTTCCGTCGGACACAATCAAAGAGGGAAGCGTAGCGTCCAACTGTAAACGGGTTGAACACCAAACATGCGGTGTGTCTCAAAACAGTTGGGTCGTAACCTCTTTTAACAAAACGTTTTATAATTTTAGCAAATACAGTTGGAAAATTGCCATGACACAAAATCTTACGAAGTTTGTAAACCACATCCCCATAAAAATCGGGTTTTGAAATACCTTCTCGCAGAAGAGTCTTTAGATTACTATTGAATTTCAAAACCAAATCAGAATTACGATAGTAAAATTTAGCAAAATATTTACGCAATTTGTAATAACGGTAGCCCTGTTGAAGAAGTTTATTTGTAATATATTGATTACGTTCATTGAAATCCTCAACATAACTACACGCTCTGGCAAACCGAATTAACTGAGAAATGTATACCCCATAAGATGTAGCATGAGGTACATCCCCATCCAAATGGGGGAAATTTACAATACTAAAATTAAAATCATCCCTCTTGTCATAAATTTTGGTATGTATAATATTGTTATAAAACAAATAATATTGTTATAAAACCTGCTTCACAAGACTGGCAGTTATTAAGCATGTATTTACAAATATTTTCAGCATACAAAACAGAGAATTAACTTAAAGCCACTGAATCATGACACATTATCGGTTAGCCCACAATTTGTTAATTATTTCATGGACTGGGAGTATAATATTTCCCGTGTAGTGCACATGTATGTTAACAAATGGTTAACCAGTTAGCAAAAAGTAATCATGAATGTATACATTGTTTAGTTGTACACATCAAAATGTGATGATTATTATCATTCAAAATGGTGATAAAACCAATGAACAATATTATTATCAAATTAAAATCACTACTCCGACAGTGGACTCTCAAAACAACATGTACACCAATATAGGAAATGTGTATGCTTTTCTTTTTAGATAAACATGCGCATAGTGCTTACATCCAAATGCACATTTTACATGAAGTGAAATCAAACTCTTAAAAATACAAAATAAAAACAAACAACTTCAACAATAAAGGAAACAGTTTAATAAATGCTATTTGTGTTAAAGGCAAAGTACAACTGCATCTTGCATCACCGTTCTCATTAAATAAACATCCTTTTCATAGGATTCACGTTCTACTGTTTTAGTTATCTTTATTTGTTTACATTTACATTGAAATTGATGGTTAAGCCTGAAATTGTACAGTTGTTAAACATTGGGGCTCGCTGAACTTGCTGCAACATATTTAGGCTGTTGTTCACCTGTGGTACAGGTGCCAAGCTATCAAAATCTGAAAACAAATCATCTATGTTAATGTCATTTAAAGAAACCTCATCTGTTATTGGTACACTTGCTGACTGCGGACAAGGCAGTGCCAATAAAGGATGACTACTGGTAAGGGCAGCTTGGCTTTGATTTTTGTTCGCAACCACTTTTGTGATTTCAGAGCCCGTTTTAGATTTCTCTTGCTCTGATACCCTCTGATAAACAGCAAGAGAAGAAACACTCTTATGGCCTGTAACTGACATTATTTGAGCCGATGAAAAATTACAACGACTTAGAATAGATGTTCCATTCACACGTATGCAGCGGTTAGTGTAGTGATTTGATAATGGAACCTGCTGGCTAAGACGGGACATGAATTTTGATAGTGTGTCACGTTTTGTGGCTTGTTTTGATACCAAACATTACCTTCATCACTATATTCATTTTTGGGTACTGTCATAACCTTTTACAATTCGGATTTAGTTTTGAAACATACTTCATGTATGTTTCCACTGGACACACCATTTTGTTGTCCGGTTCTTCTGGCATATGGGCAGATATGATTTCAGTATCTTTACTACGGTGGTTTTTTGTGAGTTCATCTGAAACGTTTACCACTAGGATAGCTGCCGACTTTAAGTGTATCTTTTGTCATAGACGCCATGTTTTCATTGGCTCTTCTACAAAAGTATAATCTAATTTTCATCTGGACACGGTTCATCAAACCGGTGGGGGTTTCCGGTGTTAAATGAACACTATGATACAATTTAATAAGATCTGCATCATGAATCTGTTTGTAATGGTCAATGTCACCCTTACCTGCAGATTTTATTTCACTAATGGCTGTTTTGTACAGTTCATTAGCTTCACTGAACTGTTCACTTGATATGATGTCAATTTTTTTGTAGATAAGATGGTGCCTTAAGGTAGCGGTTAATGGAATACCTGATACCTTCTAAACCTTTTTTCTTGTATAGTTCACCTTTATTAGTTCTAGCACTTAAGTAAAAATGTCCCAGGACTTCTGACAATTTCTGTTCACTGAACTGCTCAAAGTTTCTCATCTCCTTGATCAATCAAGTATTGTCTTAGGGTTTCTGTTGCTGTTTTATTGTTTTTGTAATGTTAACAGGTATGGATCGATCGGGGTTATGAGACGATTTTTATACAGGTAAACGTTTGACAGCTGTCAAGTTCACAGGTGTCAATGTAATACTTTGATAATTCAAGATGCCTGATATAAATCTAAATTGCCAGTTGTTTATCATACATTTTTTTGAAATAGAAAACAATAACTATTGTAAAGGTAAACTTTATTTACAGTAATCTACAACTAAACGAAGCAAGCGAAGCGAAAAGCTTCGTCCGCCATATTTGTTTACTGTAGAATCGATCGTTGTGTAGCAACGTAGTGGGGCACCATACGGGGTAAAATATATTTACGGACTGGAGCCGTATCGATCAAATATGTACACGAATCGATTAACCACTTGTCATTACATAAACGTAAGATATATACAACTTATCTGTACAAAAATTGCTACAGCTTAAATTTTAAATAAGTGTAGATTACTGACAAACAACTTCATTTGATAGTGCAATTGAATTAAGGGAGAGTCACGAGATAAATAAGTGTTTTGTTACATACAGTCCCCATTTGTAGGAAAATGCATTAACGGGAAATTTACGGTCACTTTTGACAGGGATTTATAATAAACTGTCGGTTACTATGGTTGTTTCGCTAAAGTACATTTGTTACAAGTGCCCTTTTCAGTCACCTCAAGTGCTTATGGTGTGCTTTTAGAATCGCTTAAAGGGCAACATCCTGAAAATTAGCCAGAACGTTTGTCTTGATAAACTCCATGTCAACTTTGGAACGTCAAGGTCAAACACTAGTTCACCGTGTACAATAATAGACACACATTGTGTGAGTCACGTCAAAATCAAAATCGAGGTGACAATGTGAAACAATAGGAAAAAACTGTATATATTTAAGAAGCTACTTAACCAAATTCTGGAAATACCTTTTGAACAGTCTAGACGCGATATTTAACCATCAACAATCGGGAAAATTAGTAAAATCATTTGTCTTTATAAGAGTTAGATAAAGTTTGGAACTTGCTTATGTTGCACAAGATAAAATAATAGAAAAACCATGTGAGCAATCCAAATGCAGCATTTGCCTCCTAATCATCATGGCAATTTATCAAAATATCTGTTCTATGATACTTAGTGCCCCACTGTGTTCCTTTAATTGTTCGTTTTGTCCTCGTGTGTTTGCTTTGTATGCTAGTGTGTGTTGGTAGTGTATATGTGTGTGTGTGTGTACATGATTGTGTGTCGTGTGTGTGTGCGTGTGTGTGTGTGTGTTGGTGGTGTGCACTTCTGGGTGCTGTGGGGTTCGTTTTGGGGAGGCTGCGTTTTTGGTACGTGGCATTCCCTGTTTGATATTATTTTTGTTTTTTTGTTCGAAACTGAGTCAGGTAAGGTGAAAAACAATAGCACCCTGTCTAATCATAGAAACAAGTTGTGAACCCTCAATAGGCAAAGTTGTGTAACTCTACGTCAAGTCAGAAACGAGGTCCAGTTTGGTAAAACAACTAGGACACCAGGTAAAATCACAGAAAAACCCTTGTGAACATTTTAAAGCTACTCTAAAGACATTCGAATGTTTGTCTTGATTTACTTTAGGTCAAACAAACTCAGTAAAATGGTATCAAACATTTGATCACTGGGTACATTGATCTTGACTTTCGACCTCACCCTCTAGTTATGCAGGGAAATATTAAAACTGCTTCTCAAAAAATGCACAAATCCTTTGATATATTCCAAGTAGTATCGTCTTGTAGACATCTATGGAAATGTTCAAATAATTATCCGCGGGTCAAAACTGACTCCGCCCGGGATTACTTGTTTTAGTATAGACTGAAATAGTTTTATTTTATTTTCGGTTCTCAAACATTAAGTCATATAGCGTTTGCTTATGGTCCATTACAAAGATTGCCCCGGGGCTTAGTTGAGTTTTTAACATTGAGTTAAAAAAGGGACAATTTAAAAAAAATGTCCTTGTTCCAGATAACAAGGCCCAATGCTTAGATGTGTGGCTGGTAGCATAACCTAGAGGTCCTGTACCAAACTTGTTCAAATCCTGTCAATGGGTCATTTGACTTACTGACCCACTTTCTTGTGGTTGTTTGTGAAGCTACATCAATGAAATGCGGGTCAAATACACAGTTATGCTTGTGTTTTCCTACTTCAATATTCGTTGACTTTGACCTTGACCTATTGACCTTAATTCTTGTTTCAGAAGCACAAAAATAAAATTTGAACTTATGTTCACTTCTGTATGCATATTTAAACTGTGATATCGGCTGACCCTGATCTACTGACCTATTTTCTGTTTTTGAAGCTACAAAACTGTGTTTTCAACCATACTTTCAGTTTTGAAGTCAGCTTTTAACTTCAATCTTGGCTGAACTTGACCTTTGGCCTAATGTTACTTTTTCCAAGCTAGAGCGAAATAATCTGGACAATTTGGTTCAACATGCAAACCTATTTCCAAAGTTACTATAAAACATCTCGAATGTGATATTTTTACCCTCTGATAAAATAACCAATAGGTCATTTTCAAAACTATTACACGGCGACAATGTTTGCACACGCCAGATTGGCACGTGAAAACACATTGTCGCCAGGGACAAAACTAAATTCTCTTATACATGTAAGTATGTTGAGAAAAGTTTTTATTAACTCTTCTCCAAAACTACAAGGTCCATAGCTAAGACATATGGTTTGAGGCACTGTGTACTTTAGCTATATAAAATGTGTTAAAATTCAGCCCATGTTGAAACAAAAATTGCCCTGCACGGCTATGTCGTATGTTCTACATATAAATGCCTAATATAACTTATAGTATTTTGTGGTCAAAGACTGCAGTGCCTAGAACTAAGATATTTGATATGCAGCATTGTGTAGCAGTCCTCTATCAATTAAGTTTTCCTGGCCCTGGGGTCAACATTGTCCCAACCAGAACACAATTATTTAATATACACTTGTTTAAGGAAATGCTTGTAAAATCTTTTTGTCCAAAGTCAAGACGCTCAGAGCTTAAATGTTTCGTATATAAAATCATCTCATATCAATGGTATTCCAATTATATACCGTATAAAAATATGCCCAGTCACAGGGTTCAATTATTTTTTGGACATATTCCGAGAACTGGTTTAAAAACAATATTCTTGTCCAAACCTGTAGAATTTAAATATTATACTTGTAGCATCAGCTGGTTGTCTTCTACCACGAATGTGAAACCTACAAGCCTGGGTTCAAATTTGTCCCACCCTGGAGTAGCATTTTACGTAGACTTGATATATTTAACCAGGTTACATACTTTTTACACTATAATTGCAAGGTTCAGAGCTTAGGTATTTGGCATTAAGCATTGTCTAGTGGTTCGTTCTGATGAATATTCTATAAACGTCCTGGAATAAAGATGGCCACACACATACATATACACAGACATACAGGTAGAAGAAGTATGTGTTTCTGTCTTGTAACAAATGCTTATATTCGTCATAGTGTTTAATGCTGTTGTTGTTATGTAAGTAGGTTCATTTTAGCATGATCTGTGTTTGGAACGAAACAACTATTTTCTGCAAAATGTATATTGGAAAGATACGCAAGAATAGCTTTGTTATTAAATTATAATACTCATAAACAAGTCTGGGTTTTTCAGACACGTAATGATGACTTTGTTGAGAATGAAGTTTGGTGAATATAATCTTGGTCATTTTTTGGCCGGGAATGCTCATCCATTCATGGATCACATGTATCACTTAGTTGAGCAAATAATATGTTCGATAATTATCAAAGCCATGTGCAGGCTTGGGCTCATCAATGACTCGTTTGTCATTTACCTGGTTATATATTTTGATGATTTTTCAAGTTTTTTACCAGGATAGATTGCTCAGTCATTAACGAAAGGCTTTAATTTTATATATATTAGTAAAGGTGATTGCGCCGTGAAAATAGACTAGCATGAATCAGTCTGAATCAAAGTCGCATGGGGTCAAAAACTAGGTCAAATGGTTAAATCGAAGAATGTATTTAATGAATGTTTGTCGAAATATTGGTTTTAATGATGTCTCGGTCACAACTGAATCTGGTCATCTGGTCAAATAAAATAGAAGCACTTAATTTCCACTTTAAAAAACATATTTTATCCCAAAACTCGATGAAATTTGGTCAGGATGTTTGTCTTGATAAAGTTGATGTCAAGTTTTTAAATGTTAGGTTAAAACTAGATCATCAAGTCAAATCATAGAAATACCTTGTCAACACTATATAATCGACAAATATCAGCCAATCATCATGAAAATTAGTCAGCATGATATACTCTTATTCAGTTTGAAGCTTGGACATACAGGGTCGAAACTTGATCAGAAGGAAAAAATATACAAAATCACTGTAGACGCTATTTTTCTACCCGACCTTTGTGAACGTTGGTCAGAATGTTTGTCATTATTGCATTTAGGCGTTTGAAATGCGGTCATGCGAGTTACAAACTAGGTCACAAGGGCGAAACGTTATTAAGAGCAATTACATCAGAGTGATCGATATTGAGCCCTCTTGGTTCTTTTGTTGTCAGATAGGATTGCTTAGTTACTCAAGACTGGCGTAATATAGCATATATCTTAATTATAATTTTTGGTCATATGTCTGCTCTGATTGCTCGCCATTCTTCAGCATATGTTTAAATCATAATTCTCTCATTCATTTTTGAAACGACTACACCACTAAACTCATTCATGACTTAAATAAGTTTTTTTAATGAACATTCTCTTAGTAGATGTTCGGCTTGTATTAATCGACATATCAAAGATTGCATAGCTAAGATTATAATTGTTTTGAAAAACAATATAATGCTCGGGTACTAAAGGGTGACATTGCGTTGCATATATTGTTATCACATGTGTCTCCTTACATTGCTCAGCTACTCAAGGATGAGTTACTTTAGCATATATGTTGATTGTAATTATATAACATATCTCTCGGCTTGAATTGCTCGTCTTTTGCTATATTGTGATGGTAAGTTTTCAAGATTTTTGTATCAACATGACACGTTGTTAACGTTGAACCTATTCTTAAATGACTTAGTTTAGTATATAAATTGATGATATTTCAATTGTATTTGTCAAAATGGCATATTCAACTACTTAATACTGAAAAACATAATGATTTTTCATGAGAATCCTCTTATTATTTAGGCCGATTATATTGCAAAGGCTCTTAAAATGTTTAATTTTAGCGTATATTTAAATAATATTTCTCGTTGTCTTGTGTAGGCTAAGATGACTCAACTTCCCAAAAGCGACTAACATTAGCATACTTTAAGCTCATCTGAGCAACCGGCTTATGGTGAACTATAGGACGTCCCTACTTCATTCATAATTGCTTTGTGTGACTTCTTTTCATAAACTACTGCATTAGTATGTGTAGAACCAAACCTGACCAGAAGCATTCTATCATTAAGTCTATGTTCTTACTCATTAATTTACTTTTGTTCAAATGGTTTAGATTGGCTAAAAGTGGAACAATCTTTGAAATTGTTCTTCTCCTAAACCAGACAGCACAGATCTTTGATATTAGGTATACAACATCACCTATAGGTCCTCTACAAACTTGAATTTAAAAGTAGCTTCCTTCGTGTGAAATTTCTTCATTGACTTAACAGCCCATGGCCAATATTCGAGTGTCAGTTCAGAACCTCCCAACTGTCAAACATATAAATTTAAACATTATATTACACAAATTGTATTTATATTCGCCTTTTCAAAACTACTGATCTGTCGTTATGTTAATAATAAAGGAAAATGGCCAGTTAATTGGTTATGGCTTAATTTAAAAGCATGAACACATTTATTTAGTCGAAGGTCTTTGGCGCTAGTATTCCTATATCTCATTCTAGCGCCAAAGACTCGATCCTTGATCCTTCTGAGTAACTCAACAGGCGATCGCAAACTACACAGTGTTCGATTTCCAAGGTAAACATACTTTTGGGACGAATCATTTGTATATATATAAAAAGACTGAAGTATAATCTACCATTTTGCACAATGAAAACTAAGTGTCTACTCAACATACAATGATTTCTACCGTTAAAAATTCGCATCAATGAAATCCAACAAATTGTGGCCGCCATATCGGAAAACTGCCAAAGCGTTCCGAAATGCGTATTTTGTTATGTGAATCCTCCCCGTTGAAGCGCGTGTAAACATCAGTTTAATTTCAATATACCCTTTGTATAAATAACAGACATACAAAAAGGTATAATCGGCAGTACAATTCATTAAACATACCTTATTGATCTTAAATTTGTCATAACATTAGTATGTTTCATTAAATAATATAATTACTCTTTCTTCTATTCCAAGTCTATTTTCTGGTTTTCCCCGCACGTCTCGTCACGAGCATAAGCGAGAATGAGATTAGCTTTATTGTATAATATTAAAATAGGAAAATACCATGTTTTAGTTGGATTATATATATACTATAGATATAATAACATGCTCGTAACCAAAAGTATTCGATTGACATGACATTTTCATAAACACGAATATTTGCGGTCGTCGGTACATTTGATTTCATTTTCAATGTAAGATGTTTGGATCAACAGCAACCTCATCTCTTTTGATTTCTAATTTAAATGATTAAACTAAACCTAAAAAATAACATTTCCAGTTTCAAATCGGCAAGACGTCATTTTGGGACGTATCTAAACCATAGGGTGGGATACCCTTATCAGCAAATCAATGACCATATAAGATTTAATTTCTAAATGTTTTAATCGCATTTTTATCCCAGGGACAAAGTATTCTTTATCGATACGTTATTTTATTTTATTCCGTGAACTGCACCGTATTACTTACTTGAACTGGAACACTCTTTCTCCGCTATACTCAACAATCTACACATATTTCCTGTTTGAACTTGCATTTAATAATTTAATAAAAAAACAACAAACACTTAGAATCAATATTATACAAGCAACAACATTTAGATCAAGCTATGTTTCAAATCCTAAATCAATTGTTTTAAACTGGAACGTTAAATCTTACGCAACTGAAATGAGTCATTGATTGTGTATTGAAATGTTTGGATTTATTTTGGAATTGAAGGTACCATCCTTAATAGTGATTGCCTCAACCAAATAGTATTGCGTAAATATCATATCACACAAGTAAGAAGAAGTCAGTAAAAACAGGATAGGGATGAAATAATGAAAACCCCCTTGGACAACAGTACACACTATTATTGTAGTTATTTGCTACAGCTAAAAAATAAACATTGAAAAAAATGCCTTAGGTAAGCAGTGACTGATGCTGGTTGTTTTAGCAAAGCATTAATAATTAATTTAAGGGGAGCGGTGGTAGTGTCTGCCGCTCACTCCGGAGGTTGCGGGTTCGAGCCACTTGAGTCACGACCGGGACCCTCATATGACACCAGAACTGTATTTTCCAGGAAATGGACTAAAGATTGACTCGATAAGCTACAAGCTTTCTTCAAAATCAAGCTAAAACAAATTAGTATAATCTAAGTCTATTTGCATGTTTATGACCATATATTAAACTTGATAAAATTTAAATTACATTTTCAGCAATAATTTGTACAGGGAGCCATATCCTCAAGAAGCAAAAGTGTCTCAATGGTTTCAAATTTGACTAGTATTAAGGGGAATCATTCTGCAGAGCCGGATACTTGCATTCTGTCAAGTATTTCCCCCTCTCTTTAAAATAACAAAATCTCTACTTGGCCTTCTGTAGGCTGTGATATACTGTGTATTTTATATAGAGGCTGCATTATGATCCTGTGATATACGGCAGTTATGTATCCTACATAACATACATTATAGACGGTGGGCTGCTGTAACCACCACTCCCCCCACCGGGGGAATTTTCTACAGTATGATTTTCTTAAAATATAGTGAAAGACCTATCAAATCCATTTGTCCACACACTGGTCGTTGGGGCAAACGTCCGTAACGCGCTTTTTCCCTACGTTACCAATTTGCGATATAAATATATATACATATAATTCCCCTGACAGAGAACAATTGATGTAGAGTTATTTGTAGGCTTACTAATATGTACCTACGTTACCTGTAATGTTGTTTTGTAATTCCTGAACATTAAAATAGTTTTTGTAGTTTACATTACCAATGTTTGACAATGAGATGGTGTACTGTACAGAGAAAAATAGGTAATTGCGTAATGATCTTATTTTGGTGTATAAAATTAAGGGCCAAAAGGTTGAACAATTTTTTTTTGTTAGATGCAAGGAGTATGTATTTTCTGTTTACAATTAATCTGTGTTGATTACACGGTTGTGCCCTGACCTACAAGTCCACCACTAGTCAGTAATGTTACAAAACGTAAACGACAATGACATTGAATTCCATTTCAAGTCCAAAATTATTTAATTACCAATCTAAATACCTGGTTGTAAAGTCATCGTATAATAAAATTTATCACCTCAATGCGTTTTTAAAAATATGAAAAAAATAGAAATAAATAGAACGTAATTATGAATCAAAGTTTAAAGTGTAGTAGTGTTCGGATTGTCACTAATAACCGGATGATTTAAAAACATCATTAGAAGTGTATGGTAGTCATGGGTTTCAAATAAAGCATCTTATCTGATACTTAAATAATTGGTCCTGGAGTGTTTGAGCGTCCAGATAATTTGTATAACTGAAAGGTATACTCAGTTACAAGTCAAAATTGTCTCTAAACTATTCATTTTGATATCTATTATGAAATAAAGCAAAACAATGGGAAACTAACATAACCATATCTTTGTATAATTCAATGTACATCGGTATAGTCATGGAGCAAGCTGTTTCTCTAAAGACTGCAATGTCGAAAAAAACGTAGTCGCATGAAAGGGATGGGGTTATATGTGTAAAACATTTTAATAGCACTACGGTCAAGAGCTTGTTGTTCGTTTTACTGTCTTTTGTGGTACACAAATATCTGGAAGCCAACAGCGAAGAGTAAAGTCACCCACTCAATCCTCTCTATGCTGTCTGGTGCATGACACGACTACAAAAGAAGTCCATCTGCCTCTGTCAGCTGCTACACGAGGGTCGTCTCTGGCATGTGTCCTCTGTTTTTGAGGCCCCTTATCGAAGGCCCGCCTCCATGTCTCTTTTTGTCGGCCCCTGTGGTGCCAATTGTAGAGTTACCTTAGGGAGCGAGTTTTGTTGCATGCCATAAATGTGCCAGCCAGCGCTAGCATCGATCTTGTATGGTTTCAGCAATTGTACCCATCACTCGTCTCATTATTATTCATTGCGGTTGGTGTTAGGCAAGAAGATCTTGAGTGAGCCCTTTGGGGACTTGTTCGGGAAAGCTTCCAGTTTCCGTTTAATGGCGATGGTATTTCTTCCAGCACTCCGAGCCATATAAGAGGATACTGATTATGTTTCTCTTGAAGATCTTGACCATGGTGCTTGTCCCGAGTACTGTGGTTCTCCATATGGCAAAGGATGTGTTAGCTTTGCTTATCCTTTTTTTAATCTCTTTGTCACAGTCACTCTCCGTGGTGATTTTGCTGTCTCGGTCATTGACACCCTTAAGTTGCCTCCCGTGAATGGGTTGTTTGTGGTGGTGTTCTTTCTCAAGACCTGTATAATCAGTATCATTTAGCACTGAGTTAGGTGTCAACAGTAGAATTTACTGTCTTCCCTTCGTAACACTTTTCATAGTCCAGTCTATTTCCAGTAGGGAGAGCATTTGCGACAAAATACATCCCTGCTTCTCTCCAGTGTCCACTTTGAAATGCTGTGTTAGCTGATTATTGTAAACTTCGTACTCGAAAATTCCCATATTTGAACAAGATGATGCCGACCAGTTTCTTTGAGATTATGTTTTGACGTACAATCTCTCAAAATTGAGTCACAATGTAGACTTATTACGCCTTCTCAAAGTCAACAAAACCACGTAGAGTGCACTGTTCCAACTTTGTGACTGCTCCAGAATGTGTCGTAGAGAACAAAGTAGTGGTATGTTAATGATCTACCCTTCCGTAAACTTATCTGTAACTGGCGTTGTATGCTGTCCACTGCTGTTGTAATGAGTTGAAGTATGATGCGACAGAATACCTTCCTTGGGAGAAAAAAGTGTGATGACTTCTATTGGTGCATGCAGTCTACTTGGTCATGATTCTTGGGCAGCTTTGCAATGAAAACCATTCTTTCAGTCAATGGGAATATTCTCTTTATTCAAGATGTCACGAAGAATACGCTGTGGCATTATTCTGTTCCTGGTCCTCTGCTTACAGCATC
The DNA here is from genome assembly GCA_022818135.1 of Saxidomus purpurata. Classification (NCBI taxonomy): domain Eukaryota; kingdom Metazoa; phylum Mollusca; class Bivalvia; order Venerida; family Veneridae; genus Saxidomus; species Saxidomus purpurata. The sequence goes on along the minus strand of JAFMSR010000025.1, from coordinate 1,126,401 downwards.
CCAGCACACACACCATCTTCTCGTAGGGTTTTGCCATTAGTAAGCTTTCGAAAAGCTCTCTTAACGTCTTGTAGAATGATGGGTCCTGTATTGTTTCTAGGTTTTCATATGCTCCATTGATGTCAACGAGCGTTGGTGACTCTGGTCGGTTTATAATGCATTCAAAATACACCCTCCATTACTTGAGTTTAGCTTCCTCTTCTGTGAGCCTTCTGCCCCTCACTGGATGGTCCTGGTTTTTTTTCCATTGACACCTCATACTTTCTTGGTGAGTTAGTAGACGTTCTCTATGTCTTGCTGTTCAACGGTTAGCTCAGCTTCCTATGCCAGTCGCTAAATACATTGTACACTGGCATTTGTCTTTTCTGGCAGAAATCTTGACTGGCCTTTCCTTTTCTATGTACAGACCTCTCAGTCAACATTGTTGACTTGACAGATTAGGGTTTTGCTCTTCCATTGTTTCCGCTCATTTACCCATGTCCTCCCATGCACTCCTCTTGTTGCTTATGACCTCTGTCGCAGTCTCAGACATGCCATTTTGAAGGATATTGATTCGGCTTTTCGGCACGACGTAGAAATTAGACACTTGAGTCATTCAGTTTGGCAACATTGAAGCGCTTGTTTCTGTTATTCTCGATCGTTGCTTTCTTAACCTTTACTTTAGGGTAAGCTTTCCCACTACAAGATTGTGGCCACTAGAACATCATCATGTCTTGTTACCCGCTCATCTTGGAGGGGGTGGCTCCACTTGTTGTTGATAACTATGTGGTCTACCTTGCTTTGGTTATTTCAGTCTTGAAAGTCCAAATCAGTTTGTGAATGGTCTTGTGTGCAAAGAGGCTGCGACTTTTGACAAAATCCATCTCCTTTCATAAACCGAGTATTCCGTCACTGTCAGTAAAGACGCATGTTCCTTGTCCATTCTTGACTCTCTCCTTGCTGTAGTTTTTTTCCCGACCCTTGCGTGAAATTCATAGGCAGAGAGGCAGAATAAAGTCAAGAGATATCATCTAGAATCACATGAATATGATGTAGCTCTCAATTTCCTTCACTACTTGTGCTAATCTACCAGCTTGGTAAAAAGGCTGCACATTCCAACATCAAACGCGGATTTGTTGTGTTGATGTCTGTCTATAAATGACATGTTCGTCATACATGTACACATATATACTATATTCAGCGTGTATTTAATGTTACTATCATTTTATTTTTTAGTCTTTATAAAATACTGATATTAAATACTGATATACTGATATATAATTATATACTGATGTTAAAAATATTTGCGACCATTAAAAACCGTATATACAATCGTAAATATCAAAATCACTAAATAGTAAACCCTTTTCTAACAGCAAAAAAATAAAGTCCATATTTACGCCCGTAGAAAAATTTGCAGGCGTAAAGTTATAAAATGAGGCGCGTAATGTTCGTGTTTTTCCTGCTCTAAAGAAACACCGGCTGAGTTACGCTTGTAAAAGTGATTTTACTGCCCAGTTACGTGTCCTTTCCTGCTATTTTACGGTTGGAATTTTCGAACGGGTTGTAGGTGCATCTGTCTCTCTTCAACCTGCACCTTTCAGGAGTCTTGGCAAGTTCATCTAGGGAATTATCCCGGGGTTGGCTGGGACTTATAAACAATAAAGAGAAAAATATATTGTAATTGATTACATGATTGTATTAAGGAAGATCAGTATTTCAACATTTGTGCCCTTTGTTGATGATTACTTCTCTTTGCCATACAGACGGTACAATTCCTCTTTGCCATACAGACGGTACAATTCCTCTTTGCCATACAGACGGTACAATTCCAGTCAGCACCCCTTTAACTATAATTGGGTATTGTCAAAATTCAAGAATGGACAAGTCTATGTTTAAAAACTAAGCAGGTTATGGGTTATGGGTTAGAGTTATGTATTTTGTCTTTCTAATTGAGTAAGGTGTAAAGTTATGTTAAAAATATTTGCGACTATTAAAAACCGTATATACAATCGCAAATATCAAAATCACTAAATAGTAAACCCTTTTCTAATGCACAATATGTTAAAATGCGATAATTAAAACGCCGTTTGATTTTTGCGAATTAATAGTCGAAAATTTAAACGACGTCACCAATCAGAAACGACGTTACATCGGTACTGTCAGATCTGTTAGAATTATGTATATAAACCACTCAAACTGATACAGCCGTGGCCATAAGTGTACAGCATTTCCCGATAGTATAGTTTCATACAGAGACGTTTTACACTAGCTAAAATCCGATACAACTTTAAGTGGAAGATTCTATTATAAACAACCGCTTACAATAGGGGTGTACCATACACCATAAGTAGCCAGGTATCGATCGATAGATACAACGTGTACTACCCGACCTTTAGTGTGAGTTGCATTGTTTTAGAAAAAAGTATTTACATTCAAAGTTTGTAATTAAATAAATACATCGCAATGCGGTTTAATTTCACAAAATTCGTAACAAAGTTGAAACGGAAATATAGTATAATGATAGGTACTTTCCGTGACTGAATAGAATACGATCGCACATCTTGAAAATTTAGAATCTAACTTCAAACATTTTAAAACGATAATATTACAATCCCATCCTTACGGTGTCAATGTATAATGGACAAATTTAAATAGATCTGTACAGGTATTTACGAGCATGTTGTGAACAGATATCCCTTATACAAAAGAATGACATCGATGAGTGTACAGAAACCTTCCCAGAGACCTTCATATGCAGCTCCCCGGAATGTGATCGAAAGAGTACAAAAGTTATTCTTTCACGGTTTTGTTTGTACTCGTGTGTACAAGTTATTACATACATGAAGTGAATTCCGAGTCACCAACTTGCGCGCAGCCAGTGAGTTGATATGTCATAGAACTGTTACACTTATTATTATCATAATAATGTGTGTGTAGCCAATGACACCGAAAATAAATTTGCACGCGAGAGTTAATATAGCGGTCACACTGACGACATGTAAATTGTAACGTTCTAGTTGGAATCAAAATGTCCGTGTCAAAAGCATTCAGATTTTAATCACAGTCACATAGTTTGTCGTTTTCCCGTCGTTTTATTGTAATGAAACTCGTTAGTATATGTTTTCTTTATCATTGATTCTATGTTTTTACATGAAAACGTAAAGTGAAAATATATAGTAAGTTAAAGAGTGATAACATGATCTCGCTACATAACATGATGCTATCAAGTTTGGTCAATGAACATTCAAAAATGTCCATATTTTCATCATGTATAATACATGTACATATTAATGAAATAAACAAATTGTATATGAGATAAAATAACCCGTCTGCCATGTCTGTCGTTTCACTTTCATGTTCAAATTTTGTTAATTTAAAAAAAAATTCCGAGACTCATTAACCCCAACTCTTTCCCGAAAATAAAAGGATAGGAGAAGCCATAGGCTTTCAAGGTAACGAAAAGTTTCGTGTTCACTGCCGGGCTGGCACTGTGTTCCTTTAATTGTTCGTTTTGTCCTCGTGCTTTGTATGCTAGTGTGTGTTGGTAGTGTACGTGTGTGTGTGTGTACATGATTGTGTGTATGTGTGTGTTGTGTGTGTGTGTGTGTGTGTTGGTGGTGTGCACTTCTGGGTGCTGTGGGGCTCGTTTTGGGGAGGCTGCGTTTTTGGTACGTGACTTTCCCTGTTTCATATTATTTTTGTTTTTGTTTACATGTAGACTAGAAATATTGATTTCACAAATTTCAATTTTGAACAAGTAAAGATTTCGACAGGCAGGTAAATTTATCAGAAGCCGAATACGGCAAAAGTGAATAGATAACAAGTGCTGCAACTTATTATTATTATGATCAATTTCGGAAAAACATTTTTTTCTTATTTTGGTAAAACATGGACAGGACGATGTGAAAAAGGCATTTTATGAAAGATGTATCATATGATCATCAATTATGTAGGATGGCGTACTGCATTTTTAATTGAAAATAAGCAGCTAATACTATTCGTTATATCTTAAGAACTGAATTGTACAAATATTGTCATACGCATAAAGACAATTCAAACAAGGCTTGGTACGTGGCATTCCCTGTTTGATATTATTTTTGTTTTTTTGAGAATATGCACCCAAAACTGTGCTTTTCGGTTTTATTTAAAAAATGTATAGCATGACTTCATTAGATACTAGTTCTAGCGTAAAGTCCCGGGAACATAATACATTTATAATAATTCATGAACTTGCGGTAGAGATTTAGATTATCAGCAAGAGATATATTGAATCATTCACAAAGAAATGACCCCTGCCCCTGAATCACCGCAGGAATACTACACAATGTAAAATTATATATATTTTCTCCCATATAAACAACATCTCGGCGGATTGTAGCTACTTCAGACCGTTTTGGATTTTTTGCAACGGGCTGTAAATATTACAAATACTCATATCACACGGTAATAATGTGTTTCATTTTCTTATTTTGGAATCCAGACACCTTCGTGTGACCTCGTAATAAACCTCAAGTCTACGGGTTCAAACTCTGGTTATGAAGATTGGTTTTGCGGCACAACCTGTCAACAAATATAATTGAGTAACACGGATATTTCATACAGACCTTGAATTGGGTACAAGCTACGATTTTTTGACCTCTCGGGATAAACTGAGGTGTAACGTCACGACTTTGTGCATCACGGCTTTGAGAAGCTATCGTTTGGTAATAAATTACACCGACTCCAATGATTATGTTCACACTGTATCGGCAAAACGCAACGGCTCCAATTTAACGATGCTGCTCCAACTAGCGTAACGATAAGGCTCCAACTAAACATGGCCGATTTCATAAACAAAACACACGTGAGTATAACAAAATCGTGTATTTTTTATAGTTATTCGCAAATTCTGGTGAAATGAATACTCTTACGGAATGCACACACCTGTCCTGCATGACCGTAGCTTGTCGGCTTTTTCAGACATCCGTACGTGTGAAAGTAATGCAAGTTGAATGCTGAAGATTCAACGGTAAACAGTGCGAAAACAGACCAAAATGCATGCATTTTGCACAAAATTAGCGATATTCAGGTGTTTAGGATAAACCAAATGCACTGGCATGTAACTTTTGGTCAAATCTCGTAAGATTATACTCGTAGTTTACCGATCTGGTATTTCTATTGACAAAAATCTACCTTTTCAACAATACAACGATTCAGACTCCAATTTAGGGTACAACGAAACAGTTCCAATTCGTTTTTCACCAACCATTTTTATAGATATTTTAGAACAATTGCAATATTAAACAGTTCCGATTCGTTTTTTCTCAATGTGTTTGCTCGCCATTTGCTCGCAAATGATGACAAAATAAAAGCAGAAATTTATATATAACGAATGTAAACGGAAAATAAAAGAATCTGAGAGGGCGTCTAGCGATTTTGTCTTATAGTAGTAGTAACCGGAAAACCATGGACTATAACTGTTCTGTATTGACACCTTTTCTTTATATATTATCAATTGTTAAAAGTTAAAGAAAGACAGTGAACGATGTTGATGATGGAAAATCCCGACAAAGAGCATTAAAACATTGGCGCTAGTTCAGAAATCGGTGTTTTATTTTAGCTCGATTTTGAAGAAAGCTTGTAGCTTATCGAGTCACTCTCGAGTCCGCTTCCTGGAAAAAATAGTACTGGTGTCATATGAGGAAGTACAGTCGTGACCACAGTGGGGCTTGAATCCGCAACCTCCGGGATGAGCGGCCGACACCTTAACGTCTGCACCACCGCTTTCTCTGATTTATGTTTGTGTAAGGATATATTTTACAAATAATGTATGCGTTTTACCTCTAAAATCTCTTCTTGGAACTTCATCAAAACTGGCAGAAATCTTGGGTATTTATGTTTACTTTATGCATAATGTTATGTAGGGTAAGTAGCTCAAAGTCAAGGCCACATGTATTTGTATAACCTCCAAAGCCCAATGTTAGGGTCACTGTAGCTGGGTAATATAACACGCGGTTTAGAGCCTCGTTACCGGCAAAATGTCTTGTATATCTTGTATTTCAAATGTAGAGTGTGAAATTACATAAATACCAAACATGTTCCTGTTTATTTTAGGTTTAAAGCTGTACTTTAAGTTGTTTCAATTAAAATTCGAAATCCGATGGAAATAGCACCAGAAAGCATGACACACGTTACATCATTCAAACGACGTCAGAGTATTCGTTACGTTGGGTACACTTGTTTTTGTCAATCCGGGTTGAAGATTTTGATATTTGTACTCCGTTGAAGCAGTGAAACATCACCTTCTACATGTGACGTTTATATCAATATAAAAATCCAAGTGAAAAATATTTGTAAATAATTTCAAGATGTATATATAAACGATTATTTCTAGCAGTTAACGCGCCAGGTCAAATGAAATTTGTAGCACTATGTCAATTTAGATCTTGAATATGAGTACCCCCTTATATGTAAATGTCCACTTTGTAATGAATGAGGAAATACTTTTATGCGAGACCGTCTATATTATTTGTTTTAGAACTTCTACAAACAAATCATCTCTGATAAAAGTATCAGTGTTTATAGAAGAAGCTTTGTTCTTACGAAATGTTATTTTGAACGTTCATCCGCGTTCAACTTCTGAAAGTCATAATTATAAGTTTCATTTTGTTTGTATGACCTGTAAATATTTACGTGTTAATATCATATGTAATAATATCATATGAACAAGACGGTGCACACTATATATAAGTCTGAAATAAAAAAAAAATGTTCTGCTCTTTTCATAAATCCTGTCATTTTAGCAAACTATTTGGAATATTTTCATGTTCTATGTTTATTTTACAAAGAGGAGGGACAAGATGGCATAAACACGTGAGTTTTTTTCGATAAGAGATTCATTTATAACTGCATTTTTTCTATTTTATTGCTTCCTGTCGCGGTACCGCAATTTCATTGTAGAATTTAGTGAAAATTACCGTCTGGAAAATGTGTGACATTCGTTCAAATTTGTTTGGAAATGGAAGAATTTTTCGGAGCGACATTTTCATATAGCATGTGTTGGGAACCTTGTCTGTAGTAAAGAGGTATGACAATTTCATTTTTATATTTTTTTTATTCTAATAAACATTTTAAAATGCATAGAAAGAGACATTAGTTTTTTTTAAAAAGTCAAAGGTATGTTCCTTCCACCTGTGCGTGTAGGTAACATCTAGGTAACATCTTTGCATTATTTGTTTTGAGTGGATATGGAATATATCTCACCGAAATATGATATCACTGTAATAGATTCAAGTGCGCAAAACGAGTGAAAATGTGAAAATTGTATCACTTTGAGTGGAGATATATTCCATATCCACTTAGGGGGGGGGGGGGTTGGAGGGGTCACTGGTGAGGTTTTGGATCTTTGCACTTCCGGAAATTTACATTTGTTATATATCAAAAAATGATGATTTAACTAGAAAGAACAATTATGCAATAGTAAACTTAGACACAATTGGAATATCTTAGTGCCAAAAATTTTGATGTCACAATATGTGACTAAATTGAAAAAAATTTGCCTTTTGCCAAATGGGGGTAGTAGTACAAAAGTAGATATTTAAAAAAAAAACTGTTTAAGATATTTACTTAATTCAAACTTTATTAAAATACGAATTGTTAGGATTATAAACAAACATTGATAATTAGTTCCTTTTACAGTTATTTGTTACAAACCTATGCCGTCATATCTCAAAGCTCGTTGAAATCTATAAAAACACATTTTTTGTCAGATTTTATTTAATTTCTTTCTTATACTATTATGCACATTGACCCCCATTTTCTATTTTTGCATTCTAAAACAAAGGTTTCAATTAAACTGTTGGCAAAATATCTGAAAAACCTTGTTATTCCTTTATTATGAAAATATTAATTGATCAAAAATTGAAGAAAAAAAGAATTTTAGTAAAGTTGGTGCGGTAATATTAAGGAGCATAATATTTATTCAGATGATGACAGAAACACCACAATCTCTAATCTTTCATTTTAAAGCATGACATACTACATTAGAAAATACTAAAACTTGATACCTATTCTGAAAAATACAACATACACCACATACATAAACGTTGACAAGACCCGAATTCTAGCTAATTCTGCGTTCAGAACCTTGATCTGATAGTGTATTGCACAAAGGTTAAATCATTAACCCATCATTTTATTTCCAGAAATTACTCGCAAATTGCTTATAGTTAGTCTAGTAAGTGTAGTATATTTAGTATAGTAATGTCTTGTTATTTTGAATTTCAGCAGTGACCCCCCTTAAAACAAACATTTCTTTTCTGCGTTATGCTCAATATTAAAACAAAAGTAAAATTATGTAAATGCACTACAGTCGACTCTCATTTTCTCGATTTCTTTAGGACCAAAGAAAATAAGTCGAGATATCGAAAAATCGAGATAACCGAAGTTGGATCAAATATGCTCGATAGGTGGGGTAAGGAAGAGTATTGTTAATAGAAAGATGTTTGCGCGAGTTAATATGTATCTTTGTACAAACATACTATGTTGTACATATTGACCTGCTAAAATAAATGGTCAATAAAACCTTCTGATGTTTGCTTTGCGTTATTTGTACCTTTGATCAGCCTTCTTTCTTGCTTCTGTTACTTCTTTCCACCATCTTGTAATATGTGCAATACACAGGTTGTGAAATTAACTCGTAGGTTTAAATCAACTAAATGTTCAATTCATCTGATTCATGTAAAACAAACGGATTTTTTTTCATCTCTTTTATTTGAATATAACATTCATATTATAACACATAAAATACAGTGGCGCTCACGTTTTTGTTCCCTTTTTGGGCAGGAAAACGCGAGCAGCGCCCGTTTTTCGCCCGTTTACGAAACGGGACGTTGTTCGGCTCGCACCGTTTAAAAAAACGCGTTTTTCTGCCCTCCCCGTGAAATAAATCGGCTGGTTGCACTGCACATGTGTGAACAGCGAGTTCCTGCGTTTTTTCCTGTTTTTACCCGTTTTTTTCCCGGGGTATCAAATGTGCATGCGTGAAAAGCGAGTTCCTCCGTTTTTTGCCTTTTTTTTCCGGGGTAGCAAATGCGTATGCGCCACATGTGTTTCTCCACTGTCTGAATTTTTGGTAAAATTAGGCCTATCCGTACAAACTTAAAAATCGCGAGTATAATTATAGATGTTAAGTTTATAATGTGGTCAGATTAAGATTGTTTTTTTGTTTCTTATTTAAAAAACAACAAAGTATAACTACTACCAGCCTGTTACATCATTACTTCCGCGTTTTCATCATAACCATTGTAAAATAAGCGGGTACATATCCCACGAGATGGAGAGCGATGGGAAGGCCTTGTGATAGATAGAAATAATTCAGCACCTTGAATGTCCCTATTGTATTACTATGAACAATCTATAACCAGTAGATATACATTTAATTAAATTAAACCTGCTCGATCATATGATTTCAGTTACCAAAATAAAACTATAACATCGGCAGTTGAGAACAGTAATGGCCATGCTTCTGGTTCAATAAACATATATTCTTTAATTTGTGCATGTACAAAATTTCCATATTCTTGATAACAATTTAATCGCTCTCGAGACTAACTACTATAGGAATCGCTGTTGCCAAACTTTCATATCCTGATAAATTGCAAAACGTATAGTAATATATCCAGAGTCTTACTAACACGAGTGGCCATGTTTCCTATATAAACATAATAAGGTTGTTGAATATGTTACGATATAATACAGTACTAAGACAATTTATCAAAGGGTGATGTGCCAAAATGGAAGTATTTGCTAGACGTATGTAAACAAGCCGTCCAATTGCATATCGTGTTTTCCTGTTACAATGATGTACTGCTACAAGTTGAATATAGACGTGTAAGAAAAAATTGTAATAATAAATATGTGCCAACATTTTATTGTTTATTCTAAAATGACTCACGGTTTTGTCTCTATATACAAAGAGTTGAAAAATTATGCTATATTAAACCATGAACAATGCAGGAACCGATATGCTGTAAACATGACATCATATTGCACCGCATGACGTTAAATGAGTGTTCGCATAGAAAACGCTTCGCATAAATTCACCTTTTGTAATATCTGGTCATGTTAGAATCAAAATAAAATCCTTCTCAGCATTGTAATCGTCTTATAAACAATTATCTGTCGTACTGATGCGCTGTTAAAAACCACTCAGGCTTTCGGCCTTTGTGGCTAATTACTGTGTATTAGTGCTCCAAATCATTGTTTAGTAATGATGAACAGTGCTGGAACGGATGCTATTTCATAAATAAAATAGTCGTTCAAATGTAAAAAATGAAATCACTCGTACTATGTACTCATTTTCTAAAAATTACTACGCATTTGAACTTCTGACTGTGTTTTATTCAACAACACATTTATTACTTCTTAAATAAAATTTACTTTGAAGTATTCACACTTCCTTTGGCAAAGTCATTAAAGTCTATTTGTTAACGACTGAATTATATACCGACAGTTATTAGTCATTGTCTGTCATTGCCGTCATAGAAAAAGCACGCGGCTAAGAAATGGCAGAGAAATTGCAGCTTTTCACTTACTCGAAAGTACCACAGTACAGGGTGTAACCATACCGGTATGTATCGAATCTCAAGGGAATTGCAATATACCGGTCTTATCGCACACCCCTACTCATTACACATGTTACAGATGGACTCAACCCCGAAAAGAGATGTGCATTGTTGCATGTAGAAGTATCTAAAATGTCTTGCCTAACTTGCCATAATTTGGCATTGAAGTGATCAAACCCATGACTCTTGTATTGATGCAAACGCGCAATTACTGCCCCATAGCGGCTATACTATTTAGCTAAAAACAGAATTAAGGCATGTATTATTTTTAACTTTGGATTTAATCTCAATGCATTTAAACGAAAGCAGTGGTAAGGTAGCCGGATACGGCTTCATATACTTTTGGTCTAGGTAGCCGGCACTGTATCTCATATTGGTTTACACAGGGTCATTCTTGAAAACATAATTTATCCCCCCGCCGAAGGCGAAGGGGATATTAGAAATGGTCTTCGTCCGTCCGTCCGTTCGTGCGTCCGTCCCAATTTTGTCCGGAGCATAACTCCAAAAGCACTCGAGCAATTTTCTTCAAACTTCATACACTGACAGAGCACATTGGGAGGAAGTGCAGTGTGTAAGAACAATAACTCTACCTTGCCTACTTTTAGAGTTATTCCCCTTTATCAGATTTACTTGAAAAACTTTGTCCGGAGCATAACTCCAAAAGTACTTGAGGGATTTTCTTCAAACTTAATACACTGACAGAGCACATTGGTAGAAAGTGCGGTGTGCAAGAACAATAACTCTACCTTGCCTACTTTTAGAGTTATTCCCCTTTATCAGATTTACTTTAAACGTTTTGTCCAGAGCATAACTCCAAAAGTACTTGAGGGATTTACTTCAAACTTAATACACTGACATAGCACATTGGTAGAAAGTGCAGTGTGCAAGAACAATAACTCTACCTTGCCTACTTTTAGAGTTATTTCCCTTTATCAGATTTACTTGTCTGAAGCATAACTCCAAAAGTACTTGAGGGATTTTCTTCAAATTTAATACACTGACATAGCACATTGGTAGGAAGTGCAATGTGTAAGAACAATAGCTCTACCTTGCCTACTTTTAGAGTTATTCCCCTTTATCAGATTTACTTTAAAAGTTTTGTCCAGAGCATAACTCCAAAAGTACTTGAGGGATTTACTTCAAACTTAATACACTGACATAGCACATTGGTAGGAAGTGCAGTGTGCAAGAACAATAACTCTACCTTGCCTACTTTTAGAGTTATTCCCCTTTGTCAGATTTACTTGTCCGAAGCATAACTCCAAAAGTTCTCGAGGGATTTTCTTCAAACTTAATACACTGACATAGCACATTGGTAGGAAGTGCAGTGTGCAAGAACAATAACTCTACCTTGCCTACTTTTAGTCAAATAGAAAAATATCATACCTATACTAATAATGAACATTAATATAATTTTGCAAACCTTCTCTTCATTGCCTTATTCTTTTTCCACTTACTTGAAAACTGTACTCAGCATGACCATAACTATACGGCTTTTTAAGGATTTCCTCTCACCAAGTAAAATGTACGAAAGTACAACCTTCAGGTAACTTCTTCCGGGCGGGGGGATTAACCATGTGTAACATGGCTCTTGTTTGTTTTTCTAATTACGTGAGTTTCACTAAAATCAGATAAACGTATTTCTTGTAGGGCAACACTTGTACTTAAAATGCTACCATTGTTGTTAAAAAGCTTGCATCATTTATTATCTACAATAACTTGCTCACTTATGCAGTAAAACAAATAAAAAATAAAGGGAGTTTATTCATAACCATACAGGGGCATACTGATTATATGTGCATCTTCTTTAAATATTGAACTTTCCTACTAAATACTGGTAAATTTCAAACATTGACTGTTGAGAAATGGAGCTGACAAAAAAGCACTAAAGACCCCTAAAGTCTATGGAAAATATTCACTTTGGAAATTGCCGACCTTCCACATATCTCCTATTTAAACTTGCTGAGAAAAAGGTTGGAAACCAACGGAGTTCTATCTATTCAATACAGTACATTGTATAACTCTGTGAAAAATAATCGATCAAGTGGAACACGTCAGTAGTTGCTGTGAAATAGGTCTGGAACAAATGAGGGACAAAAACATGGATGGACACACCATAGAAAAAAAATTAAACAATGCCCGAAACACCCCCACCTCCAGGTAGCATAATAAAATAGAACTATCACTGAAGGTGATGAATACCCCCAAAACCCCCATCCCTGAACGCCATACTGACACAGTATTCTTAATTTATATCACATTTGATGCTTATAATTGGACTATGCACAACGACTGTAGGCATGCTACTTATCTCTTCTGTATAACATTATTTTGACCAGAGGGTTTGGAAAATCAGAGTGCACAATATTTAATTGTCTTAAACACCTGTAACATTGACGTAGTGACCCAAAACACTGACCAAGTCCAACTAGGCATGGTATTTATTACTTTGTGAAATACCATTAAATTGTAATCAGGGGTTTTGGAGATATATATAAAGCTGAATCCAGTATACCCCATTACACTTTGTGCAACTGGGGTATAGAAACATTTTCGCAGGGTGAGTAATTGGTAAATTGTTTTGAAGGCGACTGTATAAAAATTAGCCACTACAATAAACAGTCCTGTTCTTTCAGTTTTTCCTTTTTCTTATTTTTGTTTTTCATACACAAGAAGATTATAAAGACTGAAAGCTGCAATGTAGATTCATTCTTCAAGAGAACTGAGGTCCATTTAAGTTGCTCATCTGAGCAACCAATAACATTGTTATTAATGTCAGTGTAGAATTCTAGTTCTGTATTAACCAATACTGTATGTACTGCAGTACTAAATAGTATTCTATATTGCTGAAGTACTGCATTAATTTTCTGTAGACTTGGTAGCGGATAGTTGTCCGACTGGGTCCGAACCTATGTCCGTGATTCACTTCATGTCAACTTGCCCCGGCTTAGGAAGGCGGTGGCCGTTACAGCTATATAGTTCAACTGCGAAATATCTCTATGATTCTGAATTCAAACACCAAATGTTGTCCTAGAGGTTTTACTGAAGCAGCAATATATTTGTAATGTCAGATATCTGAGATTTCTGCGCATCAGTAAATATAACCACTACTTCGATCCGACACTTGCAAAACCAACCACAACACTGACTTTCAATCGCTTGGCGACCCGTTTATATACTAGGCAGAATCTCCACACCAAATCTTACACTTCCTTCTGATTAGCAAATAAACCTTTTACTACCATTTTCAAAGAGCGCCTTTTGATCCTATATGATTTTATGAGCGTTGTTTGCCTGGAACCAAAATCCATCTAAAACATTACAAAACATACACAAATATATCTAAAGTATACAGGCTAAAACAGTTCTTTTGAGATAACTGCTGAATCACCATAAAACTTACAATATAAAGATACCTAGGACACAAAGAGTATGTCAATCGTTTTGTTTATAGTTTTCCGTACAAATGGCGGAGGAGCTTCAAAGGGAGATAATCATGTCATGACTATTCACTATGTATATTCATATTATTCCTTTTGTACGTATTGGGATATGACACTGGTGAATAAATGCGTAACATTTAGTTCTCTCATTTTATGTAGACTTGGTAGTGGATAGTTGTCCGACTGGGTTCGAACCTCTGTCCGTGATTCACTTCCTGTCCACTTGCCCCGGCTTAGGAAGGCGGTGCACGTTACATTTGGAACCTCCGGCGGGACTCAAAACGTCTATTTAGGTTTACCGTCAGATCACATTGTTTCTATAGGTTGAATACCTGACGTCCTGTATCAAGTGGATAGGATTTTTTTCAGTCGTATTTTTGTAGATTTAATACTAGGGAAACGCAGTGATTACACGATGATAGGTGTACTACAGTTGATTGTACGCTTCGTTAGATTTATGTTTTGGTTAATAACTGGTTTTGATCATAATGAAACTACACAAGATATGAGACATTTATGTCGTGCAGGAGAGAGAGGTAAGAACATTTGGTTTGGTAGCTCTTCAACTACTTTAAGTTCTACTTTGACAAATTCTTAGAATTTTCCGATTAGTTTATGTGTTGCTGTCCTTTCTTTTTACCCTCAGCTTCTACGTCCTACTGTGGGCCCTGTCTATGATGATAATGCTAATGCTGGATGGACAGCAGGTGGGTATAATGGATATCCCTCTATTACAGCTATTACGGTTAATTCACATGTAGGACACAACCCTTTTACTGCAATAGGTGGGACTGGGTATGATATGAATACTAATGTTGTTTACTCTAGTAACGGTGTTGCAAATAGTATTTACGGATGCAATGCTTCAACGCCTATGACTCCAATTACGAGTACAGTGTACAGTCCGAGTATTTTTTTCAATATCCTCCTGTTACGGGGATTAGCCACGTGTTTGGACAAACTGAGGTGTCTCCGCCTTCAAGCAATTTGAATCATAGATATAACATAGGTACATGTATGCCATAAGATTTAGTGTGTTTTTGAATGTCAGTGAATATTTTAATGATTTTGAATTTCAATGCATGACTGCTCAGTTAAATCAAAATGACATGGCCAAAGCATATTTACTAAATCTTCATGACAATGCAAGATATTTACTGAGTAAGCTTACGTTTGAATGTAAACACTATTAATATTGTCTTTGCTACTGCCTGATCACACAGAGGCTGTAAGCAATTTCATGAATGCAGTGAAGGAAAGTGTTGAATCAGTGCATGATTCTGTAAGAAAGTTAAAAAAGCTCAAAGGAATAGCTTTTCAAAGCAAAGATGAAGATACATTATTAATGAATGTGTTTCTGAAGGGCGTTTTCAAGAAAGATCAAGACTTTGAAGAAATCCGAGACACTTTAACGATGCAGTGGCTGCATCAAAACAGTATGAAGAGGTATACATAGGTGGGTTTCGGAAAACGAAAACACATGATGAAACTATGGAAGTTCAAAACAAGTTAGATAGAGTGCTATTTGAGGTCAAAAAGGCCACATAAAGTTGAGGTACCTCAACAAAACCAAGGGCAAAACAGAACAGGCTTGTTCAATTCAGAAATAGAGTGTTATGTGTGCCTTCACAAGGGTCCTTTAGCATCTGTATGTCCGAACAAACAAAACGTTCAGGGACAAAGTCAAATGCTAAGCTCGCTAAGCAATGCTAAGAATGTTACTTTTGTCGTCAGAAGGGACATATCGCAACCATGTGTCCCATCAAGCAATATACCCAAAATAGCAATTCGGGAAACTTTTAAATGCTTCGCTTGTGGCCGAAAGTTCAGCTATTAGAAATGGGCCAGTTTTGAGTAAAGAGTTTCATAGGTTGGAAACATTACGCTTTGTTGCTGATTTCTTTGCTTGGTTAAAGGAGCCGGTGATAAGTCAAACTAGTTAAAAACAAGTGATCCCGCATCATATACTGTAGACTGCGGCAAACTATTGAATTGTAGCTTGAATGTTCAGACAACATATCGCAGGTCTGTGCAAAGATCGTGTCACGTGGGCAGGTATATGTCTCGCCAAGAAAGAAATGTAGCAATAGGGACTTGGATGGTGATTTTGATATGCTATCTTTGCCGCCTTTTTGGGTCTGGGATCCTAGGATCCTACTTTAAGTTGTTAAGGGTCTATTATAGCTCAGTAGACAGACTGACCATGTATTCTGAGACAGAGTCTATGTAGAATGTCCCTGTATAATGTACTCTGCAAGATACCTGAAATAATTATTTTGTCATAGCCGGTGTCTTATCCCATACGTCGTACTGAATTGAGCTATTATAGCAAAATTCATACACAATACTGTTTGTTAAGTGTAAAACTAACATGGTAATATTTATTATGTCTTATAAAGTCTTTGTTATCTTAAATATTGTTAAAATATGGTTTATATTACTTCACTTTCAGTGATACATTGTATTTTCCATGTCTAACAAGAAATTAAAGTTTCAGCCTACAGCAACACCCACTTCCGGCATGGACGGCGATTATTTCCGGTGCTATTTGAGCTTCGTGTTCTAAATAATTGATATTAATGAATCGGGCTGGTAATATACTTGTGACATTTCCATTCCTTGTACCTTATGTCAAACATTGCTGAATGCGTGTGCAGTTCTGCACTTCACAAAAATTTTCAGGTGTTCTGAAGCTCTAATTAATTTACGAATCACTTAAATTCAGTTACTCCTCTACAGTCGATATAGTCAAAATTATCATGTTATGTTTTGGAAATTTAATTAAAAGAACGAAAGGCTGCTTTATTACAAAAGAAATGTATGTCCCACAATTTAACACTGTTTGATAGGCAGTTTACCCTACTATACATGTACGAAAAAGGTAATCAATTCTCCTCAGAATCACTGAATCGGAAATTACCGACGGTTGGCACAACCATGCTTTGCACTGATCATGCATGTGAAGTTTGGTTTAAATCCGCCTAGCAGTGTAATTTGAGTAGCACGGACAAACTCAGGGTTACGGTTTACGAAAGAGGACAATAAAACCGCTACGAATCACTGAACCGGCAAATGCAGATGTTATGCACAACTAGGCTTAGTACTGTTCATTCATGCGAAGATTGTTTGAAATCCACCTAGCACTTATAAGTTTAAAATACATTTTCTGTGTCTGTGTATTAATATACAATCTCTGTGTATATTGAGACAGAAATGTTAACTCCTTTTCGTTAACGGTAAGTAGTTATCAGGTAAACATTACACAATTGCTGATGCATATTAGCTAAAAATGATACCTGTCGCTCAATTTGTAACAGTTTAGATAAAAATAAGAAAAAAGTACGAAAAGCTAGTACAATATGCAGGAATTTTATGAAATATTGAAGTAGTTCGACCAGTCTCAATTTCTAAAAACGTTTTACTTCGGGATATGTTGGCATGTGTACACGAGTTGTTTTTTTATCCCAAGTATAGAATTTTCTTCGATTAAATGTATAATTCACATCTAAGGATCTTATTCGGATAGGCGCATCCCAGAAACGCACATTCATCAGTTCATACACGAGCCGACATACCTAAAATGTAAATAATAAACCTCATTCAAACGTCTGATTTCTTTAATGAAATGTTTCTTGATATAATATGGTTGGATTTACATTCTATAAGTATTGTTTTAACACACTTGTGTCTGACGTGCCGTACAATTGGAAAGCATTCATGTTACGAAAATGAATTAAGACAATTCGATCTTGTTATGAACTATATACAGACTAATGCTGAGGAAAGGCTATGATAATTATATAAAAGTATTATGATGTAAGGAAGTAGTTCTGAAGTACACCTGTAAAAAAACAGCTAGTAAAATGTGACAGTATCATACTTGTTTAGGCAGTTTGCACTTCACTTCCCTTACCACTGCATATATTACAAAGCATTATTTTTTTAATAAGGGAAAACACAATCTTTTATACACCCTTTAAATGGAAGACGGAGCTATCACTGCTTTCTTGACCATAAGGCAAGCATGTTACTATTGTTGTCCGGCAGGTACACACACGCACACGCACACGCACACGCACACATATGCTTCATATTCACATTGCAAGGAATACAGTTTCCCTTCGGAATTCAACACAGAGCCAAAATTCAAAATGCAGTCACCTTATCATCAACAATGGTTGTATGAACTATTCGGTTATATAGTTCTAACAATAATACCCACATATTCAACTACCTTCCGTAGTGACTGTTATATCAAAACAAATAAATGAAAATAGTAGAAATACTTGTAGTGGCAAAATATGATAGGCAGCGTAGCCCTTAAAGCATTTATTGCGTGAAGAGTAAGAACACATTCTGTTTAAAATGAATGCTGTTTTTATCAAATGTAGCTTTTACGTTCAGCCTCCATTGATTCATTACTAATACATCTATTATACAATTTTTGCAGAAGTATAAACATGTAAGTAGGATATACAAGATTGCGTTATAAAATGCTTATATATTATGATAATATGGGGTATGAAAACTGGTCTAATGATTTTAAGCGTCACTTATTCAGCAATGGGTTTGAATATGTGTGGGAAGCACAAACCGTTGCAAACCCTTGATTATTTTCAATTCAATATGTTCAAACTTTAAAAGACCAGTTCATACAAAACTGGCAGTCAAGGTGTAGTGACAATATTAAACTGTAATACTATTGTAACTATAAATATTGCTTTGAATTTGAAAAATTTATTACTGATATAGATGTTGAGAAATTTTGAAATTGTATGGCAAGAGACGATAGCTCTTCACATTGTTTAATGAGAGAAATGTAGACATTATAACATTTGGAGAGAATATCGTGTATGCGTGTATTGTGAAACTGTGCCGGAAGATGAATATCACTTCATGTTATCATGTCCTTTATATTCAGATATTCGCACGAGATATCTACCTATGTATTATTGTCAATATCCAAATCTAGTAAAATTGTATGCTCTGATGTCAAACCAGAATGTGATTTTTTTTAAATACCAAAGGTCTTGGATTTTGTCTTTAAGTTATGGAAAACAATTTTTAACATTTAATAGACAAGTTATTTTCAAAAATGACCCCCGAAGTGGGATTAATGTGTACCACTTAATCAGTAAAGGAATACTAGGCGACTTTAATCACCAATAATCTAAGGTGTTGGCCTAATATCTTTAGTCGAGAAACATTTTAAATTATTTCCTTACATAAATTTTTATTAAACAACTGAACCTTGGGGTTGGGCTTTTTTGACATTAGGGGTGCATTATTTTGAATAATGTTGGTTGATTATGAGTTTGCACAAGAAGATTATTTCCTCGTATATATAAACATGTACAATACGTCAACTATAAGGCGGGGTCTATATTGACCCTAGAGGCATGCGTTGGACACAACATGCTACATGCTACACATCAAACGTATAAGCTCTAGGCTGAAATATTTAACGTTTAACAGTCTAAGTATCATTTCCATTGAAAGTGTACAGTGGCAAACATTTAGGTGATGGTCTATGGGGATTTAGAAAACTTCAAATTGGCTAAATGGTATCAAAGGAGATGTTGTTTAAAAAATGGTGGATAGGCGATATACAACAGACGCTGAGCAGCGATCGGTCACCATATTTCGCCCTTGTTTTTTTGTGGGATAACAACTCTGCAATTTCCTATTGCTACCAAGGTCCTTCATTTCCAATATTAAAGGCCTGATGGCACAATTCTGTTCAGTCTTGAAAGAAACATCTATCTCTATATTGTCTCTAGAAATTAATATGTTTGTTTTTTACTGACTTTTGAATCCTAATTATGAGAGTATCTTTGCTAACAGTAAAACAATTACAACATACAGTTTGATGTTACTTCGTATTTACTCTAGCATTTCTTTTAAAACATAATCCATCAGTCCCTTGTACATTGCAAAACAGTTTGACATTAACTGACAGGAAAAACTGTTTGTGTAGCAATAATTGTGTACGTCAACATATGTAAAAAAAAAACATTGCCTAACTATTGCGACAGAGTGTTAAAGTGACATAGTGTTCATTTAGACCACTTGGCTACCACAGCAATATTACAGCGAATGTTATATTGATCGATCATATATCAGCTTTGGACTGTTTTGGACGTGGTTTTTATATGATAAAGACACAACTTACTATTGTAGAGGTTGTTGGTATATTTTGTATTTGCCTGTCTCAGTTGCCTCCCTTTATTATTAAACCTATGCAAATTATCTGTATCATGTTCATTGTTTAAAGAAACAAATATCTTTGATAAATTAATAACTTTATGTTAAGTTCCCGTTATAAAGAAGAGTACATTTGTCAACTTTATTTAACAAGTAATCATTTGGTAAAACAAATTATTATATATAACTTCAAATTTAGTTCTGATCGAGGTCAACAAACTGACTCTACGTCCAGTATGTATGGTTCCATTGGTACAGGCGGCACTTTTCCGACATTGCCTCTTCACTCTGTGAATACATGGGGGAGGTTCCCGTAGTAGATCCCTGCCATTATTTACGACATATGTTCTTATTTCCTGGGTTTTCTTTATGCTATTTTGTCGTATATAAATGAACATTACGTATGTGCAAACAAATGTAAGAAAACTGTGATTCAGCTTAATAGTTATTTGTTCCGGAAATGCAGTAAGTTAGACACAACCTGAGTACAAACTACGGGTTGTAGCCACCCGGATAAGTGATCTTGTCCTAAGAGTTCGAGTAAAATACCCATGTAACTACCAGTTCAACTTTAACTGCACTAGCAGTATTCCGAGCCGAACTCGTTGGGTGTAGATTCTATACCCACAGGGTCGATTTGGGACGGAGCTTTTTTGCTATATAAGGGGTCCGGAACCAGAACGGCTACACTTTATACATAATTCGAGTATCAATATATTATCTCCCATAAAACTTTAAATCAATTCCTTTATGATAGTTCCTGAGATTTATTTGCAATAGAAGCAGATTCGCTGGATTTGAATACCTATCGTAATAGAATACCTATCGTAAATGCAGTCAAACCTACCTTCTTTGCTTTGTGTGGATAGTTCAAAATTGAAATATTGTCTTCCAAAGT
Source organism: Saxidomus purpurata (assembly GCA_022818135.1). Lineage (NCBI taxonomy): Eukaryota > Metazoa > Mollusca > Bivalvia > Venerida > Veneridae > Saxidomus > Saxidomus purpurata. The sequence continues at coordinate 1,105,270 of JAFMSR010000025.1, read as the reverse complement.
CATGAATTGTACTTAATTGCATTTCATTCTTTCGTTTCAGAACTTTCACATTCATAGGAAGGACTTAAAGGACAAAAACATTTCATTATAAAGAAACATAGTATACATTATAAATACGGTACTCGTCTACAGATATATGTAAGATTTGTTTAGACAAAAACATTGGTATCTGCTGAAACATCTTTATGAATTGACATTTATGAATTTCGCAGAATCAATAAAGCTTTGTTAAATGTTATAATTGCTTTCATCTAATTCAGGGACTTACAATTGTAGTTAAAATTACGTTGTTTTTCTGGTGTTCTGGTTTTCAGAAAGGTTTGTTATTTACATGATATATATTATCCGGACCATTTTACACACGTTCAAGGTTAGCATAAATTGAACACTGTCTTTGACAATATATCCGTCTCCATAGAAAATCTCTCCCACAATCTTTAATGGAAAACTAGTAATAAAAAAGAGCTGAACATTTCAGAATTCCACGGAAAACTAAAACTACAAATATTTTAAATGAAAATCAATTCGAACAAGATGATTCTTAAGAAGTAAAAGCGATTTTCAGCCACTTAAAAGAAGACTTTACAATACTATTATTTTTTTGCAAGAAACAACACAATCAAAGTATAATATCACGTTACAGGAAAGCAAAGCTATTCAATCTCTTGCAAATGATAAATAATATAATAATAATAAATGAAGCCGACTAAGTGGTGAAATAGTTGAAAATGAATTCTAACTTTTATAAAGAAAAAATGTACTAATGGTACAAAAGAAACCATTTTATGTCGCAGCAAACGATAATTTCTCTTAAATCCCATTCAAGAAAAAAAGGTATCGCTTTAGTGCCGGAAATAACAAGACAGGAGGGAGGCTATTTGCAAATTTTGTTTGCAAATCAAGCTCATTTTACATTCTTTCAAATAATATAGTTTTATAACGGAAGAATTATCAAGAAGATACTCGATCCAAAAGATTTAACATTCAGACCTACTTTGGAAACTCATCGCTTTTCTGGTTTCTTGTAATGCGACCAGTTTGTTTACGAATATCGCAAACCATTTTGTGGTAAAAGCAATCACTTATTGGTTTTCAAAGCATCCAAACTGAATAAACCAGTGATTGAATAAAGAATTTATGATAGAAAAAAACAAAAATAATATCAAACAGGGAATGCCACGTACCAAAAACGCAGCCTCCCCAAAACGAGCCCCACAGCACCCAGAAGCGCACACCACCAACACACACACACACAAACACACACACGCACACACACACGGCACACACACAATCATGTACACACACACATATACACTACCAACACACACTAGCATACAAAGCAAACACACGAGGACAAAACGAACAATTAAAGGAACACAGTGGGGCACCGCCTTGGAACGGTCAGTGGCAAAAACACCACTGGGGAGCTTAAACCGGTTTATGGTGCGCACCCAACCTCACTCTTACCCCCACCATGTTCCAAAGTCACAGGACAGTGTAAATAAAAGTAATCCCTGCTAGGTGAATCTCTAACAACACGCAATGGAAACAAAAGGCATGGTATGTAAAACACAAAAATGCTCGTGTATAAATATATAAAAAGCAAACCTTGAGAACCAAAAAACGTATGTACTCAATGCCTTTGCAGAAGGCAGAGCACCAAGAGAAACACCCTTAAGGGCCCGACGAAACAGGCCAGAGGACAGAAATCAAAACAGTTTCGTCCCAGTGGGATTTAAAAACTGCCCATCACAGAGTCCTCCCCCTCCATGAAAGAACTTCTAGAAAAATGATTACTTGACTTTTAACTTTGAAGACAATAACCAAACAAAGCGTACGGGTATGGGGACAGACGTTTGCTCTAACATTATGTACGTACTCTTGTGTTAAGCTTTTTGGAGGAACATTATACTGACAAAAATTAAACAAGAATAGTTTTCACAATATCTTAAAGACTACATATACACTTTACTGCTAAAGAAAAGCTTCCTTTTGCAGACAATTTTATTCATAAAGATGGCAATACAATCAACACTGACATAGATTTTAGGGAAAATATTCTAAACAGTATTTAACCTATCACTCATGTCAACCAAAACACTTTTAGCATTCCTTATAGTCTGGCAAGCCTGGCTAGAAAACCAACTTAAAACTTAAAATAATTTTACCAAAACAGTTTATCAAAGGAGGTTTTAAAAAGCCAATTGTACGCCATGGAAGCTTTACGTCCTATACGTCTAGGAAAACGCCGATGAAAATATCATACCTCGTTTTAAAGAAATCCGTCCCATGCAGAACTCTGGTTCCCATTGCAATGGAAAGGTAAAACTTTAAAACTCTTCTTAAAAAAACTGGAAGAGCTTCACTGTTTAGCATTAGGCATTGTCTAACAGACCTCTACCAAGATTGTTCAAATTATGACCCCTGGATTAAAAATGACTTCGTTCAGGGGTCAGCGGTTTGTACAAAGGCCCTTGAGTTTACATATGCTTATATAGGGAAATATTCAAAATATACTTGTCTAAACCCAAAGACGGAAAGTTAGAATTTTGAATGTAGCATTGTTTACTGGACCTCTACAAGATTGTTCAAATAAGGACCTGCGAGTCTTAATTTAGAAAGTCCTTTAACATATTCTTGCCTAAAACCAACAGGCATATAACTTAGATAATTGATAGATAGAATACCTAATGGTCCTCTACCAAGAGTATTCAAATTATTTCCCCCTGACAAAATCGACCTCGCCTTGGGGCTTACTTTATTTTACATTGAAATATGTAGTTTTCTTTTTTCTAAGACTTCATGACCTATTTCTTAGATAATTGGCTCGTAACAATTCCTAGTGGTAATGCACACATGTTTTTCAATTAATACCAATTGGGACCACGTTGGCCCCGCTCTGGAGTTACTTGACCTACTGACCTATTTTCTTGTTGTTCTTATTTTGCAACAGCAAGTGACTTTATTGATAATTTTGCATGGACATTTTAACTTTGACCTTGGTTGACCTTGAACTTCTAAATTACTTTTTGTTTTTGAATCTTCGACCATGAAATTTGGACAATGTTTACAAATTTGCATGTTGAATTCACGTCGTCATTGGCTGACCTTGACCTACTGACCCACTTTCTTGTTTTTGAAACTACAGTAATAAATTAATTTTAACTCTATGAGTAAATGTGTATGCAAGTTTTTTTTATACATGTATTTGTTAAGTACTAAATCACTCCCCATCACAAAAATGAAAATCATAGGTCTTTCTGACCTTCTTTTCTGAACACACCCGCTATCAACGATAAAATAATTTTTAAACTATTTCGCTTTAAGAATAGCTAAAGTTTCACAATCAGAATATTCACAAATATGATTGAAAAGTGAAAATGAATAATTATTTTTGAATGTCGCAATAAAAATAATTTCTTGCAAGGAAATACTAATAAACAAGAGCTGTACCTCACACGTGACGAATGCCCATGAAAGAGGTGCCCCACAGTCTGTGTCCTCTCCATGTGCACAATAAATGCTTTGCAATTTTAAAATCCTTCCATGCATGACAGAGTAACCATGCATACAGTATTCCATTACTTTTAAACACTAAGTGTGACCTTGACCTTTGAGATAGGAACATGGTTCATGCAGACAACACATTGTCTTGATGTGCTGAACATTTGTGCCAAGTTATTTAAAATCAATTAATGCATTAAAAAGTTACAATCCTGACACAAATGTATGCATATATACAGGATTCCATTACCTATAAAGTCTAAGTGTGACCTTGACCATTGAGGTAGAGACTTGGGTCTTGACACAACGGCTTGATGTGCTAGACATCTGTGCCAAGTTATTTCAAAATCATTCAAATAGTGATAAAGTTATAGTCCGGACACATATGTATGCATATGTACAGGATTTCATTACCTAAAAACTTTAAATGTGACCTTGACCTTGGAGGTATTGCACGCGACACGTTGTCTTGATGTGCTAGTCATTTGTGCCAAGTTACTTTAAAATCCTTCAATGCATTACAAAGTTACAGTCCGGACACGAATGTTAGCATATATAGAGGATTCCATAACCTTCAAACTCCAAGTGTGACCCTGACCTTTGAGGTACGGACGTGGGTTTTGCACGCGACACGTCGTCATGATGTGCTAGACATTTGTGCCAAGTTATTTTAAAGTCCTTCGATGAGTTACAGTCCGGACACGAATTTGTAAGTGGGGACGCACAGACGGACAGACAGACGGACGGTGCGATTGTAATATGCCACCCTTCGGGGGCATAAAAAGTAAATATGAAATCGAACTGGAATATGGCTGCAATTCAAAGTACATTTACCCTGTTAACCTGATTTAGTATCTGAATTCCACAAGTTATTTTCGTTACTTAAATTGCTACGATTTAGAAAAGAATACCATTTTTTCATAGATTGTGTATGGGATTGTCATTCAATAACATTTAAATAAAGCACACATAATGAAGGATCACCGTGCTACAACGAGTGGTATATATGTGATTTCCGTAATGTAAAGGCATTTTTTTCTTATCATTATAGCAGTTTTTATTCAATCATTACCATACGTGGGTAAATGTTTATGGGCATTAACGCTTTACAGAACTCGAAACCCAGTCTGATCATTTAAGAAATGCAAGAGTAACATACCTTTAATTGCTTAAATGTGGTCACAATAGTCTTATACACTCTCTTGAAAAGTTCATATCTGTTCAAAAGCAGACATAGAGAAAATGTGTATGGTCATAGTATAGTACCTTATCAAATCCCGATAACAAGCTTGATCTTTTCAGAGAATGCTAGAGTCACACTCCCTTAACTGCTGCAAGTTAGCAAAAATAGCAATGTCTGTCTGCTTACTTGAACAGTTTTTATCCATTCAACACTACATATGGAAAAAAGTATTGAGCAAAACATCTTTACAAATCTCAATAACTAGCCTGGTCACCGAAAGAAAACAAAGATACATAGAAACAGACGACAACTTGTTTCGGTAGATCTGGAAGATCGAGATATTTTTTAATGGGGGAGTGTTGTTTTCGGTTGGGCGAAGTCACGCATAAGTTAAAAAACTACAACTAGCTCTTTTGGTATTCACAAAATGAATAGAAATAAAGATGTTTTGTCGAAAAAACTGCGCCGGAATCCTTAAGGCTGTTGTAGGTCATGACTTTTGCAGAAAATAATTTCATTGGTTTTATAAACTGAACTATATATATGTTTCTGCAGTTCATTTTAGTGTAGACCGTATCCTGATATGCCCATATCAAACAAGAAATACGGATTTCTAGTATATGCCGATGCCAATCTTTACACTTGATAAATCTTGTGAGTTAAGGGTAATATCAAAGTTGCGAGAAAAAATATGAAAATGTGATGCGACACGATTCTTTGGTTTTATGGTTCACCAATATAAAAATCACGAAATTTGTTATTAATCTATATAAAGGTTTTCTGTAATAAATCACATCAGTCTACCCATTAATTGTACAACAACAACTATACATAGATTATTGAATGGTTTACGGTACTGCAGTATATTTTAAACCGCTGATTTTATCAAAAATGTCTAGGAGTGCATAGTTGAAACTTTTAGGTTAAGTTATAACACTTCAAAATATTCTATTTTTTATGTTTTGAGGGTTACTTAGTCGACATCAGTTATACGGTATGTCTCTTTAACGACATGAAGTACCCCTTAAACTGTGTTTACCGTTCTTCTTTGCACTTTATTGTACAAAAAGTATAGAAATGTTGTTGTGTTTGTACGAAATATGTGTTCATCTTTACAAAATAAAATTTTGTGTCAAGGTAAGCAATGCCCACGGGTAAAAGGTCCCTATCTCGACAACGGACGGATTTATCAATGATATGCGCAGGTCTTGCAAGCGTTTACAGCTTATCTAAATAAGAAAGACAAGTACACACACACCACTGTTTTATTGTTTTCAAGAAATTATACAAACAGGAAACACTAATTAGAAGTTGCATGAAACTGTGAAACGAACCACCCCTGTATTGCGTATATTGTTTTCTCATTTTTTCATTGAAATATTCAATATTGTGCTTCTTGCAAAAAACACTCGGCGAAAGATCTTAATATCAATATCAGATATGGATGAAAAAAAAATATTTATCTTTTTCATTTTTCCTATGAAATATTCATGTTTTGTGTTTCTTGCAAAATACATTCGGCGAAAGATCGAAATCTATTCAAATTGTGAATACCAGACTGTTTTATTTACTTATGCGTTATTTCGGCGACCTGAAACTAACCCTAGCTCAGTGAAAACTATCTCGATCTTATTGATCAACGAAACAAAAGTTTCTCGCTCGATGTATCTTTGTTTCTTTTTAACAACTGCCTCTTTACGGTGACCAGGCTAGTTATCGATATTTCTAAAAAAGATATCATACCCGTTACTGTTTTCTCCATGTCTGCTGTTGAACTTATGTAAACATTTAAAGTAAAAGAGGGCACAATACTATGTTGATCCATTTTTAGCAATTAAGGGGATGCAACTCTTGAATTTCCTGCATGCGCAGACTGGTTTTCGAGTTCTGTAAAGATGTAATGCCCATACACAGTTTACGTATGTAAGGTGATAATGAATGAAACTGCCACATTACGGAAAGGGCTAATTTTACAAAGGTTCAACAATTCATAGGTCGTAAATTCTTTATTTCGGGGGTTATCTGGCTGGTTATAGACCTTGACCTAGATAATGTGCCCATACTTATTCTGAACCATTGGAGATGACTGGATAAAAATGATAAAAAACTAGAGAGCAGACAATGAATGAGCAGCCCCGCCCACTTCATGTTATCGCAATAATGTGTCCGATCTAGAGACGGCTTTATAAAAAAGAACAAGCACCATAACCCTTCAATAGGTTGTTTTATTTTTTTCAGCAACCAATAAACAAGATATGAAAGACGGTAACATTCTAAATGGCAGCAATTAAAGTTACGAAAGCAAATTGTGTAATATATGTTATAATCCAAGCGGATGGGGTACATGTGGATGAGGTGCATGTCATTTTTGACAGACAGACATACAGACAGACATGCAGGCAGGCAGGCAGGCAGGCAGGCAGCACCAAAATAATATGTATCCCCGCCCCTAGGTGGGTGACATAATTCTTTTGATCAAACTTTTTCTAGTCTTTTACGTGCGTTCGTTATGTAGTGTCGTCATTGGTGGGTATATAAATACGTACTAACGGTCGACACATGAAAAAGCTTAGACAATAAGTCAATTCTATCAATTTACAACAAGGGAATGTATTAAAACTATTGTATTTTGACGTGGTATTATATGTGAACATATCACCCGCCTCAGCATGATATCACCATCGCCAATCGGCTCAGATAAAATTAATATAGGCTGGTAATTTATCCACATTTACCATGTCAAAAAACAAATAAGATTGTAAAATTATATCCGTTCCATAGGTGTTCATCGTCTATTAAACAATGATTTAAAATCCCGATGTGTAGTAATTAACCATGAAGGCCGGATGCCTTAGTGGTTTGTAATTGCGCACAAAAACGAATAAGATGTATTTATTAGACAATTACAACGCTGAAAAGGAAGTTATTTCGATTCTAACATGAACATATATTACAAACGATGAAAAAATGCAAAGGGACATTTATTTAACGTCATGCGGCACAATTATTGTGACATCGTTATTTTTGACGTCAAAACGCTTTTATGGCATAATTAAACCTTATTTTTCTTACAATGTATAAAAAGACAAAATCGTGAGTCATGTATTAATTTATATTGATATATAATATATAAATGAAACACTTCAAAGTTTTTAAATATGTTTAGCTCCACATAATGCACTAATGATTAAAGGAATGCTTAATTTCATTGAACGATATCTAAGTCTGTTTTGTGGTTCAGACCTTTTGTTTTGGTACGGATGAATGATTTATATAACATTCATGGTACATTTTTAAACGCTGGTTGACATTTTGTCATCATACGCTTATTATCCAGTAATTTTTAAAATCTACTGTACTATATTAGGACCAAGTCAAACGATTCCCTATTTAAAAACGTTTACTAAGTTCAAAGAAATTAATAATGTAAGAAATTATTTTTAAATAATGTTACTGACACTAGACGTGAACGTACAGACGACAAAGTCGCACATCGATAGCATTTCTATTTCAAAAATCAGTCCTCGAAGAGATGACTCAGTGTATCTTGTCTTCAACTTATTTGCCAAAGAAGCCCCATTATCATTTGTCACAAATGTATAGGTAGGATATCTGAAATGAAAATAAAGTTGAAAAAGAATAGTTTTCTGAAAAAAGAAAGCTAATGACATTATTATTACAATATTGCAATCTGACGAGTAGCAAGGGGTTAAACATGCAATAATTTTCAATGACAGGACCGTTTTACCTTGAGACTCTAAATGATAAAAATTAATCGTCATTTTGATGTCTCCCATCTATTTTAATCAAAACCAAGTTAATGATTTAAAAGTCGATTTGCAGACGAAATTTCCAAAACGACCGGTGTCATCAAATTTTAATTTACACCACTAGACTTCATGCTTCCTGTTAAATGTTATCATAAACAAGACCGTGATATTTAACGTAGGGGCCACAAACTATGATATGCATAACAAGACTTCAAAGTGATACTTTCTGATTAGTATTATCAAAATCTACCTTTAGAGTAGAAGCTTGAAGGATGTTTTCTACAAAAACAATTAAAGAAAAAAAGGTGGTCTTTGTGGCCGATTTCTTTCCTTCGTGTTTTGAATGTGTGTCATACAAAGCCATTTCCACTCGCATTTATAAAGAAACTGTCCAGTATTTATAAATGAAATGAGTATATGAGACCTGTTGTGTTTACACATACAGAAGTCGGAACGTAACAGTTGTCACTCGGAGCGCACGATACATGCACGATGTACGCACGATGTACGCACGTTACACATACGGTAAATACACGGTACACGATTTAGAGCGATACACGATATGAACGATATACGAAGCGCACGCTGAACGCTACACGATAGAAGGAGTACACGTTATACAATGTACGATTACTTTGGACCTTTTACATTTTATTTAAGTTTTGATTGAGTTTTTTCACAAATATGTTTGTTTTGTTTTTCTGTACCAACTTGTTGTCCTTATATCGTATATCGTATATATTATTAAACACACTTCGGTTAATTTAATATGTCCACAGTTGACCTAAGTGCAAAATAATTTACAGGAAGTGTCAAATTTGAATTTGGATATTGATCATGAGGTGCGAAAAAGTGGGCTAATGTTAATTGCTGTCACCACTACACGAATGACAATGTCTTTTTCATAGTCAACATAGTTATCTTTCAATAAATCATTCATAATTTTAAGTAAATTGTGTGGCGATTATATATGAAACGATTATTACGAGGATAACCCTAAACAGGATGTAAATTTAATAAGGTACTGTACAATTATTCATTATTTTCTGCTCGAACATTAAATGATTTTGTAAACCTATCGTTGATTCGTCATTTCGTCTCATTATTTTTATTTACCCAATCAATATTCAATAGGTTTACCTTCAAACGTAGTCGCTGTTCCCTGTCCTTTTATAATTCCTTATGAGATTCATTACACCTTGTCTACTGCACTTAAGATAAATTAAATGCCGTGAAAACAACAGTTTAGATATTGAAGAAGAATTATGTCCTTTCCGTCGATAAAATATAATCAAATTTCGGATTTCAGGTGTAAACTGTCTTCCACCTGTCCCGGAAGTCATCATTGCCCGTATTGCATCGACGGATGTAAAATAATACAATGTCAAGTCAGCACTTTATTTCTTTTTGCGGAGATGCACACATTTAGTAAAACAATTCACGACTCAATAAAACATCCAATTCGAATACCGTATAGCCCTATTATGCAACGTGCACCGGGTATCGTATATCGTGTACCGTATATCGTGTATAGTATATGGTGCACGTTGCACGATGAATGATACGATATGATACACGATATGCGACTGACAAAATACACGATGAGCGCACGCACGTTATACGCACGTTACACGCACGATATACGCAAATGTTGACAACTGTTACGTTCCGACTACTGTAATACGTATAATGTCTGGAATAAAATCTAGATGCTCATTATCAAATCTAACTGTAACGAGAGACAACCGAATAGTAAATATTATCCCTGAGTTTACTGGGATTGGCACGCGGCATACTCGCCAAAGGATATTTCTTTTCCAACGTCTATTTCGGATTTTACTGCGCGTTAACCAAGCATGCTCATGTATTTGCCTGTACGTGTTCTAGCTTTGAAGCATTGAATCTTGTTTGTGCACTCGCACAAAGCACAAGGCGTTCAAACTGAAATAGGACCTTGTGTCGTTAAAGCCGCTCGCTGTAATTTAGATTCTTTGTTTATATATCAAATAATGTTATTCCTTAATACTGTTTAAGTAGATGTGATAAACAATCACTTTTTAATTTATCATAAAAAGGAAGCATCTTTCGCAGTTTATTCTCGTCATCCAGAGCATTCATTATACTTTCAGGGGTTTGTCTGAAAGGCTGGTAAACCAATTATATATGAGGATGATGCAGTTATATCGCTGTAATACATTTTATACATACAAATATAGTTAAATTTCAGCATATTAAGAAATTGTATAACCCTCTCTTTGAAAATGCAAAAATAGTCGGTAGTTAACCAAGATTGATTTATTAACCCTTTTAATTGCTTTTAGAAGGATACATTTTTGTTACATATTATTTGTATATCTTTTACTGTGCACAATTTGTCTAATTAAAGTTTCACCTAGCTACCTGACTTACTTCAGTGGCATTACACGCATAGACTCCCAACAACACTACCCTCTTACCCGAGACAAAAGCTCATTTTTCGCAATAATAAGGCTTGTGTCCTCACATTTTTAATTGGTTTTCAAAAAAAGTATAGTTTGAACGTTTCTTCTGCTAGAACATTGAAGAAAAACTTTGATGACAAAAAATCATATTTTTTTTCGCTTTTTTACAGAAACTCGTTTCTCTTTATGAGTTATGAATTTAAATTTACCCGTTTATTTTTTTATATGTTTTACCTCCAACCAACAACCATCTCCATGATCCGGTCAAAGGCCAATATTTTCATCCCAAATTGACATAAGACCTCTCAAACGGCCAAGGAACACACTAACCGCCTGTCCAAACTTTAAGTGTAAAAGCTTTCTGTCAACCAATTTTCCGAAATTCCAAATGTCTGTTGGTTTAATCCATTCCTTGGTCTGATATATTATACACCAAGATTTAATGCATCAACCCAACATTCTCTCATCTTTACATAAATGCCTTTTCACAATTTTCAGTACCAAAGCCAAAAACCCACAAAAATAACAAAAAGCTGATTATACATATTTTCGCAAAATAACTCCTCTGAGCAACAGTCACCTCTCGGCAACAGCTAATATCCAGTTATCCGGCTGTTGGCTGTTGTAGGGCGGTTGCACTGTAGAAAACGCAAGGCAGTTGTTGCCAGCACCTAGTAGGTACTCCTAACTTCATGGAAATGATATTTCACATGCAGGACCCACGTCTCTACCATTAAGGTCACGGTCAATGATCCACGTCCAATTGACAAATTAAAATACGGCGAACACAAGTTGAGTTTAATTTGATTTAAAGTTCCAGCGTATCGTTTCTAAGATCTTCTTGGCGGATTATTTTGATTGTCCTTTCGACAATGTCACTGTCTACTGCCGGTCAAATCATAAAATAAGTATCTGTAAAATGCCACTACAACAGCGATGACTACAGATGTCGGCAAAGAAATTTCTGTTCTTGTTATTACAAATTTTCACATTTTTCCACAGTGTTCATGAAATGTTTTGTTTAGCTTATAACGTGTTTTTGTAAGCAATACTGTCAAAGATTTACGAGGATCCTGGACTGGGGCTTGGTATGGTTTGGAATATATTTGTTAAGAACCGTTACACCCATGGCATTTAATGGATAACATTTAATTACATTTATTTATTTAGAATTTTATTGGCGGTTTTAATGAATAAAGGTAAAATATTTCCTAATGTTGAATACAAAGGTCCAAAAACTCAAAGCAAATTATTTAGTATACAGTAGTCGAAACGTAACAGTTGTCACACGGAGTGCACGATACACGCACGATGTACGCACGATACACGCACGTTAGACGCACGTTGCACATTCGGTAAATACACGATGAGCGATTCAGAACGATACACGATATACACGATGTACGAAGCCTACTCTACACGCTACGCGATAAACCGATTACACGTTATACGATCACTTTGGGATTTCACATTTATCTAAACTTAGACCTTTTTATCAGACCAAAGGAATCAGATCAATTAGAAGCTTCGTACCTTAACAATAAAAAATGACATCGGTAAGTGTCAAAGATCCACAGTTTTTGTATCACAGTATGTGTAAAATTTGAACACTTGTCGGAGTGACTTTGGCAGGAAATTGATCCCGATGTGCGAGAAAATGGGCGTAATTAAAGTTAATTGCCATCAACACTTTTCGTTAAATAAATTCTACATTAAAGACACTTTTTAGGACCGTGGCATATAAATGTTCAAATATAATAATCTTATACTGGAACCTTGAATGGATATGTTGATGGGTGTGAAGTGGGTGGGGTAAGTTTACATTGAAGAAACTGAAAGCTTGAAATGGCGTTTTCGAAGGAATGAAGCATTTGGAACGGGGGTTTTTATGTTATTTTGTAGTATTTATAGTTGTGATGATTATACGGCCCCTAATTTCGACCAATGTTTTAACAGAAAAATGTTTTGAACAATATTTATGTTTTTTCCTGTAGCCCGAAAGTGAAAATTGTCCTCTAGAAATCTAAGATTATTCTTAGAGAAGGAAAGTATTAAAGTATTTATGTACTGTGGACTATGGTGATTAATTCTATATAAAGTTGTATACCATGTTACTTTATATTTTGTTTTAGTGGGCCTATTTTATAGGTTGGATATATTAAAACACATTTGAAAAATAAACCTCCAGGAAACAATGATATTTTCTAGAGTGAAGAAGGTTATTAAATGTCATTTTTATTTCAATGTAGTTTAATTCTTGGCCCGCAGTTCCATATACTTTATGTCACTGCTACCATTCTTTTAGATTCAGAACCCATGTCAAGGTGGTTTGGGTAATACTATATGGGGGTACATGTAGTAAGGAATTGAAAGTAAAATTAAACAGACTGTTATGTATTATAACTTTTCTCACCCATTTTGGGATAAAATTTGTAAAACTTTCTAGGATATGACCCAAAAACAGGTTAAAACTCATTTGCAAAATTATTTTGGACCCTCTGTAGAATAATGGAATGGTCCAATTGCATGACATAACTCTGCATCCAGTGGTGGATAGCAGATTCAATTAGAACCCTGGAGAAGACACATCTCACAGCCTAGATTATACAGTCTCAAGATGTGTTAACAAATACATGTATGTACATGTAACATATAATCTTATATGGAATTATATGTTTATTTGACATACTGATGATGAAGAAGATACAATGAACATCAATGGATGGTTAATTACTGGGCAAAAAAGGATGTACATTCCATATTTGGTTTATCTGATGGCATTTTTTACATAAGCCGTTTCATAAGTATGAAGGCTATGAGACTATAGCATTTAGATGTACATGTACACATATTTCCTAGATTGATTTTGTTTGCATATCATTTGTACATCACTCTGCTGCTAGTATGAGGTGGTAATACATGTATATACACTATACATGTAGTAGAACATTTGGAAAATGTTTTCAGGTTAAACACATGTAGCAGTAGCAAATAAATTGAAGACTGACAACAATATGAAAGAGCTAACTAACACTCTATATTTATAAAGGGGGTGTAACCTCACATGTTTAAAAAACCTCAATAACAATGAGACTGCAGAATAGAGTTCAGCAATGATGGTACTCATGTTGTTTTGAGTAATTTTGGAATTTAGATATGTAGAAAGATCTTAAAAGATCTATATTTGTTCAAATTAATGTAAGCTAAGAATTTAAGGAAATTATCAGAGAAGAGGAACAAATTAATAAACCGGACAGAGTTCAAGCACCGCCTCTGCCACACTTACAGGTAAAAAGGCCCTTTGAAGGATTTCTAAAATGGATTCAATTTATGAAACTAACCAAAGGAGATCTGTCAGAATATATAACTATACAGTCAACCGGTCTACTGAGACCAGAGTAAATTGTGACTTAGTAATAGATGTGATGTTTATATTATTAAGCTATTAAGATTACAAACTACACACAATTAATACAGAGGTGTTCAAAAATAAAACTACTGAAAAATAGGTGTTGCCATCTTAGCCTTTGAAATCTTATTTTTTAAAATGTTTTATTCATTTTATACAAAATGATTATGGTACTTTTCTAGTGATATAATACTAGTTTATACTTAAAAAAGCAAGCTCTTTGCAGAACTTACTACTTAAATGTTAAAAGAACTACACTACTTGTTATACTAATACTAAAATACAATTATTAATCAATTGTGAGGGTTCTCACAAAACGGATATATATTACAAATCTAATAAAACCTATTTCAAGGTATACAACTTGATTAAAATATTTTTTTCTATTTGCCCCCTTCTGAAGTAGAGTCTGTCGTAGTTAAACTGGTAAGAAAGATGCAGGTGATCAGATGTAGCATCTGTATGGCCAGTGGCCAGTCCAAACCGGCAAGGATCTACTTACTGACCATGATAAAAGGGTTGGTGTTTCATTCAACTGGAGGTAGTAAGAGTAGGTTTGTAAGCAGAAACCGGCTTACATTTATCCTGAACCCGCGCCCCTGCCCCCACAGATTACAGATAATAGCCAGTGATATTTGTTTAATTATAATTATTATATGGTGCCATACAGACAGTGCAAACTACCATACAGTATTAAATTATATATAAGATATAAATTACAGTTACAGTATTTTATAACTGAAACAGGCATGGAACAAGTACAGTAGTTGGGCAACCCCTACTGGCATGTCACCCATCAGCCCTGCTAATTTCTGTTATATGCAGACTATGATTTGCTAAATGATAACAAGATTGAATTTTATGTTTTGGGTTGCCAATATAAATCAACACCCACTAACTAGTGAAAAAGCTTATTTGCTACTACAATTAAAATACTAAGTACAGTGTACTTGGTAAATATTAAAAAATGCATTTATACAAGAATTGTTTAGAATTTTGACTAGCGACCTACAGGAAGGGGTCTGATAGCAACTGGAGAAAATTAGGTAACTAGATTTGATCGGTCATTTGACATTCTACTATGTTATTTTCCAACAACCTCTATACACATTTGGCCAGGGCTTTTCTTGGACTGAGAATAATCATTAATAGTGAAACCATGCAAGTCCAAGCTTATCCATTTCTGGCTTGAATTTTAGTCTCTGTGTGGTGAAAGCTATGCAGTCAAATAGCCAGTGAGGGGTGTTACATTCTACAATGCACTGGATGCAAACCTGGTCAACCAAAAGTATGTACCCACCCGAGCTGGTTGGTAGTAAGTTTGCGCCCAGCCTAAGACGTGTGATTGATTTGTCCATTTTGTTATTTATCGAGTATCCCATAGGACGGCCAGGTCACACTGTTTTGCGGCAAAATGTGTTGTTTTTTTTTAAGTTTCAATTCTCTTCACCATCCATCCAGGACAGTGGTTCGAATCCTGGCATATATTTCTGTGGGCGAGTATGGAATGTCATAGATGAGTGCCCCTTAACCAGGCCCCTTTTGTCTGCATCATCTGCTCTCATTACAACATATCATTATAAACCTACATGAGCTGGGTACTATGGTATGGTAACTGGTTAGCCTTTTTTTAGGCATTGATGCAATTTATGAATAATAATAATGTTTTCAAAAACTCTAGTCTAGAATGACTGTTGTTTTTATTTCATTGAGATCAGAGATGATAGTGAATCTGAACATATATACAATATAGCAAGTTTTTAAGGTTGATGGTGTAAAAGCCAGCTCAATGCAGTGTTTATTGTTATCATTTCTGATGTATAAATGCAGGAACCGGTTATAGAGTATTCTAAATAAATGGAACAATAATTTGCCAATCTGTCTATGATGGCGGCAGACCTGTTTTGATTGATTACAACACCTAAAGCTACTATACCAGAGCCTGGAGTTTTACACCCATCTGTGTATATATGTAGTTGTCCAGAGTAAAAAGTATCTGATATTCATTTGAGTTTCTAACTTTGCGAGATGCGGTGAGTCAGATTTGTTCATTTTGTTTTCATAGGGCACTTGTAGGAGGATCTTACAAAATAGCCGTGCTTTATGATCTCACTGACCAAAACCTTGAACTTCGCTCAATATTTGAGAATCTATTCCTGGCGCCTCAGTCTAAGAGGCAGTACCCCAGCCTCAAGTTCAAACAGGTAGGCAGGAGTAGAGGACAACGCACTAAGGGCCAGCCGGAGGCCTTTATTTTGGACAATATACGGACCCTGTTTTGGATGACATCGAGGCTTTTAATGAGACTCAAACTAATTAATCAGTCAAAGACACTACCTAATTACCTTTCTCTTTATGTCAGCTAACGGATATATTATTTCAATCAGGCAGTATAAATCATAGTTTTAATTTAATATCTTGAATTTTAAAAGGATTACCAGGATTACCCGAAACAACTTTTTATTGGATATTGCATCTAGCCAATAAAAAACTTGTTAACATCATACCCACGATATGTTGCTTCGGTGCAGGCGTACCTTGTCTGCTGCACTTTAAGGAATGCATTGACAACAGCAGTTTAGATAAAAAAGATGCCCGTTCCGTTGCAAATGTAGACCTAAATTTCGGATATGAGGTGAAAATGTCTTCGACCTGTCCCGGAAGTCTTTCTCGCCCGCAACTACACTAAATAATATTAACTGAAATCAGCACTTTTTGGGGGGGGGGGGAGATGTACACGCTAAGTAAAACGATTAACTACGGAATACACCATCGAATCGTACGTATCGTATGGATTATCGTGCATCGGGAATCGTATTTCGTGTATCGTGTATAGTATATGGTGCACCTTACACGATGAATGATACGATATGATACACGATATACGATTGACAAAACACACGATGAGTGCACGCACGTTATACGCACGTTACACGCACGTTATACGCACGATATACGCAAATTTTGACAACTGTTATGTTCTGACTACTGTAACTGTCTCATGACGAGACGATGAGTCTTCCAGGATTGTTTGGGTTGTGCACGTTCAGAAGTAAATTTAATATAAGTGCTCTAGTGTTTAGGGGCTACATTTCCGTTCCTATATTAATTTTGATCTTTAATTCTGTTATTTTATGTGCAATTTCATTCTACATAAACATGCATATGGGAACAAAAGGTATTATACTGCATGTATATTAATTTTAGTGTGTAGAAGCTTCCAAAAAAAAAAGTGTGCCGATATTAGACAGTTATTTTTCCTGTCGGTAATGTCTAACCAAAACTTTCTATAATTATATATTTGTATCAGACCGTGTTTGTGTTAGTATGTGTCTGTAGTGAGGATTGAAATGAATATTCGAATATTCGTATTCCTTCCAAATATTCGAATGCGAATTTTATGTTCGAATATTCGCATATTTTTTTTTTCAAACATCAGTTTCATTCAAGATATATTTATTAACTAATAAACCGATATAAACCCCTCAGACTATATATGCATATCTTTTACTTAAATTTACCGTGTATTAGCCTACTTTTGGTCGAGCAGTGTTTTGATAACAAATAACAAATTAAGCAAATTAAGCAATCAGCAAATTAAGATATCAAATTGCAACTATTGCTACAAAGTGCTGTTTAAAAATTAACACGTGTAATCACTGTCTCATACCTATTATTCAAATCAGTAAATGCAAAGATACATTTTACATATTTGTTAATGATGCAACCGTAGTCGTTTTTTTTTGTTGTTGTTTTTTTTGAGAGAGAATAAATAACATTTTATATATTATTTTCAAATCGCGATCACGTGCAATTAACACGTACGACAACTGGTATAAGATCGACCGCGAAAAGACGTTGTACGTGACTTTAAATATTTTGTTCACAGCTTACCTTTTTTAGTTTTACGGAGAATTTAAATTAAAAAGGTCAAAAGTTAATTTTCGTTCCGATAATTATCTGCATTTGTGTGTGTGTGTTTTGTTCCAAAAAAAAAAAACGACGGAACGTGTTTATGACCTTTCACGAGCCTGTCAGGAAACACGACAGATATCCACAAGGGATGCATCTTGACAATTTTCCCGTGTTAAAAAAATCGTTACAATTAATTCATCTCCCGGTTATAACGGAAACTCGGCGTTTTCGTTTTTCTGTTTCTATAATTTCAGACATTAGCGTAACAGAAAACAAAACTCGACCATTTATGAATGCAAATAACGTATAACATTCAAACGCATAACAACGCAGGAAAACGCATTATTTCTTACAATGTAAAATTCGAATACCAAACATATCGAATTTGTATTCGAAAATTCGAATATGCTATACAATTATTTGAATACCGATTTCGGTATTCGTTCCCATCCTTAGTCTGTAGCCAAGGTTCGATTTCATTTACGTCATGGCAACAAAGAAATTTTGCATGATATTTTAAAGCTTAAGATCGATGATTATATAAAAATAACAACAAATCTGCTACGCAATCTCTAATGTAAAAAGTCAGTTGACTTTAAAACATAAAATCTGTTAGTGAAAAAATTGAAAACTAGATGCCCACGTGCAACATGTCACTCCCGTCAGCTGTGAAAAGGACTTACTCCTTACCAAGTAGAGACAGGTAAAAGTACACTTAAATATTTGAAGTTACATGCATGTTGCACAGAAAAGTGGTCTCGATTTTTCTCTACGGCCAGTAATAAGAAAGGTACAATATAAGCTATTTGTTGTAACAACAAAAGGAGGTAATTCTAAAACAAGGGGAGCTCATGGTGGTACAATGAAAACATTTGTGCCAAGTTACATTAGAATCCCTCCATACATGAAGAAGAAATTCTCCAGGCAAAGTTATTCTTTAATTTGACCTTTAACCTCTAAGTATGACCTTGAGCTTAGACTTAGGGACTTGGTTCTTGCGCATGACACTCCGACTCATGATGGAGAACATTTGTGCCAAGTTATTTAAAAATCCCTTTATCCATAGATAAGATACAGCCCGGATAAACTAAACTCGGACGGGAAGTCGGACGGACGCATGCACGCACATACACCGTTCCGCCATATGGACAATTATGTCGAGCTTTCGCAAGTGGCTGGACAAAAAACTAAACAATCTTTCTTTTACACAAGCTTTCACTCTTTTCGGATTTCGGAATATACTGTTAACTTGTTCGGATAAAAAGTATTCCTTCCAAATATATAGTTTTATGCTAAACCATACACGTTTAAATGGCGTTCTCGCATTAAATCTATTTTTGTCGACATTGGGGGCCATACATGTGGCTAGGCATGTATGTATTTCAGTACCAAGTATCAAGCACCAAGGATAACACAATAAAGAGCAATCTCTTATTTCCATTTTTTAGAGACAGAAGCAGATACAAGGGAATCCGGGTGCCAGACCCTAGCTCTTTTACGAATAGACCCCTTGGTTCTTTTCTACGTGCCCGGCGTACAGCACCGATACACGCGAGACTACCTCTGGGTTTCTTACCAGTTCATCTCAGATAGTTGGGAAACACTGAAAAGCGTTTCTGAAATATCCAGTGCCCCGGACGAGAATCGAACCGGGGTCCTCCGGATTTGTTGTCCAGAGCGTTAACCACTCGGCCACCACTGTTATTGAAGGATATGAAATTATACTAATTTCCCCATATTGATACAGTATTTATATTAGGGATAAAATAGTTGTTGTTGTTGGAGTCAGGGAGACTATGAACACACATATGTATACCTAATAGTATATCTCTTGTTACATTCTCTATCTCGCTTTTGTTTACGTCTTTTAGTGTCTAAAGCAGTGTAAAGATTTTAAAATACAGATTTTATCTCTTTATTTTAAAGTCTTACCCTTTTCTTGCCTCTTTAAGAACATCAGGCTCATCGGTTGCTAGAAATATTTGACGCTTTACATGACGATGGCTCTTTCCGTAGTTATCAAACCATTCACCCGCGTTCTGCATGTATTGCCCTATGTTGTAATATTTAGCTTCCCTTCTTTTGTCGGTTCTTCGAACGTGGATTCTGTAAAATATTACACCGCTGACTTTATAAAAGGATTCAGGGCAAGTATGTTTTTGTGTTTATATCTGTCTATCATTTAATTTACGCTTGAGTTTTACCATACTGTCAGATATGAAACATTTACTGCAATTATATCTGAACATTTAAAAAACCATATGTTAATTAGGTGAACCTTTTTATTTATTACTAAAGTATAAGGTGCTTTTAAGGACATAACTTCCGCAAACTTCGATCATCCTACCAAGTCGAGTTCCGGCCGAGGTCAGCAAAGTATGTTTAGAATGACATGATAAAATAAAATGAAAAAAGACCATGCTTACCCAATGATTGGGTGATTTAATTTTAATACTTGTCTTCTTTTATTAATAAAATCTTGCAAAGCCTGATTGTGCCTAGTGAAATAGATCAAAAACTGTCCAATCCACCAGCCTGCAGGACACTTGTGAACACGAATTAGAGTATCAGCAAGGTCATCTGGTAATGCCGGTGGCAGGTATGTTGGAAGACGTCTGATTTTAGAGAATCGAGGCAGTTTTACAACTGGAATGTCTGATATATTCTTCAAATCTGAAATAATGGATCAGTGTAAATAATATAACCACATTCTTATATACCGGATCAGATTAAGCAAATCTCATAGCCTTGTATGAAAAGAGTGGAAGAGCCAATTTTGAGATTAACAAAGTGAGAACAATGCGCAATGTTGAATGAACACCTAGGTTGTGCTTATCAAATACAAAGTTGTTTAGTAACTTTATGAAGTAAAAATGTCTGCATTTGCTACTGTAGTAGTACACAACACATAGTTTGCTAATTTTCACAATCCAAATGTGATCTTGGTAGTTTCAAAAAAAAAAGAAATTGTGTCAAAAGGTAAGGATCAACATATATAATGACCTAAAGTTTTGTCCCCACACAACCCAGTTTCAATCTTGTCCAATCAATCACCTCTTTCGATCACCACCTTTAATAAAATGTTTATTGTGGCACGAAATAATTGATCAAAATTGTCTTGGACTGTGTCTTACTGACATTCAGTCAAACGGTAAAACACATTCCTGCAGCAAAAAAGAAGAAATGTAAAACATACAATTTATTCGAGCTGGTATAATTTCTCTATTCAAGAGATCGCCGGATTTGTTGTGAAATTTAGTAAAAGTATGGTCGTAAACATTTTCAGTTTGATAAGAGATTTTTGCTAAAATCTACTTTATTTGTTAAGACCCGAACGAATCGACTAAGAGCGAGGGCCGTTAGTTATTGTTGCAACTTTAGTTGATACTAATTAAGTTTAGCTATATTTTGAAGAATGCTTAAAACTTATCGAGTCACTCGCAAATGCGCTTCCTGAAAAAAACCAGTACTGGTGTCATATGAGGAGGTACAGTCGTGACCCCCATCGGGGCTCGAACCTGCAACCTCCAGGATGAGCTTTACCTCTACACTACCACTCCCCTTCAACTTGTTGCACTTAAGGTAGTTCGCGCTATTCCTCGGCCAAAATAAAATTTCATCAGACTGACCTGAAACTTAAAAGGAATTACAACTGATTTCACATGAATTAACGATCGTTACGGAATCACATCTACTTAGCAACATAATGACGTTAAGACGCAACCTAGCGACACAGCCCTTGTTAGGGCTGTATCGTGCGTTTTTCTTTAAAGCTCGGCTCAAAAATATCGTGAAATGATAATTTAAATGTGCTGTTTAGAAGGTGATATTATCTCTCGATCGGGATATTTCAATGTATTGAACTAACTTGTTTGTACATTTCGCTGGTAGACAAACGACGTCCAAATGTCATCAAGTGGACGTTTTTCGACGTACAAATGTACGCATAATTTAGCCAATACGCCCTATTCAGAGAAAATTAAAATGTATCCAACGAGCATTTATCTACAAAATTAGCCAAAAATATTGACACTCTTTAGGCTTCCTTTTTGCAGTAAATTTTGTATTCGTGTGCCTTTTATGTCACTGTACTCCGTAAAATGAAAGAAATATGACGCCAACATGTCCTTAGGCGGTCGTATTTTGCATTTAGATTTTGCCAAATTCTGTATATAGTCGTTGCAGAAGTCTTTCAAAATTAAACAACATTTTCTTCGAAGATTATTCCATAAATCGACGAAAAATAAATCATGATGCTTCAGTTTACAGTTTACGGTGGCAGCGATTCCAAGTCAATTACTGTAACCACTAGCTAACGGAGGTGATTTAAACGATGCCAACTAAATAATTCGACCAAACTATCAAATATATGTACATATTATCATTTACATAGGTATTTTAAGTTCTTCGCGGTATGTAGTATAGCTGAGAGCTATTGTCATGACACTTTGTATCACACAATCGCTCATGCGTTTTATGCACGAGGATTATCTCGATAAGCAATAAATTACCGGGATAGGAGCGGATCAGTGATCCAGTAGTTAACGTGCTGGACTGGTATTCCATTGATCGAAGGTTCGATCTCTCGCTCCTCCACTAACATAACTAATAGCGGCATGTTAAATACCCAGGCTTTCTCTACAATGCGATAAATTGCAATACGCGGTACTGTACTGCAGTACATATATTATTATAATTTAATACATTGCGGGTGAATGACTCTCACAAAAGTATACTTTGAAGTATTCAAACTTGGTTATAATATGGTAATAAAGTAATGAATCATTTCTTGTGCAAAATAATAAAAATAATTATTTGTTTACCTTTTGAGTTTTGAGATCGAATGATATAATGCCTGTAATTACTAAGTTACTGTCAATTTCGTCACGGAAAAAGCACATAAACTATTCAAATGCAAGTTTCAGCTAATAAATCAGAAACAATACCGGTACGTATAACGCATCTCATTTACCAGTATTCCGGTTTTATCGTGCATTCCAAGTAGTACAAACTCTTTTTACGCTGAGTGATATGTTCGGAACCCTTATTTCCATGCCTAGAAAACAGCGGTTTCCATCGTTTTTCATAATCAATTGATATTGTATTTATTCGTACAGGTAATAAGCTGTCTTATTTAATGTTAACGAAACGAAAGAACTTACATCAATGATTAAGGGTAAGCGGAGGTCCGAGGTTCACATCCATGCCAGGCTGCATAACTCCATCCTGACATAATGATACAGTACATAATGAAAAGTGTTGATTAATAAATGTATGTTCGTAACATCTAAAGAGGTATTAAAGAGTAAGGACTGACTGCGGCAGTCGCAGGATGCAGATTGCTACGAAAAATAAATATGGTAAATAGGATAAATTTGAATGTTGCAGACATTATGTTAAAAAATTTGACTGGCAGAGACTGGCTATATTCATATAAATGGCGATTTTTGACGTCGAAAATATTGTGTTTTACGACGTTGTGACGCAGTACAGTGACATAAGAAGCGAATAGATACTGATAAAAGTAAGCCGAAAGGGTATTCATATTCTTAGCTAATTTTAAAGATAAATGCTGGATGCATTGTCAATTTCTGAAAAACTTGTACCAGGGCGTTATGACATTATTTACATTTATGCGTAAACAGGTACGTCGACAAACACCTGACTAATTACATTTGGACGTCGTAATTTAACGGGCATAATGTATTAATAATTTATTCATAAATACTAACAAATGCCAGTCGAGAGAGCATATCAATCTCTTAACAGCACATTTTAAATTTTCTTTTTACGATTATTTGAAGTCGAGTTAAGAAGTAAAACGCGCGACACGGCACATGCGTAGGCTTTTTCCGGGAATAAACAACAAGGTCGGCAACTTCGATATTAAAGAAGGCTTTGATGGCTACTACTCGATGGAAACCCCATTTGCTAAGTTATTATCAGAAGAAACAGCGTGTTTCTGCCGACAAAAATGCTTAGATTTTATAAACGACTATTCAAATATCGTGATGAGTGATGAGACGTGGGTTCACAAGCCAACCCAAAACTGCAGCAACAAAATAGCAATAGGCAATGTGAAGCTTAACGCATTGTGAGTGTTAAGAAGAACATTTTCGCTGTTACCAATGCATAATTATGGTTGCTATGTCATCAAATATAATTTTTTTTTTTAAATTTCTTCTCAAAAATCGGAAGGCCCGCAGCCTAGATATTTGGCATGTAGCGTTGTCTAGTGGATCTCTGTGAAGATCGCTCATGAACACTTGATCCAGATGTACCCCAGCCGGGGGTTACATGAATTTACATAGGCTTATATAGGGAAAATCTTCAGAAACTATAAGGCCTTGAGCTTTGATATTTGGCATGTAGCATTGCATTGTGGCCTTCTACTCAGCTCAAAATTGATTTAACATAGATTTCTACAGGACACACTTTATCAATCTTTTACTCTGAAACAAGGCCTAGAGCTTAGATATTTGGCTTGGTGCACTCTGTAGTAGACCGCTACCACAACTGTTAGAATAAGGACCCCGAGGTCAAAATTGACCCCGCCCCTTGGTCGGTTTATACATAAAGTTATATAAGATGTTTCAAACCAAAAGGCCTAGAGCTTTGATATTTGGCAGATAGCATAACCTTATTGTCCTTGCAGGACCTCCACCAACATGTTTCAAATCATGACCCTACGGCATAATAATGGCACAATTTACATATGTGCTAAATACATGGAAAACATGCAAAAACGTGAGATGCCCATCAAAAGGGTTGTCAGTTTTAACGCCCCTGAATGACAATGCGCCCGCACAAAAGTCTACAATTGTCATTTTAAGAAGATTAAGGAGTTAACGGTTCTTCCTCATCCCCGGTACTCGCCTGATCCCACCCAGGACTGTAAGCACCTCGGGGGTAGGTGATTTCATAGCAAAAATGCCGTAGGATCGGCACTATTACAATATCTGAAGGATGTACCTCAAAAATCCTATGCTGACGCTATCCAAAAATGAATGAAATGACTTAAACGAAACTTTGTTTTAAAGTAAAAGACAAATACTCCGACCAGATGTAATAATTGTTCACACATATCTTCGCTGCACTCCGTTGCAACAATTAATGAACGGTCATCGTAATGGCATTTCAACTAAGTATGCTAACAATCTATTTTGGTGTTTGCTGGTCCTTCTTACGATATTTCAATCTATTTCACTGACCATGCTCCGGGCAACATCTTCCCGAATTCAACAATAAGTGATGATATAATGTGACTACTACAGTTTCTCCATGTACGCTGTAGGGATTTTTGATATGGCGATATATTTACAGTAAATGTGGGACTCTAATAGTAATAAGTAGTAGCAAGAACTACAGAAACATTTGAGAGTGGATGTGAACATGACCACGGGACCACACGCTATAACTGATGCTTAAATATAAGTATAAAAATAAAGGTTTTGAAATATGTTACTTTTCTTGTCCATACTTACCGTGTTGTTTTAGAGTAACCGTTTGGTTTTTGCTGATTGACGTGCAGTTCGTACTTAGAGGCAGGAACATTGATTCTAGACCTCGATTTGAATATATCCATTTATCACGTGATTCCATAATTAGTGTCCGCTGTGTTGCGTAAGCAACGATGAGACAAAATAGACCGTCGTGCATTATACTTCCAAATCCAACTTTTGAAAATAATGCCATAAAAATTGTAAAAAGCAAGTTTTGCGATTATGTATTAGGTTCAATTACCTTTAACGTAGTAATATATGTAGTAGATCTGTTTGGCTGTACGAAAAATATGTTTTGGCAGGACAAATTATCATGAGCTTTACATTAATTTATTAATAAGTCTGAGTGCATTGTGCTTTAAAGGGTAACAGAAGTAAAATATAACTCAATTGAAATCAAAAAGCTTGTCAACACAAACACATTGTTGAAATAATTTTTGAAATCGGATGAAAAATAGAAAAGCTATCAGAAATCTAAGAACTGATGAATATGCAAATTACACATACTATAAGACACGCCCCTTTTTCAAAAAAATAATATTGACCTCAATTTAGTCGATTTTCATGATTCTTTTTAACATGAAATGGGTAACATTAATTAAGTTTTATGTAGGTAACCATGTTTTAGAATATATTTGAAGCTGCTATTTTAACTTAGCAGTAATACCTGCACCAAAACATTCAACAAATGGATTAAACTATTGAATTAGCTAACATCTGATTTTAAATGTATTCTCAAACATGTGTTTCCGAACTCAAACTCATAAGACTATGGTTTTAAGCTATTTCGTTAATCATGCACCGTTATCGTTTCAATGTTATGACAATTTTGTATGAAAAATAAAAACAACATGATCAAAAACAAAACATAAACATAACACAATTTATCACTCTGGCTTATTAATTTTTTTGTTGATAAAAAGTATTATTTTTGGTTTGACTTTTTGACTGACAAATGTGGAGAAACAAAGCAATAAGTCAGATAAATCCCCGCCGCCTGAAGGAATGAAAAAAGTATGACCATTGACGTTTGCGACCTTAACCTAAGCCGACTAGTATAAAACATGGGTTCGGTAGTATCTTGAAGAGATAAATATATGAAAGGAATCTTAAATATCCTTCAAAGTAACTGTAGTCTCTAGACTTTTGACCTCAAAATGTGATCTATACCCAATAATATTGTGATAAGGGATCTGCAGATTGCCTCGATGAGATAAATATTTGAGCCACCTTTCAAGAAAATCGACCGTGGGAAATTTGAAGTGAACAAAAAAACCAAGCCCTATGTGTTCTTAAAGTTTCATAAAATAGGTTTATGAGATATGATTCGAACAGGACAAACAAATGAAGTGTGACCTTGACCTTGATCAGATGAGGTTGGAGCATATTTTTTGCACGTCATCTTTAAGCGATAAACATTTCTCGTAGGTTTCATGAAGATCCTACAATGGATTAAGAGATATGATGCGGACATGAAAAACAAAAGGCCCCTTAATTGTAACCAAGACCTTGAGCTTGCGGGGTTGAAAAATAGGTACTGCATGCCGACTGGAAATATTAATATTGACCCAAATGCCATGAAAATCATTGATAGGGCTAAATAGATATGTAGCGGACACAAACAACCAATGGAGCTTAAGTGTGATCTTGAACCGTCGAGGTCGGAACATTTCCGTACGTTTCTATGGCTAGATCAATATTTGCGCCATGAAATTCATTCAGGAATGAACGGACACTAGCACGCACGAGAGAAGATTACTCCTACACGTCTTACCCGACACTTATATAATTCGGTATAACTGGATTATTTGTAAGCGGATTTCGTTCAGATTTTGAATATAATTTATTCATCACATCATGCGTATTTCATAGAAATTTAAATTCCAGTTGATCAACAAATACATATAAAACTTAACAAATAAAAGCATCACTGTAAAATCAGAACTCACAAAATGGCATAACGCATAATCCCAACAATCTGAATAGTCACTGGATCACAAGAAAATACATGTAAAGAAACAAAATACAATGCAAATTTTGATTTAGAGATAAATTTACACGTTTGTTACAATCTATATCGAAAAGGTTGATACTGCATATTTTAAAAATTAAATTCATTGCTATAAAAATCAAATACATTTACATTTGTTCGGCCTGCATCATGCCAATTGCGCGACCGCGCTCTTTGTAATTCATTCGAACCATAACTGATTTAAAAATCAAATTTTTTGTTTTCGGTTTGAATTTAGTTTTTATAGAATAATATAATGAAAATCAAAATCAAAAATTTTGTTCAGCTACAGTCCCTCGTGCACAATGGTGAATTTATACTTGTCGAACGTGCAAAGGTGACCGATCGTCACAGTTGCAGGGTTTTATCATTTTTTGCTAATGTTGCCAAACAATATAATATTAAATTTGATATAAATATCTGGAACAATAAGAGAAATATCGAAATATTGAAAAGTTCTAATAGTTGTTTCTACATTTTTTACTGATTAAGTTAGGCAAATATTTGTCTTAAATACATGATATAATTATAGATATAAGAATAATAGTTTATAAAAGCGATGTACAATTAACATGCATACATTTCGAGTATTTCTAGTTTAGTAACAGAAGTTCAAAACCTAGAACAAGCGGTTTTTTATTGTTGTCTATGATACAGTTTATTATATCAAATAATATTGCAAGTATAATGTCGATAACCAGCCCAATCGCCCAAGTCACCTTTGGATTATGGCCCTTGAATTATTAAAATATCGCGAATTTTCCTTGTCCGCTTTCTACGTAAAATAATTTTCATCCGATCATTACTAAACTTGCTGAACATATTAGTAGGCATAATGTCATGACCAAGTTCGATAACAAGCCAAATCGCCAAAAGCAGTTTTGGATAATGGGCCTTGGATTTTGCAAAATTAGCCTTGTCCGCTCTCTACGTCAAACATATTTCATCCGATTTCACTAAAGTTGCTGAACACGTTTATTGACATAATATCATGGCAAAGTTCATTGAGGGATACACACAGAGAGAGAGAGAGAGAGAGAGAGAGAGAGAGAGGAGAGGGACAGAGGGACAGAGACAGAGACAGAGAAAGAGAGAGAGAGAGAGAGAGAGAGAGAGAGAGAGAGAGAGAGAGAGAGACAGACAGAGAGAGAGACAGAGACAGAGAGAGACACAGAGAGAGAGAGGGAGAGAGAGAGGGAGGGAGGCAGAGAGGGAGGGAGAGAGAGATAACGTGGGATTATTATGTCTTGCCTAAGAACACAACCACTACTTGGCACTGGTTGGGATCAAACCAGTGTCCCTTCCATCCAGAGGCGAACGCTGCCAATGCGGCCTCTTACGGGAATTCATCGAGATACCACGTATATTCTGATATACGGCTAACATTCGGTTTTGCGTATACTTATAAATACGGAAAACTCGATATGACTGTAATACGGGAGTTTGCACATAAGTTCGTTTATTCTGATATTACAAGAAACTAGATATACTATTCCGTATATAACTGGAATACGGGAAAGTGTTTGAAAGCTTGATATACCAATTGGACATATTGGCATGCGTATTTTCAACAATTATGTTTTCTTATTAACTTGAGTTTGTGTGTTTATTTATGACTTACTTTGGCAGCGACTATAGCGACACGATGTGTAACTAGTAAATGCACGTGCGTACCAGAAGAGAAATGACCAGGTGCCCGAAACGGCACGGTTAATTTCGGTCGGTGGCATAAATCTCATTTACTCTGTATATAAAGGTTTTATTGATCTCAGATTTATATCAGGTGTGTTTAACAACCAAGTAAGTCCTTTTTAAATAAATCGTTTTTGATCTCATACTGTTAATTTTGTTTCTTTGAAGGTAACGTCCTCAGTTCCGCATAAAAGCTATTAAGAATTGTTTTACCGCCGCTAGAAACGTACACATAAACATAAAGCCAGCCCTGGCGTATTAGCAGGAAATTCAATATCGCCACAGCTGCATTTTGACGAATATTTTGCAGACAACTGATAGTAAATCAAAGGGCAGTTAGTGTATGCAACGACATCAGAGTATTTCGTGGCTTATTGGTGTTAGAATATATGTGACATGTGCTGCCCTGCCACTGAATTTAGACAGTGCCGTCAACATTTGTTCACAAATCTTTAATGAATCGATACTTCTAATTCGGTAAAACTGCCAGTAAAGTCTGAAGTGTCGTGGTAAAGTTAACTCATCAAAAAGTAATAAAACCATAATCTGACAATATTTATTAAGTTATTGAAGTATTCTGCATTATTTCCACTTTATTTCAATATATCTTCTATTAAAATAGATTGATATCTTCTTGCTCCCTATTGATTAAAAAAGTAACTATTTTTTGCAGCAAATCTCATTGACTTCAATAGAAAAACGCGTTTCTTTTAGCTTCACGTGGGGTTTTCATTTGAGATATTTACAAATTTATATTTAACTGACAATATTTATTAAGTTATTGAAGTAAACTATTAAGTTGTATCTTTACTTAGCTGTTTTCATTCTTTAGTTATTTGTATGTCTGCTTGCTTCCCTAAACGTTTGAAAATAACACTTTTAACTGATTTAACAAAATTACGCCTGTAGTCAACCGACATGTTGTGACTGGGTATATCACGGACCTATATGTGTAGATAGGTCCGTAGTGAAATCAAGCATCACATTTTGACCTGTTTGAAGAGTTTACAATATTAATAAAGATGTAATACAATGTAGTTGTGTTGGTCTAATTTTAGGTATTCGATAATTATATCGATATTTAACATCTTACATAAAAGCCGCTAATTAGTTTTATTCTGTTATGAAAATGTGAAAATTGATCGGCTCATCTAAATTTAATGCAATACAATTACATAATAGTAGCACATGAAGAATGATTTTCCATCGACAAAAGATGAGCAATGATGAATGAAGACTGCATTTTGTTTATAAGTTTACGTCTAACTTCTTTTAATTTTCAAAACAAAATTTAGATTGAATCTAAAATATGATTGTGCAACATAATGTTGCAAGAACTTTTGGCTCAACCTTTTTGTCTTTGTTTGTAATTTATAAGCATTTAATTGTTAGTTCACATATTATGTATGCACAGAGCAAAATAAAATATTATTAAACTAAACTCAACTACCCCAAACGTAGTTTTCGCGTTGTGATGTACTCTGAGTTACTTTTTACGTTATTTTTCTTACATAGGGAACAGTTGATTTACTAACAAGCTCATGTTTAAAAAAAAACAAAAACAATTTGTTTCCAGGATGGGCTATTTTAAAAGCTACGAATCTTTATCTGCCTAAAACAATTTATAGGTTGACGCGATCTTTTACCAATGCTTTTCTACAGCGTTTAGGTCGGATTAACATGCTCCCACCATGTACATAGTAACAAACTACGGTACCATACCTGCAACTCTAATAAATTTAATTCAGATGCTCCAGTGGCGACTTGATATGTATAACAAATTATTCTATAGGTAGAGACATTCATACAAAATTTCAGAATTTCCGTGACTGGGATGGGCATGAACAATCGATGCAAGATCGGATATAGACACATAAAGAACAAGAGATTATTTTGTAAAGAAAAACTACATTAGTTTCTTAACTATTTGTTCGTGGTATTTTTATTTTTCTCATTTCCGTCTATGCAAAAGAAGGAAAATTAAAGCACGTCATATAAACAGCTATATACAAAAACAATAATGAACAAACACGCTTAAATAATTAGATCCTTATTGTATGCTTGTTAAATGATATTTAATCAGAATTTATCACAGTAGAAGTAATGTTTCACCTCCTCACTGGAAGCATTGCCTGAACGGGGTCTGTATTTCCCATTCACACCAAGCGTCATCTGAATACAGCTTAAAGTATACACATGTCTACATTTCTTTGTGTTTTTAAAGTTTTAAAGTTTAGTTTTTATCTTTGGGTTTTCGAAAATATGGCGCATCCTTTCATAACCATACGTATTCATTTTTTTCTCCGGTGTAGAGCACCAGCATACGAAATCTCAATTTAAAGTTAATGCGGAAAAGACTGCGAGTAACTTTTGTTTGTGGAGATTGAGATCAAATTCGCCGGCCCTAGTTTCACGTGAAAGTCGTTTATTTTAAAACTACCTATATTTTGTTTTCGCTTGATTTTTTAATTTATCGTTCTCCACACACAAACCATAATCAACCGAATCAATAATGCGTGGAAGAACTAGCGACTTTTCATTAGCGGGGCACGTATTATGCAGACAAATTGACCTGATCCTGACCTTTTTGCATGAATTTATTTTCAAGCAATTATTCCGAATAAGTAATAGATACAGTACGAGTTTTGCTGTAAAAGTGTCTTCTCACAACCGTAAGAAAAGGCTAAATTTGTTGCGTTTGTGTATAAAGTATTCTTCGTACGGCTGTCAGAAGACAGTTTTATAGCAAAACGAGTACATGTATCTGACTTATACGACGTCAGTTAAGCAAACATTGTTCTTAAAACACATCTTGCTGGATGAGGGAGGATAAAACTTTTTTATTCTTACGAAACTGTGTTGAACCCATAGAGAATAGTGCATCGGTCTAATCTCTTTTGTTTGTTTAAATATATTTTTCGCACGGGGAACCCGCCCCCGATGAAGCGGAATGAGAAATACAGTGGCTGTTTCCTTGCATCATCGAACAAAAGGTGTATTTTGAAGAGAAAACCAAAATCCTCCTTCTTTCTTTAAAACATAATATTTGGATAGCACGTATGCGATTGCAGGCATACACGATTACAATATTTGCCACTCTTTAAAGGTAAATTATATACATTCAAGTAACTTTAATGTACACAGAATAGGAAAGTTTTAAATGGTGAAACATTTCTTAGTGTAATACCATCTATACTGCGTCAAATAATTGTATTGCTATACTTACATTATACCATGAATTAACACAAATGCATTGTCTTTTGCCACGTCACTGTCACATTATCCTAAATAAACTGAATATTTTTAATTATTGTACGGTCGACCGAGAATGAAAATTGTCTCTTTGAAAATCCAAGATTATTCTTAGAGAAGGGAGGAAAATTTAAAATCTATGTTATATTTGTATACTATGGACCTTAGCGCTTCATTCATCATATGATTTCATATACTGCTATTTAGTATTTGAATTCGTTTAGCTTTTTCAGAAATAGCCATATGTGAAAAATGACCCTCCAGGAAACTGCGATATTTTTTTTAGAGAAAAACACATTTTTATAATTCACTACTATTTTCATGTAGTTAATCTCATGGCACACAGATCCATATGTATTTAATGTTAATGCTACCATTCTTTAGGAAGTGTACATACACAATACCGTATTTAAGCAGTATACAAACTCCCGTTTTTCAGAAAATACGTGGTAGTATACTTCCTAGATACCCGTATTTTTAAGTGTACGGTCTGCTGCATTTTCGGAATATACAGATTTTATTTATTGGATAGTAAATCTAGTTTCCCGTTTTTGTAAGTATACCCAATACCGTATTTTACAAAATGTAGCAGTATACGGTTTCTCGTATTTCAGAATATACGTGGTAGTATTTCTAGATTCCTGTATTTTTTACGTGTACGGACTTCCGTATTTTAGGAATATACGGACTTAGATGAACAATCCTGTATCTTAATAGAATACTAGCTATCGTATATCATGTTTCCCGTATATTTAAGTATACTTAATACCGTATTAAAGTAATATACGGGCTTGCACCATATAAAATCCCGCACACCTCCGTTCTTAAGTTTTCAGAATATTTTTGCCGTATTTCATACAAAAATTCTATATGACTCATTTATGAAAATTGCATATTAAGTATACATTTTCGTAAATAATTCAATGAATTAAACTGTCTAGTATTCAAAGGTAGATGATTCCAAATATAGCTACTTTAATATGTATATATATATATATATATATATATATATTTAATGTAATTAGTCTTATGTTTTGGCATTATTAGATCTTTACGTTCAGTAGACCTTTAGTCATAATGTTCATTACTTGAAAAAGTTAATAGATCTGACATTTAATCAAGAAACACTCCATTCTTACATTTAAGTACCATTAATTTGTTTCAATAATGTTGATATCTTTATTCGAATCGCGAAGAGTTGAGTCATTAACAAACAGAACCATTTTTTTTTTTTGAAACTATAATGTATACTTATAACGTAAATGTATAGTAAAACAATAAAGGGCCTAAGATTGAACCTTGTGGAACTCCAGATTTTATGATCATAGACTCGGAAATGTTGGTATATGATTTAAGGCGTTGCTTCATTTTACTTAAGTATGACTTGAACAAATCCAGTGAGCGATTAGAAAAATGATACAACTTTTAAATAAAACTTTTTACCTGGACGTATGCAATTCTACGCTGCACGAGATCGCCTAGCCGCTGTAATTCTACCCTTTTCCAACTTAGTTTGATATATAATTCGTCTGTTTGATTAGTCTTTTCGCTATAAAAAAATCCACTTCAAATACTCAAAATAGAGATAGTGAAAAACAAGCCTTTATACACTATTTTTCTGAATATTTCTTACATATCGGATCGGCATTTCCGGTGACTTTACCCTTTCCGGAAAACTCAGTCTGGAACACCTCCTATGCAAGACGACTCTCGAAAATTACTTGTAACGTAACGTTATACACATTGTGATGTCACTTTACCAAACACACATATGAATATTGTTTGTTTATAGAGATCTATATGATAATGCATCATTTTGATTTAAGAAATATACTATAACTTTTCATCATTTGTTCATAATAATTATGTTGAAATTTAAAGAATTGTTATTTCACTTAGTAACATGAAGCGGCGAAGCCAGCTTTGCGCAGTCCATCAGTGACGAAGTAGTGGAATGTATGTTTAGTTTTCAGTACCAAAATTAATACCAAGGATAACACAATAAAGAGCAAGTTCTTAGTTCCATTGTGGTATCTGTTTTTAAGACAGATGCAGATACAAGGGAATCCGGGTACTAGACCCTAGCTCTTTTTACGAGTAGACCCCTTAGATTTACATACCCATTATATAGCATCGATACACCCGATTCTACCTCTGGGTTTCTAACCAGTTAATCTCTGATAGTTAGGGAACACTGAAAAGCGTTTCTGCAACTTTCAGTGTCCAGGCCGAGAATCGAATGGCATACCCCCGGACTGGTAGTTCAAAGCATTAACCACTCGACCACCACGCCACCAATAATGTGGTTTTGTACTTAGGCAAGACACAGATAATTCCCCATTGACCCCCCTCTCTCTCTCTCTCTCTCTCTCTCTCTCTCTCTCTCTCTGGCTCTGTCTCTGTCTCTGTCTCTGGCTCTGTCTCTCTCTCTCTCTCTCTCTGGCTCTGTCTCCCCAAGATTGTTTCTATCTGGAATGAGTCTCGGGGACGATTAATCTAAATTGTTAGAACTGGTTTCGCTATAGAGAGCAAATAAATTAGTATGAATAAATAGTAGCATGAAAAGATAATGCTTTCAAAGTTATTAACCTTAATGATTTGTGTTTCTTGTAGGGATGTAAACGATTAATGGGTTAACCGGCCGAACGAGCGATTAACCGATTGTGGAATCGGTAACCAATTATCAAACTTTTTATGTAGATGCAAAACAAAAAAGAAAACACAAACATCTATTAAAAAGATCGTGTTTGTTAATCTCTGTCGTCGACCTCTTACACCTGGCAGACACAGGGTGAGAAGTGTCAACTTGTTAATTAGACACGATCCGTGACAATATGGCTTGATTTTGACATCAACACACCTTTACTCTCTTTAAAAAGCTGTACATCTTTTATACGAAAGGAATGTGTAAATGTTTGTAGCATGTCGCTATTTAATTGTTGTCTAGGCACCTGTATGTTTCTTGTTGATACGAAAAACGGAAAGGAGCCTCCAAACGCCCGCATGTATAATACAAAAGCTGTCTTTAGACAGCCCGCTCTAATAGTATCAGTGCTTGTCAATAATACAATACCTTTTATAGTATAAGTCAAGACAAGCAAAAATCTGTCACAATGCCAAAAAAGAAAAAACAAACATCAAGAAACAAAAACAAATACATACTTACCCTGATGTAGATTTCAAAAGTAAAGAATCATTTTAAGTAGGAATGTCAATGATTAACCGGTTAACCAGTTAACCGACCGAACGAACGATTAACCGGTTGCGAAAACGGTAACCGGTTATCAAAACACAGATATGTATGTGACAAAAAGAGAGAAAATTGCAATAAAACGAATATATGTATTGAAAAAATCTTGCTTGTTTATTTCTATCACCGACCTTTATACCTATGTGATAAGTGTCAATATGTTAATTGGACCCAATCATAAGAACAGAGTTTGTTTTGACAAGGCATAGCTTTGTTGAATTTAGAATAATTGTTAACCTGTGATACAAAAGAAAGGTGCGAATGTTCGAAGCAAGTCGCTATTTACACTAATTAACCCATTAAAGTGACATTATGCGCATTTTTTCAAGTAAAAATCCAGCTAAAAATAGTGTGTGTACAAAAGCGTTGAGGAAATAATATTTTTTAATCCAATACACCAAACTCTTCCCGATGCCAGTATGAAAAATAACTTTCCAAATATTGATTTTCTTATTTGACTGGGAGAGTCAATTTAAGAAATGAACAACTGCATGCAGGAGTTGCTTCCCTTCCACTGCCGAAATCTCTACCAACATAAACAACGACACAATCAACTATCATTTTATCAGTCCGAATTTTTTATATCTAAAGCACCAACTTCAAATACCTATGCGGCATACTCATTAATTTAACACATTTAAATGCACATCAACCAACAATTGCTTTTATAAAACTGTCACCAAAAATACACAATGTGCAGTAAGATGCGCATAATGTCACTTTAAACTAAAATTTATCAAGAATTAACAATTGTTATTAATCATGAAGAGCCATTACATTGGTGGATAGAGCGTGAAAGTAAATATCCCAGGGTTGCAAAAGTTGCTATAGCACTGTTAGCCATGCCAGCAGCATCTGTGCCGTCAGAGCGAATATTCTCCAGTGCTGGACTACTAGTCTCTAAACTTCGAACTTGGCTCGCAAGTGTGAAATAGTAGACAACACCATTTTCTTAAACTAGAAACATTCTAGTTGTGAAATGTCACGGGAATGACTGACGACGCTAACTTAATGAACTAGCATAAGTTACTTGTCATGTGTAACACTCATCAAAGAAATACTATTCTGTAAATAATAGAAATAATCTCAGTAATAAAATAACTTTGTTACAATTATTTCGTTTTAGGCTTATTGTGCGAGTGATATCACTGTTTTATGTCTCTGTAAATAATATTGATATGCATTGCACAGATGCATTTGATTTAGTTCCGTTGTGTTTTCTTGTTATCCAGGTGTTTTCAAAATTAAAAAGTTGTATACCGTCGAGTAGTCGTTTGGTTCCATGACAGTTTTCAACTTCATCTCAGTAATATTTAAGCAAACAGTTTACTAAAGACCCTTTTCAACACTATTTTAGTTATGTACAAATAGTTCATGATGCTTTTAATCTCCTGATGTTTTAAGTTTAAGTTTATTCTAAGATATTGGACTTAACACAAATTTATAACATACTCAGTATGGATGGAGTAATATTTTGTAACGAAACACAATAATTAACTCACTGAATTTGCACTATCTAACCTATCGCGTATGACTTGATTAAATAGTTTGCTGTTACACGGGGACGTAAATTACAAAAGGGAAACATGAAGGCATTAACGAACTCAAGACTTTTCGTACGTATGCAGGTTTTAAGTTTGAAATGTACATACACATTTCTTAGATGTGATTCTATACAGAGCACCGTTATTTTCTCAATTAATGCTCGATTCAATACTCTGGTGATATGTGTACCAATAATTTTCGTTATTAGAGCCGTTTTTCTGTATAACAGTGCACATTATAAATTCTAATATGCTTACGGTATATTTCTATAGTCAATTCGAGTGCATTAATATGATTAAAGCACTCCGAAAAGAAGGCGGAGTTTCGGACAAGGAAGTAGCTCCTTCCAACTTTTCTTATTTACTCCCGCGCAGAAAATGAAATATAGAAATAGAAATAATATCTGTATAAATACATCATTCGCATGAAATAGTTGTGTTTAAAAAACTAAAATTTATTTTTGATTGCGTCAAGTAAGCCTTAGAATACCTTCAGCTTGTTTACCTTTAAAAAGGTCACGAAAATTCAGGACTAACGTTATACAATCTTTTGATTCCGGGAGTCAAAACAATGAATGAAACGTTGACGTCATCACACTGACGTCATTGCTCCACGTTAAAACGTTGTACAGTTCAGATTAACGGTTCGCTTTCAAATCGATTGTCTACTTTGTTAGGTTCTGAATCTGACGTTTTCTGCATAATGTCACAGTCGGGTATTATTTTTTATAATTTATGAATTAGATGATAAAACTAAAATAAGTTTGTATGATATAGCTATGTATGATATATTGACTGGTTGTCCGAATAGGGGAGTGAATTCCAACAGCCACTATTTATACTATTTTACACATTACCGCCGAACTGAAAAAATGTGCGTAGTAGTTACGTTAGTTTTCATAATTTCGGCTTATAAGAATCGAAATAATCTATGGCTTGGAGTGCTTTATCGAAATTGAAGCATTTCCCGTCGGTAATGTGCCTGCATAATAATTCACTCGGGCTTCGCCTGCCAGGCACATCATCACCGGGGAATGCTTCAATTTCGATAAAGCACTCCAAACCATAGATTATTTCTTAATTATTCGATATTGTTTAACCTGAAACATATGTTGTTCATATAAATATCACGGAACTATTGTTACTTGTCTAATAACATATATGATCACCTGCAAAGGGTCATACAAGTAATATTTTCCGGAAGTTCTTTTGAAATCAGTCAAAGATTTTCTCGCAATATATTTGTATGTTTTTATTTATGCTTAGAAAGAAGCGTTCTGCATGTTAAAATGCAATTCGATGGGTTGAGGATTATAATATATGTTTTTGTATTCAAGACAGCAGGGAACAAATATCTCAGGTTTGTCTAAAACGTTCTGTACCCAGACAAAACCCGTCACTTAAAAGGACCATACTGAAATAACAAAAAGTACATTTAGACATACTTCTGAATCAGTTCACTTGAAAATATCGTGTTAGTGTGTTTGTTCTCAGTTGTCAGATATGCATCGACAATTGTTTAATATAAATTAAAACATACTATTTTTCAAAAGTACATGATATGAGATTATCATAAACTTTATTACTGTCCTGTAATTTATGAAACATTTTTGTTTATTTAATTTTCACAATTGATATGGAATATTATTAGTAATTGTTGCATGAATCCTATTATGTTTGCCTTTTCTTGACGTTCTTCGCGTGCACTTTGAATGTACATATGTGTAAATAAATGACTACCAATATCTGTTCGATTAATAGAATCACGGTGTACAAGCTAGAATGTTAAAACAAATGTATGATAAAATAAAAGGACGGAAACAAAAAAACAGTTAACATTGACTTACATATCATTTTTTGAGAGCATGAGCCCTTTATAGCTGAGAAATATCGTGTCCAACATTGCTATGAGAAGAATCCATGCGAGCGCCAGTCCATTGATAGAGTTCTTGTTCTTTACGCTACAAAATGAATGTTCATTTACAGAAAGATGTCGATTAAGTTAAAGTTAATCGACTGACGCTATTGTATCTCTACTTATTTCGGTTTCGTCGAAGTATTGAAATCTATTCAAATATTTGGATACAATGAGTGCCTGTAGTTGTTTTTCACATATGCGTAACTACGCTGACCTAAAATAACACTCGATCAATGAAAAATATATCGATCTGAGACCGAATAAAATCATACTGCCCACTCTTTGTCTCTGTATTTTGTATATGTTTAACCAGGCTAGTTATCGAGATTTGTAAAAATGTAGACAAGGCTACTTTGACCAAAGTTTCAAGGGTTGTAAAAACAAAAATAATATCAAACAGGGAATGCCACGTACCAAAAACGCAGCCTCCCCAAAACGAGCCCACAGCACCCAGAAGTGCACACCACCAACACACACACACACACACACACACACACACACACGCACACACACACACACAACACACACACACACAATCATGTACACACACAAACATACACTACCAACACACACAAGCATACAAAGCAAACACACGAGGACAAAACGAACAATTAACGGAACACAGTGGGGCACCGCCTTGGAACGGTCAGTGGCAAAAACACCACTGGGGAGCTTAAACCGGTTTATGGTGCGCACCCAACCTCACTCTTAACTTGTAACTCTTGTTTTCCGTTCTGTAAAGATGTACAGAAAGTACAGAAGCATTTTACTCGGGTATGCTGATAATTGAGGAAAACCGCTTTAATGATGATATTGTCCAAATACACATCCTGACCCTATTTGATCGTGACTGGATAAAACTATTTAAACAAGAAAGCAGACAATGAAATTAACACCTCCAACAATTCAAGGATATCACATCAATACGGCCGTTCTATAGACGGCTGTATGCAAAACAAAACACGGTGACCCTTCAATCATTTGTGCAGTTATTAAATGAACTTAACATTGGTAATGCCTCTGTGAAAATCTGGTCTTAAATTAGCTTTATTAAAACGAAAAATTATATATCAAGCTTATGTTTATAAAAGAGACATATTACTGCTACACTTTAAGTGCTATAAAAAGTATTACGCTGCTACAGAATAAGCGACTTAACAAACGTTCAATCAACTATTTCAAAATGATGTATTTACAGACTTGAGAAGTGCTTTTGAATTATTTCCCATTGAGATGACTAATAAATATAAGCACGTTTTAACACATAAAAGGTGAAAAAATGTAAAACATGTAAATTTGACTGCTATGCTTGTTTTGACATGCCAGAGCTAATATATTTTTACGTAAATAAAACCTTCAACTTCCATTCAGTCTTCCTTTACATGGCAATTTGTCCTCTTTCCTGCCAGTAATTAAGATGTATTACCCTTAAAGTATGTGACATTCACGGGTGATGTTGTAAACACAGTAGAGTAAAAATAGTTATATCGTTATTTTATTTCTAATTTTAACAACAATAGTCTAGGAAAGTCCAAAAGGGAATTTCACAGATTTTCAATATACTCAATGTAATGAAAACTTTTATACGGAGTCACACTTTTTGGTTATAGTTGTCATTGTTTATCTTTTATTTTTTATTAATCAGTTATTAATGTCGTTCTTTAAATTCATATTGGTGACTTCGAAGGGTAACACGACTTTAATGTTGTTAGTATATTATCCTGAAAACCCTTGCATGTTTTTTTTTTTCAAAAATAATCATCAAAGCTGCTTACCGTAACATTTCACTTCTGTTTCTGTCGTTTTCCTACAGCTTAAACTGTTCATTCAAAATGCACAGTTGATAATGAAACTCCTCTCAAAATTACTGTTGCAGTGATATTTGCAAAATGTGTGTATAAACAATCCATCGTATTACCATGTCTCTTTTGTAAAAACAACAATACATCTGTTTATATTTCATGTTGCTTTTTGTTTATTCTCGTGGCCCTGACGTCGCAAAAATCAATGTCTAAGTAAACATATTGTGACGCTTCTCATTTTTTCTTAATTTCTATAGAGAAAACCCGGTACAAAGTACACGGTGAACAATCATAAAGGCACACGCTTACCGCCTCGTTGAACGTGATAACATTTATGTTGATCATTTTTGGCCTGGGGACTGAAAGTCCCCTAAGCCTAAGTTAGTATACCACATTTCAAACACTGCAAGAAATTTAACTGTTCTATGTGCGAATAATAACTATGGACATGCGCTATGCGAAAGTAGTGCAAGACAGACCAGATCAATCTTCTGTTTGAATGTCGCATATGATACAGTGGCGCTCACGTTTTTGTTCCGTTTTTCGGCAGGAAAACGCGAGCAGCGCGCGGTTTTCGCCCGTTTACGAAACGGGGCGTTTTTCGGCTCGCACCGTTTAAAAAACGCGTTTTTCTGCCCGCCCCGTGAAAAAAAACGGCTGGTTGCACTGCACATGCGTGAACAGCGAGTTCCTCCGTTTTTTTCCCGTTTTTTTACCGGGGTATCAAATGCGCATGCGTGAAAAGCGAGTTCCTCCGTTTTTTGCCGTTTTTTCCGGGGTAGCAAATGCGCATGCGCCGCATGTGTGTCTTCACTGTCTGAATGTATAGTAAAATCAGAACTATCGCTACAAACTTTTAAAAATCGCGAGTATAATTATAGATGTTAAGTTTATAATGTGGCCATTTTAAGATTGTTTTTTTTTTTTGTTTCTTATTTTCAAAAAACAAAGTATAACAACCACCAGCCTGTTACATCATTACTTCCGCGTTTTCATCATAACCATTGTAGAATAAGCGGGTACATATCCCACAAGATGGAGAGCGAGGGGAAGGCCTTGTGATAGTTAAATATAATTAAGCACCTCCAATGTCTCTATTATGTTACTATGAACAATCTATAACCAGTAGATATACATTTAATTAAACTAAACCTGCTCAATCATATGATTTCAACTATCACAATAAAACTATAACATCGGCAGTTGAGACCATTAATGGCCATGCTTAGTCAATAAACATAGATTCTTTAATTTGTGCATGTACAGAATTTTCATATTCTTGATAACAACTTAATCGCTCTCGAGACTTACTACGATAGGAATCGCTCTTGCCCGACTTTTCATATCCTGATAAATTGCAAAACGTATATTAATATATTTAGGAAAAGGATTTCACTTTTGAGTGATATACCGGTAAGTATATCACTGCGGGGAGTGTAAATGCGTAGTAATCTAATCACGAAGGCCGAAGGCCTGAGTGATTAATTTCGAAGCATCTACACGACACACAGTGATATAATAATCGCTATATCACTCAAAAATAAAATCTATTTCCATTCTAACACGTTAATCTAAACAAAAACATGTTCGATGGGGTACTATTTGCTGCGCTTTCATGAAG
Source organism: Saxidomus purpurata (assembly GCA_022818135.1). Taxonomy (NCBI): domain Eukaryota; kingdom Metazoa; phylum Mollusca; class Bivalvia; order Venerida; family Veneridae; genus Saxidomus; species Saxidomus purpurata. The sequence continues at coordinate 1,062,456 of JAFMSR010000025.1, read as the reverse complement.
TCGCTGTCTTGAAACTTGTAGTTTTCCGAGCATTCCGTGAAATTTTGGCTGTTCTTTTTTACCCCTCAAAAAAAGCGCTATACATCTTATTTTTGTAGTGTCTGATATTGCTGGCGATACCAGAATTGTAGAAAATTTTACTACGATTTGTTTTACATCACGTGAATTCATTCTAACAAAACCAATCCAAACGTATTAGCGCATGCACACTCGTAGATGTTGTGTGAAAATTACAAGGGAGGTAATTTCAGCAGTCAAAAATAGTTCCGGACGCCTAGCGTGATATACTTAATTGTTTCATCACGCTCAAATCCTTCTTTGTGTATATAGGAGAAATTTCCAATAGTGTTAGAATATGAGTTATACCAACACGAGTGGCCTGATGTTTCCTATATAAACATAATAAGGTTGTTTATTATTTTACGATAAAATACAGTACATTTATCAAAGGGCGAGTTGCCAAAAAGGAGGTATTTGCTAGACGTATGTAAACAAGCCGTCCAATTGCATTTCGTGTTTTCAAGTTACAATGATGTACTGCTACAAGTTGAATAAAGATGTGTAAGAAAAAATTGTAATAATAAATATGTGCCAACATTTTATCGTTTATTCTAAAATAACTCACAGTTTTGTCTCTATATACAGAGTTGAAAAATTATGCTATATCAAACCATAAACAATGCAGGAACCTATATGCTGTAAACATGACGTCATATTGCACCGCATGATGTTAAGCGAGTGTTCGCGTAGAAAACGCTTTGCATTTATTCACCTTTTGTAATATCTGGTCATGTGAGAATCAAAATAACATCCTTCTCAGCGTTGTAATGATCTTATAAACAATTATCTGTCGTACTGATGCGCTGTTAAAAACCAGTCAGGCTTTAGGCCTTCGTAGCTAATTGCTGTGAATTAGTACTCCAAATCATTGTTCTTTAAACGATGAACATCGCTGGAACGAATGTTATTTCATAAATAAAATAGTCATTCAAACGCAAAAAATTAAACCACTCGTGCTAATATGTACTCATTTTTTAAAAATTACTACGCATTAGAACTCCTGACTGACGTGTTTTATTCAACAACAAATACAGGGACACATTTATTACTTCTTAAATAAAATTTACTTTGAAGTATTCACACTTCCTTCGGCAAAGACATTTAAGTCTATCTGTTTATGATTGAATAATATACTGACAGTTATTAGTTACAGTCTGTCATTGCTGTCACAGAAAAAGCGCGCAGCTAAGAAATGACAGAGAAATTGCAGCTTTTCACTTACTTCAAAATACCACAGTATGGGGTGTAACCATACCGGTATGTATCGAATCTCAAGGGAATTGCAATATACCGGTCTTATCATGCCCCCCTACTCATTACACAAGTTACAGATGGACTCAACCCCGAAAAGAGATGTGCATTGTCGCATACATGTAGAAGTATTTAAAATGTCTTGCCTAACTTGCCGTAAGGATACTTCTTCCTTAATTTGGCATTGAAGTGATGAAACCCATGACTCTTGTATTGATGCAAATGCGCAATTACCTCATAGCAGCTCTACCATTTACCTAAAACTAGAATTAAGGCATGTATTACTTTTAACTTTGGATTTAGTGAGCCGGATACGGAAAAATAATGGATCAAAAAAACAAAAATAATATCAAACAGGGAATGCCACGTACCAAAAACGCAGCCTCCCCAAAACGAACCCCACAGCACCCAGAAGTGCACACCAAAATGAAGTTAATCAAGTTGAACATGCCAACAGTTTCTGTGAAATAGGTCCCGAACAAATGAGGGACAATTTAAAAGCATGGATGAACATACCATAGTCAAAGCGGCAACTATAACAATGCCCCAGACCCCCACCTCAAAATAGCATAATAAAATAGAACTATCACTGAAGGTGATGAATACCCCCAAAACCCCCATCCCTGAACGCCATACTGACACAGAGTTCTTAATTTATATCACATTTGATGCTTATAATTGGACTATGCACAACGACTGTAGGCATGTACTGTAGCATTATTTTGACCAGAGGGTTTGGAAAATCAGAGTGCACAATATTTAATTATCTTAAACACCTGTGACCTTGACGTAGTGACCAAAAACATTGACCAAATCCAACTAGGCATGGTATTTATTACTTTGTGAAATATCATTAAATTGTGATAAGGGGTTTTGCAGATAGAGTGCAAAATATTTTACTATCTAAAGCCCCTGTGAATGTGACCTTTGACCTAGTGGACCATGCACACCAAGGCATGGTACGTATCATTTCTCTGAATAACAATTTAATTCTAACCAGGAGTTTTTCAGGGATTGCATCCATAAGTCTACGTATGGACGGACACACAGTCAAGTTGAATCCAGTAATTACCCCCTTACACTTTGTGCAACTGGGGTATAGAAACATTTCCGCAGATCGAGATATTGGTAAATTGTTTTGAAGGCAACTGCATAAAAATTAGCCACTACAATAAACAGTCCTGTTCTTTCAGTTTTTTCCTATTTCTTATTTTTGTTTTTCATACACAAGAAGATTATGATTGAAAGCTGCAATGAAGATTCATTCTTCAAGAGAACTGAGTTCCATTTAAGTTGCTCATCTGAGCAACCAATAACATTGTTATTAATGTCACTGTAGTACTGTAGTTCTGTAGTAACCAATACCTTTTCTTTATCAGAATAAAATTCCCCATCTTATGGTTAAACTTTTGAAACTGTATTTTAATTATTGAGTTAATTATAACAATGTAAAAACTGACATGGAAGTAAAAAATAATTACGCTCATGAAAATATTCCTCAGTAAAATTTATTTTTTGCTCCTAACCTCATCATTTAACCAAAACATATGATGTAACACATCAATTTAATCTGCTAAATGTAAGCAATCTCACTGTGTAGAAATGATGATGATTTATTGCTTAAGGGCATAAAATTTGGCACATTTTATGACCCCCCTTGTAGGGAACAGAAGGCAATGATCTGACAGTTGTAAAAACAATGTATCTAGGATTAATTTTAATGTCACTTAGGTCATTATGTCAGTTATGCTATTGTATATTGTCTCTGACCACAAGTGGTCACTTTGCACTTGTTAATTGTAATTTTTAGCCCCAAGGGAATCTGGAGCAATCCAAGTTTGGTGGTGTTAGTGAAATTGTAATTAAGCTGAATTATGAATTAAGCATTAAAATTGCAACATACATTTACATTATTATGATAAGATTATTCTTTCTACCTGAAAAATGGAAAAGAATGTTGATTTTTCCTAAGAAAATTTTAAGAAAAAAAATTCCTAAGATTTATAACCTGTCTTTATTACATAAAATTTGTCACTTATTTTAAAAGTTCTTGAATGACAATTACACCAATGGGTAGATAATTTTATATGCTTTAAAAAAATGTACACTTTTGTTATGTTATAAGTAAAATAATTATCATTAGGTACAATTTTTTAATGCCATGTATACATTTTTTTCGAAGTCCTAGTCACAGCTGATTAGTGCTTCAGATATTGAGACTATCTTATCTGATTTTCTTCCAGAATGAAATGGGTTAATAGTATTCTATATTGCTAAAGCTCTGCATTTCTGTATTGTGCAAATCAATTCAAAATCTCTCAATGCATTAAAAAGTTACAACCTGAAAAATTGAAAAAAGTTCTCATGTGTCCATTTGGCTTTCATTCACCATATATGCTGTGATTATAATTATATATATAAATTACTAAGGTTATCTGGCGTGCTTAATTCTTCATCATCAGCTACTGTTCTAGAGTTTCAATGGCTTCTCTTATATTGTTATAAGAACAAAGATTCATAGCTAGCGTAGCATTATCACTTCAGCTGCAACTTGGGAATTTATCCAATATGGATGTTGTCTGGCCAAATGATGTTTCTTGTTAGCTATAAATTTGCTGATTTTACTGTTGTTCTTTCCTTATCTTCAAAAAATCAATGTACATGATTTCCAAATATGAGTAAACTCAGCAAAGTTCTTCTTTAATGTTAACTGCATGTTGTCATTACATCAAGTGTCCCATTGTCTCACCTCAATTATCAATTCTTTTCATTTGATGCTTTTGTTTTCCTGTTTTGTTTATTCCATTTAAGCTGAAAAATCTACTATTAAGCATATGATGTCAAGTCTCATCATGCTCATCACCAAGATAATATGATGAATCAAAAAAGAACTTCATCTTCTAAACTGATACAGCCATCTGGATCACCACATCCTTCAGTTAACAATTGCAATGATCGACTGTTTTCTGTTGTTTTCATATCTTGGTTTATTGAACTTCCCTCATCACTGTATGTAAATGATGCTTTTTTTCTACAACAAATTAAAAAGAAAAATTAGCAATTGCATTTTGTTTTAAATCTTACAATTTATAATTGATACACATACTGAAAATGTACTGAATGAATAGTTAACAGTGCAGGTTATGATCAGACTACATGGTTTTGATCTGCACAAGAGGCAAAAGTGTAAGCAAAATGCTAAAAATTAAACTAGATGCCCATGTGCAACATGTCAACCGTCTCATGGTGGTAAACATTTGTGCCAAGTAAAATCAAAAACCTTTCATGCATAAAGATGAAATGCTCCGGACAGTCATTCTTGAGTCTGACCTTTAACCTCTAAGTGTGACCTTGACCTTAGGGACCTGGTTCTTGCGCATGACAGTCCGTCTAATGATGTTGAACATTTGTGCAAATTTATTAAAGAATCCCTTGATCATTGGATAAGATACAAGATTTTAAGTAACTTAAAGCCATTTGCAATTTCTGATCAAGGAAATAGTTTAATTGTTTACCACTGCAAAACTGTGTTCTTATGTTAAGGAATAGTTGAATTCTTCTAGGACATTATAAGAACAGTTCTTGAACATTCTAAACATCTATTCAAAAACATCTGTACATTAACTGTCCTTATAGTTTTCAACAGGGCAAGCTTTAATTATCAAGCATTTTTTATTTATATCACTGATTTTTTATTTATGTCACGTTTCTCAAACAGACTTTTTGAGGGGAGCGGTGGTGTAAGACGGTACCTTCTCATATATGACACCAGTACTGGCGTTTCCAGGAAGCGGACTCGAGAGTGACTCGATATTAGATTGAACTAGCTTTCTTCGCAATCGAGCTAAAATAAATTAGTATGAACTAATGACTTTTCGTGCTGAAGGCTGATTCTGGCTGCCAGGCCATCATTTTGAAGTAAAATCTTTTATTTTGTGTGAATTATTGTTATTATTTATTAATTTTATTGTTAAATGTGTTCATATTATTAAACTCCCTTAAGTGACAGAATCTGATGTAATATCACAGGTATATAAACCTTGAGCAGCATGCATTTTATAGATATTGAATTACTATAAGTATAAACTAATTACAGTAAGATCTTAGTAAATTCATGGTTCAGTGATCAAAATTGGACTATAGTGTACTTTATGGCCTCTCTAACATATCTTTGTTATGTAATCTTACATAACATACCGATAAGGGGGAAATTGGAGCAAAGGTTTAAGTACTGCCTAAGGCAATAAAACAACTTGAATAGGCTGTGGATTAATGAGGGACCAGCTTCATTTCTTTAAACAAGATGATAAGATTAATTGTTCCAATGAATAATGGATAAACGTTCTGTCCTATAAAACAGACCCATATCTACAACTGTTACAGTTCTCATTTGACTTTGAAAGCACTGTACAGAAACCAGATTTCTTGTTTGGGATAATAAATAGTGTGTAATAAAAATAAGAATAACAGCCATGCTAATTAACTACCAATAAAAAAGTTAAGAGTAAATTCAGTAACTCATATGTATCTTCCCTAAATATTTATAATTAGAGAAACATGTAAATGATGAGTGTACATTCAGATATTAAAAGTCAGGTCTTGAACCTGATCTCTTTTTGTGAGATCAGTGCTCAGACAAATAGAAAAAAATTGTAGGTGACTTTCCACCATGTCCATACTCTGTTATTACTTCTCCTGTAATTTATTTACTGTACAGACCACTTTTTTCTACTATTTTTTTAATGAAAATAGTCGACAGCTATCAGAACTGCAACATTTTGTTGAAAATCCCAAGTTCTTTAATAATACCAGACATTAATTTCTGCCTTTCTGATTCAAATGCAGACTATGATAAAATTGTTTCAGTTAATTGTGATCGTTTTCAACAGTACACACTATTTATTGGCAAACAAGTTTTGTTTAATAATCAACATACCATCAAGTCAAAAATGTACAGGGTGACTGCATGTATGTTGAATTTAGGGGTTTAAAAGCTGCAGACAACACACAAAGTTAACGAAACCTAAAGCAATATGCAATAAGACCGTCACTTAAATAAAGAATGTTTCAGAAAATATCAAGTATAATTTTGGTACATTAACCTAATATCACTAGCGCTGGACACTAAATCAATAGAAAAGTAAAGGACATACAGGTAACTTGTTTATAACAAACTCATTAGGACCATATCATTATCCCGAGTTTGTTATATACATATAACATGTATAACATTTTCATAAGAAAAGTAAAATAAAGAAGGAATCTCGGGCAGAGAAAATATATTCCTTATATCCTGATTTCGCTATATCCACAGTCTTACAAACAAATTTAACTATAAATCAAGTATCATTTCTTAATAAAATACCATAATCAAAGGACTGAAAGTTCTGGAAGATCGATTGCCTCTGAACAACACAGTCTTCACACATACATGTGTAAATATCAGGACATCACAGACTGTACACATACATGTGTGAATATCAGGACAACCCTTGCACGAGTAAAGTTATAAACTGGAGACACAACTGTCCACAAATTTTGACCTTTCACCATTTGTGTAAACTTTACTTTTGATATAGGAACCCATGTGCTTACATTTTGGATTCAGTGACTATGTTCAACTACTCTATGAAGTATTAAGCTATGAATCGAAACTGAGAAATGGATTTTCACAAAACTGAACTGAAAATTTATGGTCATTTTAATGTCATTCAAAAGTTATGGGATATGCCCATAAGGTTGATTGTATTGTGCCAATTAATTCGGATTTAACGTCACACCCAACAGCTAAGGTCATATTGTAACATCCGGCTTTCATGGAGGATGAAGACCCTAGGTGCCAACTCCCTGTACCAGAATTTGGGGGTCATTTAGAAATTCCGAGGGTCATACCCTTTATTGTAAAAAAATAAAAGGCATGACTATATGTTAAAGAAGTTTTATTTAGTTTACTTCTTTAAAACTGCATGTCATACATCACAAAATGGTGGGTAATCAAAGGGCTGGCAAGACAACAGGTGTTTCTCTTTGGATGCTTTCCATTTTGTCACCGCATCTCAAAAGTCAAATTTGTCCACAAAGCGAATTTTTCATTAGTGCATTCAACCATAGACATTAAACTTGGATATTAGTTGGCACACTTAAACCCCTTTAATATTGACAGTCTGATCGAAATGACTACAAAATGATCATTAAAATCACTCAGAAAGACGTTTTGTTTCCCCTATTAAAGTTCGTCGACCATCTCTTGTTGTGCGTCTACGATCTATGATGACGGTATCATAGGAATCAACACACACAAAAATGCAATGGTACAAAATGCGGGTCGATCCTAAATCAGACGACAACGACGACGGAATAGGGTAAAAATTAGACATATCCCATACCGGAAGCGTATTTTATCAACAATTTATCTTGCATTTCGAAGCGTTATGAGAGGTTTTGAAATGTTGTTTTTGTAGTAATATGATCATACACATTTTATTTGCGTCATAGAAGACGCTCTTTGCTATTTCTGTTGCGTCATTAACAAAATGAGTGCGTCAAAACAACAGAAAACGCGCTCTCACGGAAACACCGAATTTAGTGTAACCGGTGTAGCGATACGTATTTCACGGGTCTTACATTTGGCCTCAGACCACAGTTATTTTTACTATATGTTCTATATAAACATTATGCCAGCTGGCAATTTCTCTGACATCCCAATCAAATAAAACTAACCTGTTCTGAATAATATCATCCAAGTGCAACATTTTAAGCTCCAGTAAACTATAGGTTGACCGGCATTTTTTTTCACCATTTCAGGTCAAAGTTCATGAGTATGAATAATCTCTGAAAATGGCCGGAACCATGCAAACTCACTACTGTAAACAAGCAGTCAAGTAATATTTTCTGACATAAAAACTTCAATAAAATTGTCATTTTCATGTTATTTTAGGTCTTCTCTGCCAATAAATGCCCTTTAGCCTATATCTTTCATTCAAAAATTTTTAAATATCCAGCATCAAACACAAGCACTATTTTTCCTATAACTGCTTCCGTATTGTGGTCAACCAAGGGCAAATAACTATGGTCTGAGGCCTATTTAACCATGATTTGTTGTTTAAACTTAAAGAAAATCATTCTGCATATGCGTAAGGGTATCTAGAACAAATGTAAGAAGTTACAACTCTGTACCATCAAAAATGATAAAGTAATAGTCTTTTATTTAAGGCATGGGTATTCAGCTCTTAAGCCAGTTTGCAGCTTGTCCGAGAATTTTTTTTCCAAAAGTTAAACTGCAATAACTTCTTCATTTGTGGGAATTTTCTCACCATAAGACATTATCTGTTCAGAATAACAACTGCTACTAGAAAATGCTTTTATTCTTACTTTGGTTCAATAATTTTGAAAAAAAATGGTTTTAACCTATTACATCACAAAAATGACATATTACATAATACTATTATTATCATAAATTTTTTACTGAACTTTCAAAAGTGTCAAATTTAATATTTTATTAAAATATAACATTTATCAAACAAAATGATAGTTCATTCATTATTCTAAGCCAACTGGTTGCAGAGATATCTTCACTCAAAAATTGACACTCTACAGCCAAAGTGTCAAAATGACACAATACACGATCACTCTGGCACAATACACTAAATGCCATGCAGAGGCTGCTGGATGCCACTGGTCATCCCTGAATTCCAATGTCACAGAGTGTATTGCCAGGAATGTTTTGCATTCCAGAAATGCCATTTTCAGTATAAATAAGGGTCCAGTTCCTGATATTTCTCATAAAACAACTTACTATAACACTGATCATTGCTACTGTTTAACTATGAAAGGCGACAAGAATAGGAAAACATCCAGATTCCAGCCAGGAAGCACTCCATGGAATAAGGGCTTGCAGTTTGACAACTCTAGCCATGATGATGTTGATATTACTTTGCCATCTACCTCCAGAATGACTGTAGAAGAGTATCCTGTGATGTCCAGGCCTACTGCTGATGGTAGTGAGATCTCCAGAAATGTGAGACTTTTGCGACCAGCTACTTCTACTAAGCCGTCTACTCTGAAAAAAGAAGAAACAATGTCATGTTATGGCATGAGACTTGTGGACAGTGGAAAAATGTCTGAAACCTTCAATGAAGCATATCAGAGTCATCAAATAATGGCAGAAGATTGTGCCAGCCTCATCTTACAGTAGCCGAGGAAAAGAAAGTCGGGCTTTGCTGGAAATTTTCACTGAAATGTACCAACTGCCACTTCATCACACCTTTTAAGAAGCTGTACAATGAATCTCCTTCTCCAAAGAGGGGTCCAAACCCAGCATCAGCTAATTTGGGACTGGCAGTTGGTTTACAGGACACACCAATGGGGAACACAAGATGTCGGTACTTGTTGGCAAATCTCGACATCCCACCACCTGCCCGAAAAAAAACAAAAATAATATCAAACAGGGAAAGCCACGTACCAAAAACGCAGCCTCCCCAAAACGAGCCCCACAGCACCCAGAAGTGCACACCACCAACACACACACACACACAACACACACATACACACAATCATGTACACACACACACGTACACTACCAACACACACTAGCATAAGTAGCATGCAGCGTACATCGAATACAGTGGGCCGTGCTATAAAAGAGCTCAATGATGCCGACATGTCTGAGAAGGTCAACATGTTGAAGGAGGTTAACAGGAAACGTGGTAATCCAGAGGACTCTATTAACATTTCTATGGATGGACGCTATAACTCCACTACAATCGCCAGCCGCAAGAAGCCGGGTCAAAATGCTTCCCAGTCTATCGGAATTGCCTGTGAAACTATGACAGAGAAACAGTACATCATAGCTGCAGCAGTCCAGAACAAGTTATGCTGGACCGGAGCCTGGCTGCGTGGGAAAGGTTATGATGTAAAGTGCCCAGGTGGTCATGCAGACTGTACAGCAAATACTCACCGACAGGCACCACTTTCAGAGTTTGAACTCGGGAAGTCCATAGGACAGCAAATGAGTGTGGAAGGCGCCTTTGTGAAGTACGTTACAACAGATGGCGACTCAAGATCAGCTTCTGGAGTCGCTGAGGCTATGCGAATGCTGAATCCAATGTGGAAGGTTGAACGCCAGGCAGACCCAGTACACCTTGGGCAGGCACAGTTTCGGCATTGTTACAACGCAAACTTTAGTGATGATATATTTCCAGCTGTGAAGACCAGAGAGCAAAGGCAACTCAAACTGAAGGCATTCAGCCAGGATGTAAAGGCTCGATGTAGTTTTATACTAAAGGAAATGATAAAAGCTCCTGCTGGGGATATAACAACTCTAAAAAGACAATTACCTCATGTTATTGATGCAACTGTAAATTGCTATGCAGGAGACTGCTCATAGTGTAAACGCTACTCCTATGTCTGTTCTGGTGGAGTTACAAACAGCTGGTGGAACCGCTCTGTTTTTATTGCCACAAACAATATCACTAATCTGTGTCTGCAAGAGAGTGACAAACAGTTAATATTTGAAATTGTGAAGATGAAAATAAGTGTCAGTGCTATTGAACAGCTAAAACTTGGCACCAGCACGCAGAAATGTGAAGCGGTAAACAGATCTATTAGTGTCTCTCTGCCAAAAAACAATGACTTTTCAAGGAATGTACATGGCCGCCTTGCATCTACTATTCACCGGCTCAACAATGGTATTGCAGACAGTGCTGAACAGAAATTAGAGCATGTGGGAGTTCACCTTTCTAAGAGAACATCTCATTCTCTACATCAGATGCAGAGGGAAGAGGAATACCATAAGGATTATGCCAGAAGACTGGAAAATGTAAAGCATAAACTGCTTTCAAAAGGCCGGCACCTACAAGAGCACCTACAATATAAGAAAACGCATGCAACAAAGTCGGACTACAGAAAAGGACAACTTGACCCTTGCCCATCAACTTCAAGGGGAGATGATCATACTTACTCTCAGTGACACATGAATTACTTCCCATTGACTGAAAATCAGTGTTGTCAATTTATTAACAAGTTCATTTATAGTTAAAAACCAATGAAAACAGCTGTTTAATATGTGAAAGTGAAAGAAGTTGCTCAAAACAGTGAAAGAAGCTTTGCCAGACACTAGATTATGAGTTGCATCAATGCGGTTGATCTCATATTACTTTAAAATGTCTATATACTTGTTGCTTATTTTATAATGTTGAATAGTATTATGAAAATGTGATAATAGTTACTGTTTTTAATGTTATTTATTGATAAAAATAAAAGAAATGTAAACTGAAACACTGGTTTTAGTCTTAACTTACAATGACAGAGTGTTTTCAGTTAAATACACCAAGTTCTCATGCACTGCAGCTGCTACTTAGAACAATATCACAAGCCGAGTACATGTGAACTGACTGATTTTACTGGAAATACACTGTCATTGTCTATAATACAGTTAACCAAACCAACAAATCACAATAAGTGGTGCAGAAAGCAGAAAGTAGAAGAAGTGGGACAGCAAAATAATCAGAAAAACAGAGAAGAAAAGACCTTGGGACTTAAATTTGACATGCAGACTGTTTACCACAGGCTTACAAGTAAACACCGCAACAATTACTGCGACATCTTGCATATTTATTTGATACATGTAATACAATTTTGAATAATTACCGTTAAACAAAATACAATCTGCAAAAGGTGTGTGACCAGAGCAAACTGCCCGGTTAAAACATTTAAGCCTATCTGTGTTTATGGCATGCGGCTCCAGTGACAAGTGAATAGGATTCACACACAGTGGCACATGGCACAAATGAGAGACTTCTAAATCTGGGGCCACTGCTACAAGTCTATTGTGGACCAAGTACTGCAGCTTGTGGGCATGAATTGTGTGCCACTGTGCATCTGGGAACTTGGTCTTAATAACCCCATAGCCAACAGGTCCTTTCTTGGTGCAGCCTTGCCAGATATAGCAGCCATTGTCATTTATCAATGATCTTTCACTTAATTTGGTAATGTATATTTGAAAAAAACACTCCATGTTAACTGTGAAATTCACATAGAGGCTGTGACCTTTGTAAGAAATGACCTCTGAGCTATTTTTAAATGACATTTTAAAGTGAAAGTAGGTTTTTACTGATCTTTACAAAAACTATGTATATTATTACTATATAATTTAATATAATATAAAGAAAACTCACAATAATGTAATATCACTGCACTGGCATGTTTGTACATCTCATCTCTGCACACTGGCCAAGTTTCATCAACATATCTTTAAAAATAAACAAGTTATTAAATTTCAAACAGTGTCATATCACCCAAAATTCACCCTTATATCAGGCCTCAGACCACAATTATTTTTACTATATGTTCTATATAAACATTATGCCAGCTGGCAATTTCTCTGACATCCCAATCAAATAAAACTAACCTGTTCTGAATAATATCATCCAAGTGCAACATTTTAAGCTCCAGTAAACTATAGGTTGACCGGCATTTTTTTTCACCATTTCAGGTCAAAGTTCATGAGTATGAATAATCTCTGAAAATGGCCGGAACCATGCAAACTCACTACTGAAAACAAGCAGTCAAGTAATATTTTCTGACATAAAAACTTCAATAAAATTGTCATTTTCATGTTATTTTAGGTCTTCTCTGCCAATAAATGCCCTTTAGCCTATATCTTTCATTCAAAAAATTTTAAATATCCAGCATCAAACACAAGCACTATTTTTCCTATAACTGCTTCCGTATTGTGGTCAACCAAGGGCAAATAACTGTGGTCTGAGGCCATTTCTCATGTCACACCGGTCTGACGATAAAAACCGCGTAGGAAAATAGTTCTATACAGAACAGATACCTCGTTGATTTAAGTTACAAATTATAAGAAAAACAACAATATAATATTATGCTATTCTGAAATGTTTTGATATTATTTAGATCTGTTACTATATGATTTTTAAAACAGAGGACAGCATAATTCGTAACAACGGAATATATGGAACTACTTGTTTGTATGTAAAGAGTTCGGCCGTAAGGAAGCTATACTCTGTTAACTTTGGATCCGATTGAATAAATCAATCGATCCAAAAACCGGAATACACAAAATGTAATAAGCAGTTTTAAGAAAAACATGTAGCACTGATTTCTGTGTATGCTCTTTAAAGCTGCTCGCTCTCAGTTACCGTTGAAAAGAATATTTTTCCAAAATCTGACATACTTATTATACATAATATGAAACTAAAGGAGAGAATAAAAATATAAGCGAAAATCTAGATAGGAATTTGCAGAAATCGATTGAAAATGTCGGTTACCCACACGCCACCGCTACGCTGTTTATCATGTTTATATTGAAATTTCAAAAGGGTTTCCAACGCTTTTGAATTTGGTAGCATATTGTTTTATGCCCCCGAAGGGAGGCATATTAAAATCGCACCGTCCGTCTGTCCGTCTGTCTGTGCGTCCCCACTTACAAATTCGTGTCCGGACTGTAACTCTGTCATGCATTGAAGGATTTTAAAATGACTTGGCACACATGTCTAGCACATCAAGACGACGTGTCGCGTGCAAGACCCACATCCCTACCTCAAAGGTGAAGGTCACACTTGGAGTATGAAGGTTATGGAACCCTCTATATATGCACACATTCGTGTCCGGACTGTAACTTTGTCATGCATTGAAGGATTTTAAAATAACTAGACACACATGTCTAGCACATCAAGACGACGTGTCGCGTGCAAGACCCACGTACCTAGCTCAAAGGTCAAGGTCACACTTAGAGTTTGAAGGTAATGGATTCCTCTATATATGCATATATGCACACATTCGTGTCCGGACTGTAACTTTGTCATGCATTGAAGGATTTTAAAATAACTCGGCACAAATGTCTAGCACATCAAGACGACGTGTAGCGTGCAAGACCCACCTCCCTAGCTCAAAGGTCAAGGTCACACTTAGAGTTTGAAGGTAATGGAATCCTGTATATATGCATATATGCACACATTCGTGTCCGGACTGTAACTTTGTCATGCCTTGAAGGATTTTAAAATAATTTGGCACAAATGTCTAGCACATCAAGACGACGTGTCGCGTGCAAGACCCACATCCCTACCACAAAGGTCAAGGTCACACTTAGAGTTTATAGGTAATGGAATCCTGTATATATGCATACATTTGTGTCCGGACTATAACTTTATTATGCTTTGAAGGATTTTAAAATAACTTGGCATAAATGTCTAGCACATCAAGCGAATGTGTCGCGTGCAAGACCCAAGTCCCTACTTCAAAGGTCAAGGTCACACTTAGTGTTTAAAGTAATGGAATACTGTATGCATGATTACTCTGTCATGCATGGAAGGATTTTAAAATTATATAGCACATTTATTGAGCACATGGAGAGGACACAGACTGTGAGGCACCTCTTTCGGGGGCATTCTTTACTTGTGAGGGACAGCTCTTGTTTAATTTAGAGATATACGTGACAGGAATTTTTACTGGAGTCTTTTTATATATGACCATAATTTATGTTCTGAAAAACGTTATTTTCATACAGTTTGAAGATTTTATTTTTTTTACCAAAATCTGAGAGCGAGCAGCTTTAAGAATGGTGTTGATTAATGTTATTTTACACTGAAAGGAACAGAGTCAGTCACCCCAAAAAGTTCCTGTCTGGCCAGTCAGGGAGAGAGGGATAACATGTACATGTCACCATGCAATCCCTCTATAATTGGCTTCCTTCCATCATTTCGAAAACAAATTTCAGTATGTGTTTATTAACATGTACATAGGGTTACAAGGTTAAGTGTGTGTTTATTATAGCATCACCCCTACTTAAATGACCAACCACTTCTGACTTATGAAACACCTTCAAAAAGCACATTTACCTGCCGAACTCTATACTTTAACACCAGACACTGGTCAGTCAGTTTGAGCCCCCAGAAAGAAATGCCTGGCAGTGACGGTCAATTTTTTATGACATCCTTAATATTGTATAAACAATTGTTGCAGTTCTGTTGATGAAGGCTTTTTTGTCATGTAATTACTTAATATGTCGCTTAAAGGGGCACTCCCTACATCTAGCAGATTAAATTCTCGAAACAAGGATTATGCGTTCAATGAACGCAAAATGATAAATAAATACAATTTCAAAGAAGAACCTATGGCGAAAATGCCTCATTTTACCACAATTAATCAATAAATGTTCTGTTATAAATTGCATCCATCCATAATTGTACAACAACAACTCTACATAGATTATTGAATGGTTAACTGTACTGCAGTATATTTTAAACCGCTGATTTTATCGATAATAACTGGAAATGCATGGCTGAGTTTTTTAGGTTGAGTTATGATACTTCTAAAGATTTCATTATTTATGTTTTGGAGGTTTTCAGTTTGTTATCAGATATAGGGTATGTCTCTTTAAAGGGGCACTCCCTACATCTAACATATTACATTCCTGAAACATAAATTATGTATTCAATGAACGCAAATTGATAAATAAATACAATATCAAAGAAGAACCTAAGGCGAAAACTGCCTCATTTTACCACAAGTAGGCTTTCTGTAATAAATCGCATACATCCATTAATGGTACAACAACTCTACATAGATTACTGAATGATTTCCGGTACTGCAGTATATTTTGAATCATTGATTTTATCAATAATGACTGGGAACACATGTAGCTAAAACTTTTAGGTTGAGTTATAATACTTCCAAAGATTCTATTATATATGTTTTGGAGGTTATTTAGTTTGACATCAGTTAAAGGGTATGCCCATTTAATCCGAGTTCATCCCCGATATTGGCTCTATGGTTGCGGCCATCTTGGATTCAGTGACACCATGTCAGTAACATTATGGCATAAACACACAAATTAAAATTTTTAATAAATTAGTTATGAAGTAAATCAATAAAATGAAAATGGTGTTTTAATAGAGATATTAATGCTCATCTATTTTTTTTCTGTAGTTTTGTATCATCACTGAGACGCCTACAATTCTTTACTTGCACTGCCTATGGTAAATCATTATTGGTAAATATATAAGTCTAGTTGCATGACAAAATTATATACAACAGAAAGAGCAGCGGTCCCAAAATATTACCCTGGAGTACACCTGATTTAATGTTTATCCTATTTGAGTTATAACCACTATTTGCTTCCTATTTCCGAGAAAGCTAACACTCCACAAAGCAAAGTCATTGGATATATAGTCTTTCTTGCCTTTAGCTTTTGGAGAAGTCTCTGAATCAAGGAGTTGACTGTGAATTTACAGGTCTGTAATTCAATTACAGCTCTCTCTAAATAACTGTAGCGCACAATTTAAAATACATGTACAAGTAGATTTGGTTGTCCATACTTTAACATTATCTGTTAGCAGTGGATACTATATACCATAAGGAGACATAAGTGGTTGACAAAGTAGTCAAATGGCTTATACAATTAAATCTAAATTCCCATCAGTACTGACCACTGTGGTGAATATAACACTATATTCTTGGCTCTGCCTTTAAGTCATACTGGCCAGTTAACCAATCAAATTATAAGAGTTTTAAAGGAAAGAAAAAGCCTTTGACAACATAGAGGTATTATAAATGTAATTCTCAGACAATATAAAGGATAATTGCTGGTTTTGGTGTAAGATCATGTTATAATTTCACTGAGTGGGCACCAAAAGTGATATTTTCATGAGCGACGCAGCCACAAGTGAAAATAACTACTTTTGGTGTAAACAAGTGAAATTATCAGGATATGACATAGAAACCAACATTTTTTTTTGTTTATTTTATGTTACGACATAATGTTTCAAGCTCTAACTTTGTTGAGTTTATTTCAATAAAATGTCAAAGATCGCGGGAAATGTCACCAGAAAGCATGCTTACATGACGACATTGCCACATGGTTTCAGGCATTTATAATGCTTGGTAGGGCTTTAACGATCATACATTCGAATATTAAATTTAGTCGAATACAGTTTTGTACGAATTGTATTTGTCATTCGCCATGTTTTTTATAAAACATCCCAACCGACAATCAAGTATATATAATACAAGGTATTATCAGGGTACGTAGATTACATGTAATGTACATGGTATACGGACCCTGGTATTATAATTATATGCTTGATAGTCTGTCCGGGGTGTTTTTTAATAATGACTCTTCGCAACATAATCAAATTTACCCCGGACCGACTATCAAGTATATGTATTAATTATTATATTATAAAATTATACACTTGATTGTTGGTCCGGGGTGTTTTATAAAACTGACTTTTTGGGGTCTAAACTTCATGTGACTGAGAAAAACATCAGATAAAAAAAACCAGGTCAAAAGGATGAGCCAAATGAATTAGTTGGTCAAAACTAAAGTTGTAGGACCTATACAGAGGTTATGTTGATTCACAAATACAAATTTAATTTATGTCGGTACAGCCTACTAACGTGACTAAAGCCTGTATGACTGTCATTCTCGTCTTCGCACATCCGGGTACTGAAAATTATTTACATTCGGGAAAGGTGACTCCTCGGCTGTTATCGCTGGTCTCTATGCATCTAGTACTTTGAATAATTATAACCAAGCTTAGAAATGAAAGAAGTAGACGATCTTCCATTACCTTGAAACTAGATTGTTTTTATAATATAAAATATGGATATGTAGGTTATATCCCTTACCTGAAAAGACTGTAAACCCCATGTTAAGGGGCTGTAAACTTGTAAAGTTAATTCTAAACCATTTTATTTAAGATTTCATCTTGTTGTTGTTGTTTGTGTCGAGACCAGGTACAGTAAAGTGCAGCTCCGAATTAATGACTGTGTTATGTTGTAATCATCTACGCTTCTTCACTATAGAGATTCTTGCAGCCTAAAAGAAATACTACTCAATAGCAGAGACATAGTCTCTGACTTTTAGTAAACGAAAACTTGAACGGGACAAATATAAAAATTAAAATAATCCAGGGCCGGGATAGATCTACAGTAAAAGCTAGAGAAAGTATTAATGTACAGTAGATCTATGTTTATTATAATGTCCGTGCCAACTTTTTAGTAGATTTTATATTGATAAAACAGATCGACAATAACATGGACGCTTACATTTCAATGTAAACAAAATCAAAGTATTTAGACAAAGACACGCTTCGCTGATTAGTGAAAAGGCAACAGCCGTGAAAAAAAAAACGCGCTGGGAATGTTCTGATTAGCTGCTTGTTTGGACACGCCTCTTTACCGGGGTACTGCTTCCATATTTGGAGTGACCCGTTTTTTTACCGGCTATTTTTTCCATATTTGGAAATGAGCAGTTTTTTCGCGGTAAACCGCGTGAAATTGCCCGCGTTTACCGGGCGTTTACCACGCGGTAACAACCATGAGGTAAACGGAACAAAAACGTGAACGCCACTGTAAGAACATATTACAAATAAAAACAGTACATAAAACTTCATACGACTGCATGAAGGTATATAGCTTACGGGATGCATTACACATTTTTTCTGTTTTAGAAGATAATCATATGCATATCACGGAAAAGTACGGATATTTACGGAAATTTACGAAAACGTACGAAGCTCGATATAAGAGTTTGTAGTTTGATTTTCAAATTTCCGATGTTACAGTTGACTCTCGGTATCTCGAATTTCAAGGGACCAGACCTTTTACTTCGAGATAAACGAAGTTCGAGGTAAGAGGAGGGGCTTTTAGTTGTTGTTGTTTTTGACGTATATGGACGTATATGGACGAATAGTGCACAAAAATTCCCTGTTTTCAAGACACACAACTATTTGTATTTATTTTATTGATGCAACTTTTCCCTGAAACATTGGAACACAAATTCAATTTTAATTACATTTCATTTTTGCATATACCCAAACAGCCCTCAGTAATTAATATCAAGCACATCTACAAACTTGTACCGGCCCGAGCGAAAACAAAAGTTCGCGTTTGGCGAAAGTGAACGTAGCGTTTCTTGAACCGGAAGTCAGAACATTCGTATATTCTAAACATAAGAACAGCAACTAACTACAAAACAAAATATTTACAGACTGATAAATTCATTCAGAAATCATCTTTTTTTATAAAAACAAAAATAATATCAAACAGGGAATGCCACGTACCAAAAACGCAGCCTCCCCAAAACGAGCCCCACAGCACCCAGAAGTGCACACCACCAACACACACACACACACACACACACACACACACACACACACACACACACACAATCATGTCACACACACACACACACACACACACACACACACACACACACACACACACACAATCATGTACAACACACACACACACACACACACACACACACACACACACACACACACACACACACACACACACACACACACACACACACACACACACACACACACACACACACACACACACACACACACACACACACACACACACACACACACACACACACACACACACACACACACACACACACACACACACACACACACACACACACACACACACACACACACACACACACACACACACACACACACACACACACACACTAGCATACAAAGCAAACACACGAGGACAAAACGAACAATTAAAGGAACACAGTGGGGCACCGCCTTGGAACGGTCAGTGGCAAAAACACCACTTGGGAGCTTAAACCGGTTTATGGTGCGCACCCAACCTCACTCTTACCCCCACCATGTTCCAAAGTCACAGGACAGTGTAAATAAAAGTAATCCCTGCTAGGTGAATCTCTAACACACGCAATGGAAACAAAAGGCATGGTATGTAAAACACAAAAATGCTCGTGTATAAATATATAAAAAGCAAACCTTGAGAACCAAAAAACGTATGAACTCAATGCCTTTGCAGAAGGCAGAGCACCAAGAGAAACACCCTTAAGGGCCCGACGAAACAGGCCAGAGGACAGAAATCAAAACAGTTTCGTCCCAGTGGGATTTAAAAACTGCCCATCACAGAGTCCTCCCCCTCTTCCGTCAGACACAATCAAAGAGGGAAGCATAGCGTCCAACTGTAAACGGGTTGAACACCAAACATGCGGTGTGTCTCAAAACAGTTGGGTCGTAACCTCTTTTAACAAAACGTTTTATAATTTTAGCAAATACAGTTGGAAAATTGCCATGACCCAAAATCTTACGAAGTTTGTAAACCACATCCCCATAAAAATCGGGTTTTGAAATACCTTCTCGCAGAAGAGTCTTTAGATTACTATTGAATTTCAAAACCAAATCAGAATTACGATAGTAAAATTTAGCAAAATATTTACGCAATTTGTAATAACGGTAGCCCTGTTGAAGAAGTTTATTTGTAATATATTGATTACGTTCATTGAAATCCTCAACATGACTACACGGTCTGGCAAACCGAATTAACTGAGAAATGTATACCCCATAAGATGTAGCATGAGGTACATCCCCATCAAAATGGGGGAAATTTACAATACTAAAATTAAAATCATCCCTCTTGTCATAAATTTTGGTATGTATAATATTGTTATAAATAGAGAGATGTAAATCTAAAAATGAAGCACCAGTATCCAAATTGTTAGTTTTAATTAACTGGAGTTCCCGGGGATGAATAGTGTTCACCAACTGACCAAAAAACGGGTTATCCATATTAAGGATATCATCCAGATAGCGTGATGTATTATTAAAAGCAGTGATAATGTCTGCCTGCGTATCTGGAGAAAGACTCAACATAAAGTCTCTTTCATAACAATATAAAAACAAATCTGCGACAAGGGGTGCACAATTTGTTCCCATGGGAATACCGATTACTTGTCTGAAAACTGCATTCCCAAACCTTATATAAATGTTGTTCAATAAAAAGGAAAGGGCTTTACAAACTTCGTCACAGGTCCACATAGTATAATGTTTAACAATACAGCTAGTAAAAAAAGCTTTATCGAAATTGCAGGCGAGAAATGTAGCATTCTCCCTGGCAAAAGTCTTTTGAATTAGGGCAGTTAGCTTGTCATTTATCAAATTATGTGGTAAAGTGGTATACAGAGTAGAAAAATCGTATGTACTGACTGAAGTTACTTTGTAATTATTAACTTTAAACTTATCCAGGATTTCGCCAGAATTTTTGATCGACCAAAATAAATGTTTACCAGAGTTTTCGTATACTTTATCACAATATCTTTTCACGTGGGTTTTTATAGCAGTTAGGCAAGATGTTAATAGTTTTGAAATATTTGTAGTGGTACAAGAGCTTGAATTAGCGATGAAACGAGCTTTATATGGTTGTTTATGTAATTTAGGAATCCAGTACATAGTAGGAAGTTTAATATGTTGATCATCTATACGAACTTTCAAATTAGAAATTTCACTGATGTGATCAGTGACCACATTTTGTTCAACGGAAGGACTCAATATATAAGCTTTAGTGCTATTTAGTTCGTTTTGTAAAACATTAATATAATGTAGGCGTCAAATGATGATAATATTGTTGGCCGCCTTGTCTGCTGGAACTAACACATACTTAGAATGAAATTCTTGGATTTCCTTTTCAGATGTCTTAAAGTAAACTTGGGTTTTGATGGAAGTAGGTGTTCATTTGTTTGGTAAAATTTTATACGAGAATCGACAATGTTAAAAATACTTCGTTTCCAAGACGTTAATGCATTTGGATAAGCATTCTCAAGACGACACCATTTAACACAAAAAGTTTCGATGGATTCCGCAATATGACCACGACAAGCATGAAAATCAATAGTAGAAGGAATTCTGTATTTTAGTCCTTTAAAGAATAAATTACGAATACGCTTGTCTTTAATAATATCAAAATTACCAGTGATGACATGACCGGCATCTGAATAGCAAAATTTCGAGTTTTTACATTCGCAGTAAGAAGGGGTATTTGTTTGAACATCTAGGTCGGAAACAATTTTATTGTAATTGAATATAACATTTCTAACAGGTGTTTTATATTTATAACAGATAATAGGAACTTCAAACTTGACATACTTGTTTATAGTGACAACATACACAACTGTGACAAGTCACATAAATCTATCAACAGTATTTTTACAGTTATGCCCCTTTCAATCTTAGAAAATACAGGTTAACGTTTTTGCATGTAATATGCTATCTCAACAACTAAGAAAGATACCTATTTCAACTTCAGATATGTCTTTTGGGTCAACATTCAAGGTCTCAGAAGAAGATCAGATAACTCGTACCTCTCTGGTGGCAAACGTATCTCCCCTTTACGACTTAGAAAGGTTTTGCAGGGAAGATGGTTAAAGTCTTTTATAAATGCCAATATTTTGTATACTTTCAAAGATATTTTGTTTATAGTGACAACATACATAACTGTAACAGTTCACAAAACTCTATCAACAGTATTATTACAGTTACGCTCCTTTCGAACTTAGAAAATGTAGGCTAACGTTTTTGCATGCTGGATGCCATCTCCACAACCAAGAAAGATACCTATTTCAAACATCAGTTATGTCTTTAGGCTCATCATTTAACGTCTCAAAAGAAAAAGATCAGATAGCTCTTACCTCTCTGGTGGCAAACTTATCTACCCTTTTGGACTTAGAAAGTGCAAGTTGAAGTTTTTGCCTGGAAGATGGTTTCTCAATAACCAAGAAAGAGACCTATTTGAAACTTTAGGTATATCTTCAGGGTCATCAGCCAAAAAGTCTGAATAAGAGCAGATAACTCTTACCTGCCTGCTGGCAAATTTATCTCCCCTTTTGGACATAGCAAATTTTCGGTTATTTTTTTTTATCAAATTGTTTCTCTTTTTACTTTGAAAATTTGCATTTTACATCAGTGTTCATCTTGCAATATTATTGAGTTCTTAATGATACTATGAAAATTTTCCATCAAAACAGCCTTCACATTATAGGAGTCCATGTATATCTCTGTCAAAATCTTTACTATAGTGACAACTTTCGAATAGTCGAACTTATGGCCGGGGACAGCTCTTGTTATGCCTTCACCAAGGGGGGGAGAATATAGATTTCGCTTTTCTTTACTTGTCCAAGGACAAGTTTAATGCCAAAATTTGGCTGTCCGCAAATGAATCCTTCTTGTCCAAACTGATTGAAGAGCAAATATTTTTGCTGTCTGTAAAAAGCTTATAATGAAGACTGTTAGTCCGGGGAAGAACTATAAAAAGGGCTCAGGTAGAAAAATGGCCACTTGCTTTGCATACACTGAGCTAACAACATCAGAGGTTTAAATCAAAATTAGAATGAAGCTAAAGTATAGAATTGTTTGAAATTTAGCACAAATGTGCTTTAGCATAAATGTCATAAAGTCTGAAAAAATAAAGTTCATTGGTGGTCTAAAAGTGTGACTTCCAGGAAAAAAAAACTTGTGTTGTCTGCTTCAAGATTTGAATTTGCCTCTACAATGATTTGCAGCTTCTCCATTGGCTGAGAGCTAATAATATCCCAGCCGTTGTATGAATCACACACATTGACATAAGGCGGGCATGTAGTGTTTTGTATAGAACAGTTCTATATCATATAAGTGTTATGCATAATTAGCTGTAATAAGTTTCATCCCATAATAAAATGTTATCTGGTATAAATTAATAGTCCAATAAATGACCTAGGTATGGTTTTCCACAATATTCATTCTCAAACTTGCTCTTTATACAATATTAACCTTGAATGTTTATCAAAATTAATGGAATTTATCAGAACTAAGTGACATTCCTTTCTGGTGTGTATCTGGATTAATGATATCTCTCAGATATACAAATGTAGTAATTAACTGGCCATTGTCTCACTTTCGAAAGAAAAAAATCTATTTGAAGCACGCATATACATTAAGAAAATAAATGTATATGAGAAACACGCATTGACTCCATGTTTAATCCTTCAATAAAACATTGCAATAACTGAGAGTTAACTTTGAATTTATTTGAAGTGACTTTCCCCTAAATCTAACAAAAGTGGATAGTAAGTTATGGTATGAATTCCCCAACATCAAGCAGACAATCTCTGTGTTTATATTATCACATTACAAAGTATTGTTAACCCTCTGCTAGGTAGTACAGCTCCTTCCTACACTCCTAATATGCTTAATTGCTTGCCAGCCGGTATTTCACTTAAACAAACCCCAGCCTTTAAAATGGAAACATTATTTCAACAATCTTCGATATTGGGAGAAATTTGAATGCAGTTTGTACCATTCTTCAGGGATGGTATAGTATGCAGATCATGTTTTTTTCCCCACTTGTCCACATACAGGTGAACTCCAAAATTTAAGCTGTCTGCAATTAGAAATGCCCAAGTTCAACATAGGAATTCCACACCCCTGGATTTGCTCTTGTCCGTTCATCCGGGTGTGCATGCGTCTGTCCAACAATGTATGTCGCGTGTCACTCAAAACAAAATTGACCTAGTGCCATGAAACTTTAAACAGCGACATTATGCAAAAATTTCTGACACAAGCGGAGAGTGGGTGCATTCATGTCCTATGGACATATGTCTAGTCGCATGAACCAGTCGCATGCATTAGTCTGCCTGTATTTGTAACTATAATAGTTGTTTATTAATTTTGTGCTGATAATGCTGTGTTTTGCTATTTTCAGCATACATGCTTCTTCCACCCAGGGGCATATCTGCCAGTTTGCTAATGACAGTGATAAACAACAAAGTAATTGTATAATGAAAACAAAAGAATTCAATCACCAACCAAGGTACTCACCACCTGCCAAACTGAAGCTACAACAACACCAGTGCATCCATATGTCACTCCAAGTACTCTAAATTTGACGTCATATAAAATCATTTGAACCTTAGGCATGCGTTTGAAAATACATATTTCAAAACAATTTCCCCGAACTTTGTTCTTTACATAATTACTTCTATAACAAGTATATTATGTATGATATCAGTAATTGAAATGCAGATTATATTTGCATGCTTCTGACTTTTTAAACATAGGCATAAATCGTTTTATGGAAATCTTTTAGCAAACTAATTTAATTAAATTAGACTAACCAAAAGCGCATAGGGACTTATAAATTATTTCTAGTCGGAGCTCGTTAAAGAACTTTGTCAGCAATGAACCATTAAGTAGAGTAAATTCATTTTTTTAAAAGCCTATCGGTATTTCGACAACAATGCAGCAATTTGTGTCCACTCCATATCTCTTTAACTTCTTGAAGGTTTTTCAAATCTTCATCGCATCAAGACGACGTGCATAACACATATACAAATTTTGCAAGGCCAATGTCAATGTCAAACCTAGGTAGCATTTGTTTCAGTCCACACTATATCTTCGTTTTCCCATGAAAGATTTTCGTGAATGTAAATTTACATCTCATCAACACAACACGTAGAGTCTATATTCATAAAACCCGTCAGCTTAGGGTCAAGGTCACGCTTAGGTGCCACCAATTTTTCGTGTCCTCTCCATACTTCTTAAAACCCCGGATTGATTAAATGAAACTGGGGACAAATGTGTATCTTATCAAGAAACTCTGCACAACCCTTTTTCAAAACCGGCTGCTCAAGGTCAACGTCGCGTCCACACGTCAGAAGCCACAAGACTGTAATAATAATTTTATTGAAGTTGAGCTTATTGGAGATGAGCAAGGTCAAAGTGACTTTAAGAGTTCAGAGATCATGAGACGATTCTGCATTAACAGATGAGCACAGTGACCGAGATAATTATCTGATCGATTTTCATACTTCTAAACATAGCCGTTTTGATATATATTACATATTTTGTAACCTTGCGTTTCTTTTTCGCTTCAGTATATGAGGTTAAGGTTACAGTTAAAGTCAAATGTAATGATACTACACGCATGTGTCCAAAACCCTTGGAAGTTTTTTTGAATGATATTAGAATAAGTTCAAGGTATTTTTGGCGGAAATATGGTACATGTATCATATCAATAAATGAAATATTTTTCTCGAATTGTTCTTTTAAATTTCATCTTAGATGTTTTATTTGATAGGAAATAATATGTTGAACATACCTATGGTATATTTCTATGGTCAATCCGAGTGCTTTGATTAAAGCACTCGGAAAAGAAGGAGTTTCGGATATGGAAGTAGCCCTTTTCGACTTTTCTAATTTACTCCCGCGCAGAAAATAAAACAAAGTAATAGAGGTAATATCCGTATAAATACATCAGTCGCATGAAACAGTTGTGCTTAAGAAACTTAATTATTTTTGACTGCAACAGTTAAACATTTCCCTGTTTTCCGTCAAAAAGTTAAGCAATTTCAGGACTAACCGTCACAGTGTTTTGATTCCAGAGACAAAACAAAGAATGACACTTTTACGTCATCCTACTGATTTCATTACCTCACCTGAAACGTGGTACAGTTTCATTGAATCGGTATGTCTTTTAATCGATTGTCTGCTTTATATGGTTCTGAATGTGAGATCTTCTGTATACTATACAGCCGTTTACTCTTTATTAGATTATTAAAATAAAAATAAATTTGTATAATATAGCTATGCATACTATATTGAATGGTGGTACAAAATAGAGGAGTGAATTCCAATAGCGACTATTTATGCCCTACTACACATTAGGACATAATGGAACAGTTTTTATCAATTTGGCTCAAAAGAATCTAGGTTATTTATGCTTTGATGTGCATTATCGAAATTGAAACATTGTCTGTCGGATATATGCTTGCGTAATATATCACTCTGCTTTCGTCCTAGTATTTCTATATTATAGTATAGTATTTCTTAATTATATACTTCAGGGGCCATATTCTAGTAGCATCTTAAGTCAAATCTTAAGATTTTCCTTAAAGTTAACAATTTCCTTAAGAAGATACTTTAAAAAGATTGATGTGCATTGCAGCATGTTGAACATTTATTAAATCTTCCAAGATTTTTTTTTCTATAATGATGATGAAATTATACAAAATCATTGATTTTTCAGACGATTATGATAATTCAAAATGTTGGACTTAAGTTCAAATACTAAAGAAATTACTTAAGATGCTACTGGATTACGATCCCAGACCTTCATGGCTTTTAAAGTGGAAATGTGACTGCTTGGCTTGCACAGGCATTGGACTTGAACAGTTTGAGCGAAAATAAGTATGTTTCTTGCAGACCTCAACTTGTAAGATAAAAAAACATTGTGTCTCTTTTAATCAATAAACAATTTAAGTTCCTCGTCTTGGTGAAGATTTAGATTTTCATACTAAATTTACTCTTTGAAACTAAACACAATGGCCGAATGAACCATTTATCATTAAAGGCAGTACACAAGGTACACATTACAGCTGTATTAAGTTTGTATCAATTAAGCATAAAAATATGCGAATGTTTCCTTTATAAATAAAAAAATTAAAGTCGAATACGTGTTGAATTTTTTAAAGTCATTTATTAATTTTATGTGAATGCATAAGTATATGCTTTTGTTACACAAGGCCCTTTTATATACGTTAACAAAATTAAAAAAATACTATGGATTTTGACCTCCCACTCCCACCCCCTGTAACAGAAGTATTTCAGTATTTCACCTGTTAAAGTAATTAAAAAATACAATGAAATAGATACCACACGCAGGCAATCAGTGATACCGTTTACCCACTACAACTTCTACCATTCTACGAGCAGTATCACTATCAACCTAATTTAAAAAATATGATCTGTTAAGAAAATCGAATAACTGCAGTCTACTTTATATAGGTCAAACTGTCATCAGATTCGACTGATAAACAAAGTATCCATATCTGACAGGTGGCTTCCAGGTCCTATCTGTTCGTTTTGGCTGTGGTATAGGTGCCAATATTTCTTCATCATAAGCAGTTGCCTCATTTCCATTCGCATCTTGACCTGTATCAGGCTGATCATTCTGCGACTGGTCTGCGTTTTCATATGTCAAGTTAATGTATTCTGCATATTGGCTTGTTTCAGTCGCAATTGGCTCATTAGTTTCATCATCTATAACATCTTTAGAATTAGTCTTTATGATATCTTCTTCTGTCCGACTTTCTGAAATAGAAACAATATCATTATCACTATCATCTGCTAGAGAACTTGTTTCGAAGTTGTTTCGAATTTATTTCAGAAACTGTGGCCTCTTTAAATTCAGAATCATCAGCAACTTTCTCGTCTATAGTAATATATGTTAGACTTTTCTCTGTGTCTTATTTATTAGTTTCCCCATGTAGGTATGTATAAATAACAGAATAGAATATCAGCTCAGTCCACTGTTGTATTTGCTTCAGTAGATGCCTTGCTGCCTTTGCCTTTTCCTCCTCAATATAATATGTTTCTATAACATCTTATCTGCTACTTCTCAATGAGCTGATGTATTTGTTGACATTCCTTTTTCTGTTCTTCCTCAAAGGTGCCTTACATGTCTAGTAAAGTTCTATTGAACCTTTCTGGGCCAGAATTACCTTGTTAGATGGTAAGGTGTTTATATTTTCACGATTTTGCATTAATCTTTGATCATGTCACTATCAGAATTTGCACGTTGATCAGAATGTTACATTGTTGGAATGCTATATTTTATTAAAAAAAAGCTTCAGCTGTAGTTCTTGCAGTTTGATTTTTGGTTGATACTGCCGTTGCATATCTAGTACAGTGGTATGTGATTACAATAATGTTCCAAAGTTTCCTTTTGATGGATCTAATGTCATAAAATCCAAACAAAGAAGCTGAAGAGGGTATGTGGAATCAACGTTAACAAGAGGTGCTTTATCAGTCGATGCTGACTTTCTTTTGATGCAGCGATCACATTTGCCTATCCATCGGTCGCCACAAGACAACACCCCTGGTCAATAATACGTTTCTCTACGTAGTCTCATTGTCCTTTCCTTTCTAGGGTGTTCTACATCATCATAAAGACCTTTGAGTACGTATTTCCTATAACATCGAGGAATCACAAGTTTTTCAATTTCTTTATCTTTTTCCTTCAATCCTTCATAATATGCCTCTTTTCGTTATGAAACCCCAATATTGCCTCCTCATAGTACAGTCGTCTTTATCAAAACATTTAAAAGTAATTAGATATATACCATGAATTACTGCTCCACTTGTCTATTGATATATATTGCCTCTGCATTTTCCTCATCTTTTTTAATTCTTTTTGAGCAAGTGTCTGGCTCTGATCCTCAGTTGCTTCCACTATGTTTATGTTGTAGATGGTAATGGTTCAACATTTGCTGGATCATTACTACAAGAACAATTGGCGTTAACTGTTTTATAATTGATTTAAACTATAATTTTCTTAATCTTCATCCACAAGCTTGCCATTGGGGTATCTGCTCTTACCATCAGCATCCGCATTTTCTAGTCCTGCCCTATATGTGATATCAAATGAATATTCACCAAGTGCTGATGCCCATCTTTGCCCTGTTGCACCCAACTTTGCACTGGTTAAGACATATGTAAGGGGGTTAATGTCTGTAAGAACTAAAACATGTTTTTTGCTGTCTAAAGAAGTGGCATTTCTCTGGTGCTAATTTTAAATTGCATTGTTTCAGTTTTGTTAATATTGTATCCAATCTCTGCAAATGTCAAGGTATATGACATACATTTTGTAGTTGAGAACCCCTAAACATTCTTCAATGAGCCGTTCTTAGGTAGCTGGTGAATTAGTAAGCCCAAATTGCATTCGATTAAATTTTTCAAAATCCAAATGAACCTACAGTAAAGCCTGTCCTTTCTTTCAGTGTTTCTTCCATCTTAACCTGATGGTATCCGGACTTCATGTCTGTTGTAGTGAAATACTTGGACCCATGCATGCAATCAAACATTTCTTCTATCCTTGGAAGTGCATACGAGTCCTTTACAGTCCGTTCATTTAACATTCTACAATCAATATATAGTCTAAGGTTCCCTTTCTTTTTTCTAACCAGCACTACATTGTAAGTCCAAGGTGACTTTGAAGGTCTAATGATGCCACAGGATAACAATTGATCTATGTGTTGGCTAACTTCTTGTAGCATAGAAGGGGGTATGCGTCTGTGTCGCTGCTTGAATGGATTATTGTCTAATAAATCTATTCTGTGTTTTATTAAATTAGAGAGACAAATATCTGTATCATCAGTTGAAAAAAATTATTGATGTTCCTAAGTTAATCCTTCAATCGATGTGGTTGTTTAACATCTAATATGCCGCTTTCATCAATGATTAATTCCCGAAACACTTTTTCCCTTTAATTGTCTTCTAATATTTTGACAAATACTTCATCAGCAACAGAGACGGTTGTATTTCACATAAAGTTGACCTTGAGGGTATTGTAAATGTGTTCGTTGTCAAGTTGGAGAGGTTCACCTTAATCTCTGTTTTCTTTCCATCGTATTGTATGACTGCTGGTAATATGTCTATGTAAGACGGCAAAGCATTATCATCCGTTTCTTGAATGATGGCATTGGTACTGTGTTACTTATTCCCTTGTCTGTGTAGCCAACAACTTCTATCGATTCATTTGGCCTCAAAATAATTTTGTTAAGTGTGGCATTCTTGATAATTGCAAGCATGTTCTTGTTTCTGTTTAATATTTTCTCTCTCATTATAATTGATCTGGAACTGGCATACCAGCCTGTATGTAACTTAGCCTTCTGAAGGAACTGATCACCAAAATTTTGTTGACATTCTTTGAGTAGTTCTTGAAGTATGTTACTGCCAATTATAACGGTTGTTTTGCTGGAAAATTGTATGTCCGGTGAAACCAAAAATAGACAATACATGAGCTGTGCATTAGGTGGACCATATTGAACTGTTAAATCTAGCTCAATGTAACCTTAATAGAGTAATTCTTGACCATCTACACATTCTATGTTTAATATCTTTCCCACTGGCTGAATTTCAATTTCTGAAAATTGTTGTTTGTAAAAGGATTTCGAAATAATGCTCACACAACTACCAGTGTCTAATAAAACTGAAGTCCAAATGTTGTTGTGCATAATTTGTACTTCATTCGTATCTCCGACTAAATGTCTGGGATCTTGTTACTATTGCAGCCTTACAAGTTTTTTCCTTAGCTATACAAGAAGATTCCTTCATGTCTTCTTCCATCTTTCTGAGCTCTCTTTTGAATTCATCATAGTCCTTGATCATGTCATTTTGGTATGTGCTCATGTGCTTGAGCTCTTTATTTAAACCTGCAAGAAGAACTTCTTTTAACACATCTGTATATGTCCGTTTCATAACTTTCAATTTTACGGCCTGGTCAAAAAGTTCTTCAAGTCTAGATGCAATTTTTTCTATGGATTCATCTGACATCTGTTGACAGGAATACAATTTTCTCATGACACTTTCCTTAGACTCTTCTGTGCCATAGTCACTATCAAGCTTCTCTAGGCTTTGTTCTACTGTAGCACCAGGTCCCAATCTTATTTTATCACTTGCACTTCCCCTAAGTGATCTCCTTATCTCCAGTAAAATGTGTTCTCTGTTGAACGCCTCATCGGTTATCATCGAGTACACTTCATATTTAAAGGTGACCCACGTCACTTCAACTTTGCCTTCATCACCGTAGAATGTTGAGAACTTATGGAAGTGAAAAGTCCCAGATTTGGGTGCTGGATCTGGGGTTGCTGCGTGACTATGTCCATCTTCTGACTTTACAGTACCAAACACCTTCACAAGTTTCATCACTTCCTCTGGCGAGGTTAATACTGGTTTAATAATTAGGAGGTGAAGAGCTTCTTAGAATTATTTTCATCTTCTGTAATTTAAACAGGTCCTGCATCCTTAGGCTCATGTTATACTTCTTCCTCCCACATTATTTCCAAGTTTCATTGTCAATCTCTAGGATTGCAGTGCAAGTTTCAAAACATGTCGCCGGGCGCGTATCAATTGTCACGAAATAAAACTTACTTGAATAAAATATTCAAGTCAAATATTCAAACTCAAATTGAAGGGAAACAACTCTGTATGTAAACAGTTGAAAGTAGTTTAAGTGTTACCTTTGTCACGGCCTGGCTTAGTCGGTAGAGGCTAAACAGTAAATACCCTCAGCTGCTATATGTAGCGGCGTGGCAACGAATTTATAAAGGTCGCAAGTCCGACCATCTTGGACAAGGGCTGAGAAGATCTGTAACAAATATCGAAGATATTTATATTTATTTCTTCATAGAAATACAAGTACTATACACCGTGTGGTGTAGATGGCAATTCATCTAGATCCATTCAAACAATATAAACATTCATGATCTAGATACTAATTATAATGATTCCATGTCTCAAAGTCTGATACAAATGTACATGTATTCACTTATTGAAATAACGTTTTCTAATAACTATTTGAATAAAACCTTTATGATATAAATGTCATTCTACTTAGAAAAATAGTGTAAAATATGAAAGTTATTGACTAACCTGTAGCAAATATCGAAGATATTTATATTTATTTCTGCATATAAATACAAGGACTATACACCGTGCGGTGTAGATGGCAAATGCAACGATCCATTGCATCCATTGTTTATTGTTTGATATAGCATAATTTTTCAACTCTTTGTATATAGAGACAAAACTGTGAGTCATTTTAGAATAAACGATAAAATGTTGGCACATATTTATTATTACAATTTTTTCTTACACTTCTATATTCAATTTGTAGCAGTACATCATTGTAACTTGAAAACACAAAATGCAATTGGACGGCTTGTTTGCATACGTCTAGCAAATACTTCCTTTTTGGCACCTTGCCCTTTGATAAAAGTACTGTATTTTATCGTAAAATAATAAACAACCTTATTATGTTTATGCCACTTGTGTTAGTATAACTCATATTCTAACACTATTCGAAAATTATCCTATATACACACAAACGGATTTGAGTGTGATAAAACTATCAAGTATATCACGCTAGGCGTCCGGAATTATTTTTGACTGCTGAAATTACCTCCCTTGTAATTTTCACACAACATCTATGAGTGTGCATGCGCTAAAACGCTTGGATTGGTATTGTTGTTAATGAATTCACGTGATGTAAAAAAAATTGTAGTAAAATTTACTACACTTCCGGTATCGCCAGCAATATCAGACACAACAAAAATACGTATACCGCTTTTTTGGAGGAGTAAAAAAGAACAGCCCAAATTTCACGAAATGCAAGGAATGCACGGAAAACTACAACGTTCAAGACAGCGACTTCATGAAAGTGCAGCAAAAAGTACCCCATCGAATATGTTTTTGTTTAGATTAACGGTTTAGAATGGAAATAGATTTTATTTTTGAGTGATATACCGGTTATTATATCACTGTGTTTTGGTAGATGCTTCGAAATTAATCCTTCGTGATTAGATTACTACGCATTTACACTCCCCGCAGTGATATACTTACCGGTATATCACTCAAAAGTGAAATTTATTTCCTAAATATATTACTATACGTTTTGCAATTTATCAGGATATGAAAAGTCGGGCAAGAGCGATTCATATAGTAGTTAGTCTCGAGAGCGATTAAGTTGTTATCAAGAATATGGAAATTTTGTACATGCACAAATTAAAGAATCTATGTTAATTGAACCAGAAGCATGGCCATGAATGTTCTCAACTGCCGATGTTATAGTTTTATTTTGATAACTGAAATCATATGATCGAGCAGGTTTAATTTAATTAAATGTATATCTACTGGTTATAGATTGTTCATAGTAACATAATATGGACAGTGGAGGTGCTTAGTTATTTCTATCTATCACAAGGCCTTCCTCTCGCTCTCTATCTTGTGTGATATGTACCCGCTTATTTTATGTTATGATGAAAACGCGGAAGACCACATTATAAACTTAACATCTATAATTATACTCGCGATTTTTAATAGTTTGTACGGATAGGCATGATTTTACTTAAATTTCAAACAGTGAA
Source organism: Saxidomus purpurata (assembly GCA_022818135.1). Lineage (NCBI taxonomy): Eukaryota > Metazoa > Mollusca > Bivalvia > Venerida > Veneridae > Saxidomus > Saxidomus purpurata. The sequence goes on along the minus strand of JAFMSR010000025.1, from coordinate 1,028,387 downwards.
TAAAACACATGTTGCGAATGCGCATTTGCTACCCCGTAAAAAAACGGCCAAAAAACGGAGGAACTCGCTTTTCACGCATGCGCATTTGATACCCCGGTAAAAAAACGGGTAAAAACGGGGAAAAACGCAGGAACTCGCTGTTCACGCATGTGCAGTGCAACCAGCCGTTTTTTTTTTCACGGGGCGGGCAGAAAAATGCGGTTTTTAATTGGTGCGAGCCGAAAAACGGGCCGTTTCGTAAACGGGCGAAAAACGGGCGCTGCTCGCGTTTTCCTGCCGAAAAACGGAACAAAATCGTGAGCGCCACTGTATTGACATATTTACTATAAATGTTATTGGCAACTTGAGAACATTTGCCCCATCTTTCAAAAATTTTGCTGGGATTTCATCTAAACCAGTACTCTTACATGAACTTAGATTTCTAAGTTCATTGTATACAAATGATTCTGAAACATGTCTCAATACAAAAGTGCTACCTTTGAAATTTCTTTCATTGTAAAAATCATACAACTTCTGAGAACTAAGATCAAATTATTATTAATTATTATTAAATTTGGTAGTTTACTTACAAGTTTTGCTGCAACATTTGTAAAAATATCTGTTAAAATGGTTTGCAATTTTTTTAGGACTAAAACTATTTTCACAACTGATGTTAAGAACAATATTAGAGTTATCTTTCTTTTGTGTTTTGTACCCCAATTGTTTAAGATGTTGCCACAGACTCTTGGGGTTATTTCTATTTTCATGTATCTGTTCCTTTAGCACTCCTTATCTCTCTTTGCACAATATTTCAATATTTACAGAATAAAGAATAGTCAGTTTGCTTACCAAGTTTCCTGAAACTATATACATAAGAATCCCTTTACTTATGTAGTCTAAAATTTCTGCAGACATCCATGGTTCAGTGTTTGGCCTGGGGACTGAAAGTCCCCTAGGCCTAAGTTAGCATACCACATTTCAAACACTACAAGAAATTTAACTGTGCTATGTGCGAATAACAACTGTAAACATGCGCTATGCGAAAGTAGTGCAAGACAGACCAGATTAATTTTCTGTTTGAATGTTGCATATGATAAGAACATATTACAAATAAAAAGAGTAAATACAACTTCAAACGATTGCAGAAAGGTATATAGCTTACGGGCTGCATTACACATTTTTTTCTGTTTTAGAAATTAATGCGCTGTTAGCTGATTACGGAAGATAATCATATGCATATCACGGAAAAGTACGGATATTTACGATCCACATCATCAGATCATATCGCTTGAAGTTGTACAAAGCGCAGATCGAATTATTTTTATTGGCTTAAACAATTTATAATGTTGACTATGTGATTATTTTTCATTTAACGTACGTTTTATAATAAAACAAACTTCCCTGCCACCCATATATTTGTGAATCATTCATTCTTTGTCATATATTGAATTTCGTCCTGTGCACATTTCGTCCCGCGCTTTAGGTAAGGTTCAGCGCAAAACACGTAGGTCAAAATTTGTTTTTCGGGGAGTTAACCTATAGCCCCGAGGCCTTCAGCGCTCATAGCGCTTTGATTTGTTTCAGTCTTTGACAGGGGCTATTGTGTTTAAAACAATCATAAATACATCTTTAAAGGATTTCCAAGCATCATTGAAACTTCCAGCATAAAAACAACTACTCCAGTCAGTATTTGCTAAACAATTTTCAAAAAGTTCTTTACTGTAATTTTTTACACATCTGACTTTTGTAAAATGATGTTTCTTAAAGGTACGTTTTGACATTTTTCGTGTAAAAAAAAGTCAAAAAATGGTCACTAACACCAATGGGAATGGTACCTGACTGACTTATTTTCTCTTTTGAATTTGTCAAGATATGGTCTATTACACTACTAGAATATTTAGTAATTCTTGTAGCTTCAGTGATCAATTGTGTAAAATCAAATCTTCTCAAAATATTCAGATAAAATTTTAAAAGAGATCTAGATTTTTGTTTAAAACAAATGTTTTAGATCTCCTAGAATATGGGCTTTACAGTCTGACCTAAGATTGGTAAGAATATTTTCTAAATGTTCTAAAAAATTTGATTGTCTTGGTGGTCTCTAGACAGTTCCAACAATTATGTTTTTTTGGTAACAAAATTTCAATAAAAATACATTCATCATTAAAAACAGTAAGATCTTTTCTGGTAGTGAATGCAATGTCATCTCTAACATAGCAGCACACTCCTCCTCCTTGTCTGTCTCTATCTTGTCTCACTACTGTGTAGTTTTCTAGTTGAATTTCAGCATCTGTTACTGTGTTGTCTAACCAAGTTTCTGACAAAAAAAATACAGCCGCAGTTGTCTTTTGGGCAAGAATTTTAAGTTCAGATAGTTTAGGTAAAAGTGATTTAGTATTAAGATGAATAAAATGTAAGCCCTTTTTCATAAAACATTGAAAATGATCCTGCACAGCAATTGATGGCACTGTAGACAATGGGAATAAAGATGAGCCGGTAGAGTTCTTGTTACTTGTAAGAGGGGTTCCATTTGCAGGTAGGTTGCCAATGGAATCATCTAAGTTCTGTATATCACTGGAAAACGGTAGTGCGTTTATACAACAAGATCAGCAGATATATGAAGAATGACGAGTATTTTGAGTTAAAACATGAGGATAAGATGTATCATTGTCTAAACATTTTAAATGACATCTTACATTGCACGTTGAACATATCACATATTTGCTTGTTGCAATCACTCTTTTTTCACAGCTATCGCATGGAAATGTTGGTCTTCTTATTTTCTTCTTTATAGCACAGTTTAAAGGATCTGCATGGTTGTTATTAACAGAATCTGAAGGACCCGGATGGGGATGTACATCACCACTTCTTAGAAGAAACCATATCATAATATTTTTTGCATTGCATCGTAGTAAATGTTTGTACCTTATAAAAAGAGAATTAGAGCCATTCCGAATATAGGGAATGTTAGCGCTGTATCTAAGTAAAGGTTCCTTTGTATGTGAAGGCAAAGCCAATAACCGCATTTGAAACCTCGTACGATCTGTTTGAATTCCAGAAAATGCCATTATGATTATTTAATGCCTCTGCGACATTTTGCAGATTAACGAGGAAGGTTTAAAAAGAACTAGGACATTCATTTAGCTTCATAGATGATATCCTGGTATATACCATAACATGGTCATAGCATGTTGTTTCCCTTACAGAGTTGCCAAGCCGATTAAGAGAGGCCAAGCTTACAGCTAGACCGACTAAGTGAAGTACTGGATTTCAAAAAGAGTGTTTAGGACATATAATAGGCGAGGTCCAAACTCTTTAACCGGTCCTTAGTAAAGTCAAGGTCTTACAAATTGCTGAACGTCCAAAGACTAAGAAGGCAGTCCGTTCCTTTTTAGGGGTTGTCTGTTTCTACCGAACATTTATTCCGAATTATGCTGCTATTGCAGTACCACTTACAGGTTTGACGAAAAAGTGGCAGCCAAATCTTTCAGATTGGGGCCAAAGTCAAGAAAAGGCTTTTCAGTCTTTGATATTATTTTTGTTTTTTTGTTTTGAAGGCTATTTTGACTGGACCATCTATTTTGAAAATGCCAGATTTAGATAAGACTTTTATACTCAGGGTAGATGCTTCTGACGTAGGTAAAGGCTCATTTTTATTTCAAGAGCAAGAGGGAGAGAAATTACCTTTAGTGTATGCTAGTCGAACGTTTTTACCAAGAGACAAAAAAAAACTATTCAGTCATAGAAAAGGTGTGCTTGGCAATAGTATGGGTGGTGTCAATATTTCACAGGTATCTGTTTGGTAAGGCTCTATTTATTGGAAACAGATCACCAGCCCTTGACCTATTTGAATAAGGCCAGACTAAATAATTCAAGGATAATGAGACGGGCGTTGTCATTGCAACCTTATAAAATGAGAATTAGAGCCATTCCGGGTATAGAGAATGTTAGCGCTGATTTTTTAAGCCGGATTAAAAGATGGCTGTAAGATAAGTTGTACAGAGAGGGGTTTTAACAATTTTACTGAGACCACTATAACGGACCTCAATTTATACAACTTATTTTGACCGACATATTTTTTATTCGTGCATTTCATGTCTGCACCGACGTTATCATTTGCCCGTGAATTTATAGACAGGCGACAAGATATAGAATTTCAGAAAGTACTGACAACAAGTAACAGCGCGCACACAGTTTTATGACTTTGATATTTGAGAAGTTATAAAGTTTCTACTTTAGCTTGATCAAGCTTTCTCCCCCGGAAGATACAATGCCCGGAGTGGTAGAGAATTGTATTGCGTCCAGACGATGACTTTTGTAAAGTTAAAATAATAAAGTTAAAACGTGTATAATTCAGGACTAACATTAAGATGTTTTTATAGTCCAGCCTTATCATCATATTATATGTTCATACTTTGTATTAATCTTTGTTTATACACTCAACAACTTTTCTAAGTATACACCACAATTATATGTAATATCAAAACCATTTTTAAAGATACGCTCATGAAAACTGGTCAACAAATTATTGGATTCATCATCTAATATTCAGTTTAAAGTTGATACGAATGAATGGCAAGTTAATTGTCTTACAGAGTTTACATCACCGCACACCTTAATGTGAAATTCACAAAACCGTAAATTACGGTAATTATCAATTTGTTCCAAATTATTTAGAAAAAGTTCCGTTTTTGTTACAAAAATGGTTTTTAATACCAATTCCAGATACATTATATCCTGCCTTGATCAAAATATCCTCCAAACACTAAATTTGAAGATGGATTTGATCTTTCTAACCTTACTGGAATGTCCTTTCCCATGCATTTATCCAACAAACCTTGTTAATTGATTCCATACAGTGCTGCTTTTTCTCCAAATTAAAATTTTTACACACCAAACTTACCATGAATGATCAATGAGAAATACCGAATACAAATTCTTAAACATGGGTACGTCGAAGCGACAAATGAGTTGAAAATGAAGTCAGGGTACTCATATTCTATCAAATATTCATCCGGCTGAAATGCAGTTGAGGATTAAAATCAGTTAAAACTGTCAAAATTCCTTTTTATACTTTCCATCTGCCCAAGAACATCTTCTTAAAGGATTTGAATGAGCAAACATTGCCACAAGTCTGCTAATTTTATATTAGTGAATCAAACACGAGTGTCTGTTTTACGCGCACATTGATCACAGTCTAGTAATTTTGACGTTGTTGTGACTTTTGAATATTTGAGTTACTATGTTTACAGCGCTGCAGATCATAGAGTTTGGTACCTATCTTTATAACTCTGGTGGAATGTTAAATATCTATCTTTGATCTTAGGATTTTGAAATATTCATCAAAATATCTTAAAAATTGAATAAACTACCAGACTTCTTTTAGGTGTATACTTAGAAAAGTGGTTGAGTGTATTAATTACACGCAAACTTTACAATTTCAAATTATAATTTCACAAATATTATAAAGAAGCAGTGTTGTTTGTTGTACATCTACGGTATGATATTGAATAGTGCATATTATTTAAAGGCAGAATATTTTTGCCAATGCAGTGAAAATTTAGAATATATGATGCTAAAGCTTCGAATACTAGCTAACTTGAACAATTCTCCTACTAACACAAGGTCGTCGCGGACGGTCCGGCCGGTACGGTCATGGCCGGACCACTATTTTGACCAAGCATACTATCGGCCGTACAATTTTCCCCTTAACTCTCTCAATTTTCTTTTTTACTGAAATGATTCTAAAGTGCCGACGTACTGACACGCTAATGCAATCATCGGTAGCGCGAGTCTTATTGCCTGAGGGTGTGAAAACCGGCAACTATACTTAAACCAGTTACCAATTATTAAAGATTATCTCAAGCGAGGTATCAAAGGCACGGCAACTGGTTAATTTTTATTTCTGTTTAATTTAAAGAACGACTTTTTTATTCTAATAATTCTTAATCTGAAACCTTCTGTGTGTATTTTATTGTTTCAAAATGGATATACCCCCAGTACCAACTCAACCTAAGACATTTAATTTTCCACAGCGTACCTTTGGTAAAAAAACTTCCAGTGAAAAAAGTGTTCAGTCATGGTTTACTAATAGACCGTGGTTGCATTATTCAGCGTTTCGGAGAATAAAAACATACGTACGAAGCACTATGACACATGTTAGATCCAACGGTTTCATGACTATATACGTTCATAAACACAAAATAGACGGTCATTGCAAATGAATTTATTGCTGTGCATGAAAAACGTAGATTGGTGTTCGGTTAATTAAAAACAATTACTATGAGCTCAGGAAAATGTAATGCTGAAACACAGCAGCTCTGAGTAATAGATAACAGTATTTCCAATATATGGTTTTCCTTAAAATCTTTACAAAAATAAATTACAATCCAAAATTACACTCGGTATGCAATATAAACGCATCTTAAGGCATACAGAATCTAAACACAATCTGGAGGAGGTCCCCTATATCCCCCTTACGAGAGGGGTTGACGCCTCTCGTGCCCTCCCCCATCTCATAGCTTCAGCCGGACCACTTCTCAATAGTCGACGACGGTCCTGTAACACAAGTATTGCTCTTTCAAAGACATAAAATACAGCTGTTCACAGATCATGATTATAAAAGATATTGCATTTGTATTTAGATTGTTCGCTTATTAAGTAGCCTAGGGCTCTGGTACCAATAAAATGTAAATAACTTGCATTTAACACTACAAAATAAGTAATCCGATACGAAGCCTGCCCCATCCGGATATGCTATAGCTGTCAGTTAACGCGACGCTACAAGTCAGACTGTACTATATTATAATCATGAAATTGCATGCATAACAGATTTACTGTCACCTGCTAAGTTGAACTGACACATGAAACTTGTTTAATTATTATTCTAACACGAGTGGATACGTGTCTTACTAAATATAAAGAAAACTCGTATTTTATTTTACGACGAAATAATAGCATGTCTATCCAAGATCACGTAACAACATAAAAAATATATATAATTATGACCCATGCTTTCAGTTCTTATGTTAAACCAACTAAGGTGTTAAAACCCAATTTGATGAACAATGCTCTCAGTACTGTTTTAAACCATTGGCGTGTTAGAATCGAAATAATAAATGTTTAACTACTTTATCGTTGAATAAAATACAGTCTGCGAAATATTAAATCGTGCTTCACACTTGTAATTTGATTCCTTCACAACGAATTCATAACTGTATTTTGTTCAACGATATAATTTATATTTATAATTTCATAAATATTATATTAGCCGCAGGTGTCTACACTTTGTGTATTAATTTGAAACTTGATGTAGAATGTAATGTCATGTATCTTTATCAACCATATTAAAATAATATTTGATAATTATATTGCAGAATGACCAGATTTTATAACACATGTGTATATTTTATCAAATTTAGCGTATTTCTTACTGTTAATATCAATAAAATTGAACAATAATACATTTATGAAAACATTCATCATAATTATCAGTGTCTGACGCGAAACATCAAACTGTAATGTTGAGATTTAGTAGTTTTAACTTTTAATGACAACGATAGGTAATTATGATCACAACTTATTTCTTTTTTATGCTTTTAAAGATCAGAAACAGATAAGAATTATGTTGTATTTTCATATGTCCTTTTTATAAACAAGGCATGTTGACCGGGTCCCATGTTGTGACACTGATAAACCAGCATATCATGAGAGTCGGAGTTATTTTCTACTGACTTTATTTGTGTTATCATAATTATTATTTAAGAAAAAGTTGGAAATAAAAATAATAAAGAGCCTCGCTTTTAGTTTCAAGATTCAGAATATTTGTGTATGTATTGTGAAATATGGAATTAAACAGATACTGCTTGAAGCTAGGACTCATTGCAGCACTACTCCTGCTGTTCTTGAATTTCTGGATTAGCAATTATGGTCGGCAATTTGACGAAGACAATTTCCTTTTTATAAACACTTCACAATTTTCCTCTGGAAAAGTTCCCGAAATTAAATTTAAACTGCGTAAATATCCTAACGAAACAAACAGTTTCATGCACCTATTGAAAGCAAAGAATGGTGACGTTCACATTTCCGGAGCACAACCAACTAATATAACGCTGAATCATGACGAAAAGGACAAAGTTCAAGTATGCGTTAAAAACGGCCCAAGAGATCGTAACAGGAACGGATCGAAATTTTGGGATGTACAGCAGATAAGACGCACCCATCATAAATACCTTGACAGGGAAGATGCTGTACTGGTGGAAGTTGGAGGTTTGTGAAATTGAGTCTGATCAAAATAACTCTCCTAAACGAGACCATATATTTTTGTAATTGGGCAGCTGCTTTTAGACGCCGCCACGAGTTTCCATTTGCGTTCTGTTAATGTAAATGTTATAACAAATGTATAATTTAAATCGTCCACATCCGTTTAGATGAAGAAAACGTCTAGCCATGACACTATTATGGCTTACGTAATATTGATATCACGTTCTGAAGTTTTAAGATATTAAGTTTACCAAGACATAAAATCAATCAAAATGCATTTTGAATAACATATTTCGACTTTATTATACGCCTTCTTGAGATGCAGTAAATAATAAAACAAACAAATAACGTCACTGCCGCTAAACGTAGCGCGCAACGGAACGCAACAAACGGCGGAACATTTCACAATACAGTATACAAAATAAGAAAATCTAATGCAACATTTAGTTGTTTGATAATAATCTAATATGAAACATCTTCTGAAGTTTTCAGATCTTAAGTTTACCAAGAAATGAAATCAACCAAAACGCATTTTGAATAACATATTTCGACTTTATTAAACGCCTTCTTGAGGTGCATTAAATAATAAAACAAACAAGTAACGTCACTGCCGCTAAACGTAGCGCGCAACGGAACGCAACTAACGGCGGAACATTTCAAAATACAGTACACTCAACCACTTTTCTAAGTATACACCTAAAAGAAGTCTGGTAGTTTATTCAATTTTTAAGATATTTTGATGAATATTTCAAAATCCTAAGATCAAAGATAGATATTTAACATTCCACCAGAGTTATAAAGATAGGTACCAAACTCTATGATCTGCAGCGCTGTAAACATAGTAACTCAAATATTCAAAAGTCACAACAACGTCAAAATTACTAGACTGTGATCAATGTGCGCGTAAAACAGACACTCGTGTTTGATTCACTAATATAAAATTAGCAGACTTGTGGCAATGTTTGCTCATTCAAATCCTTTAAGAAGGTGTTCTTGGGCAGATGGAAAGTGTAAAAAGGAATTTTGACAGTTTTAACTGATTTTAATCCTCAACTGCATTTCAGCCGGATGAATATTTGATAGAATATGAGTAACCTGACTTCATTTTCAACTCATTTGTCGCTTCGACGTACCCATGTTTAAGAATTTGTATTCGGTATTTCTCATTGATCATTCATGGTAAGTTTGGTGTGTAAAAATTTTAATTTGGAGAAAAAGCAGCACTGTATGGAATCAATTAACAAGGTTTGTTGGATAAATGCATGGGAAAGGACATTCCAGTAAGGTTAGAAAGATCAAATCCATCTTCAAATTTAGTGTTTGGAGGATATTTTGATCAAGGCAGGATATAATGTATCTGGAATTGGTATTAAAAACCATTTTTGTAACAAAAACGGAACTTTTCCTAAATAATTTGGAACAAATTGATAATTACCGTAATTTACGGTTTTGTGAATTTCACATTAAGGTGTGCGGTGATGTAAACTCTGTAAGACAATTAACTTGCCATTCATTCGTATCAACTTTAAACTGAATATTAGATGATGAATCCAATAATTTGTTGACCAATTTTCATGAGCGTATCTTTAAAAATGGTTTTGATATTACATATAATTGTGGTGTATACCTAGAAAAGTTGTTGAGTGTAAATTAAACTTTCTAAGAATTTTGTCCATAATTGTGTAACAAAGTGTTTTACATCCTTTGAATTCTCAAGAGATACTGTAGATCGTATCATAATATTGTATTGACTCAAAGTTCAATTTCAAATTCACTTTCAAGCTTTAAAGTCGCGAGATGCGTTATTCGACCTTACCTTGTGTCAAAATGCGCAGTATATGTTTAAATAGTACATGTATCGTATCATTACAAAATAGCGCAGTAACACGTGCTAATAAAGGGCGCTTTTCAGTTCACTTAGCCGGAACACTTCGTGAAAATTATTGTTCAATTCGTGATTTGATAAATTTGAAAACTGTTTTTATGAACTTGTTATCTTAAAAGTAACATTATGTGATATTAGATGAGCGGAAATCTATTATTTTTGTAAAAGCTTAGCCAACAGATAAATACATTTTTTTTGTGAATTTCATTTGGATGGTCATGTCATAGAATCGATCGTTAAACAAAGAGTTGATGTCAAATTTGTTTAATAGTTTGTATTCATTTTGTAGATATAATGTTTGTGATATGTTCTAAATTTCATAACGACTTGTTTCCGATTAGTTGACTTATTGCACAATATATACTAAGGGGCGTTAGAAGTTTCGATTAGTGTATAATATATTTATTTATAACATATCTAATCCGAGAAGCTTTGGAATTTTATTTCGGATGAAATTTTGATAGTCCATTTGATTTTCACAAATTAACTCAGCCAGTGGAATTCTCCTTCGTCGCCTGTTCGGCACTGGTGGTTGCGGTGGCGCTAGTTGTGGTGCAGCTGGCTACGGTGCTACTCATTGTGGTGCCACTGGCTGCCTTGCAGCTTACTGTGGTGCTGCTAGCTGAGGTGCCACTATCTGCTTTGCCGGTTCTTGTACTGCTAATGGATGTGGTGCTGGCAGTGGCGCATCTACTTCGTCGTCATCAGAATCGCTCGATAGTTGGCTAGCTGCAGCATCTCGAGCGTATAGACTAGCAGCATTCCTGACATTGACTGCCAGAGGAAATACACAAACCATCTACAGAACCACAGCAGCAGTACTTTTCAGGTTTTAGACAATACCATGCGATCCATTCGCAAGTCATCGTAGATAACTATGGGTTAATCAGGTACATTGAATGTGGGTTTTTAGGTCAGCAGAATTACGCACAGCAATTCCGGTTGATGCAGTAAATCGGATTGCACTTGCCATTTCCCGAGCAATGTTTTCTCTTAGGGGATAAGATATATATCCAAACGGGCATCCCGTCATGCACTCCACTTAGACGTAAACGAGGACGTCAGTGGCGAAAGTGTAAGAAACTGAATCGTTATATAAAACAGTATAGGTATGTGTCGAGCAGGCTATAGCTGAATTAAAGTATTATAGTGCAGTGTCATCTGTATGGAGACAGCGAAGGTCAGCATTACCACGGGTTGTTCGTTGTACGCAACAGAATTGGACTGATAGTTTAGGTACCAACTAATATTTACAGACATGGTACGCCCCTGTTATTATATACTTACAAAAATAAATTATTTTGAAACGACCCCTCGTTATCCTTTCTTCCAATATCCATGTTCGTCTTCGTCTTAATTCGGAAATGTCCAATAAACAAAACGTTTTAGGTTTACGTTCGCTGAACGGGATGCAATTAGTAGAATGTGCACCGTGTTTTGTTTCTTGAGTGGCAGTTGTGCGACATGCAGTTTCGCATAGCACCTCATCCTGACGTAAGCAAATGTCCGTATGATTCCATAAATTAGGAATGGAGATGCGATTAAAAATGGTTTCACGTTAATTTCAGGATAAAGTTGTTGATGAATTTTGACACCAGCAGCTTTTGTGTTCACCCACATTCCACAACCAAATTCTGAAAAATCCCCACGAAATGAGGTGTCACAAAATTGTCATGACATGAAGTGAAAATTAAAAAAAATTCCTTTAAAACAGGAGACGGACATTTTACTGTTATATAGGAAAAGGTGTGTTTTTACGTTTTCATATATGAAACAGTTTAAAATCATCAATAAATTGTGAATAAATATATCTTTCACGGCATGACCACAATCATTCGACATGTATATAGAACATGCGTTTTAGGAATTGTTCAGGCTTGTAGATAGCCGAAAACCCGGGGTGATCTTTAAGATAGTCCGTGCTGTTCCTTGGCCAAAAAAAACTTCATCAGATAGACCTGAAACTTGGAGGGATACACTTATGTAACGGCCGGTACGAAATCACGATTTTTATTTCATTTTGACTTAATGTTGCTTAAGAATTTCTCTGAAAACGCTTACATATACTTCTATTATGTCCTTTTATTTTTGCATTGTATAACAGAAAAATGGGGTTTCAATATACTGTATAATACCAGTATTCATTTTTTGTTTAAGTAAAATACTAAATATGCTCTCTTTAAGAAGCTTAGCCTTATTGTATGCCATATCCTTTCATTGTTGTAATCAAAAGTACAGTTCTCTAAATCTTAGTAATAATTTTGTAGGTAACATAGGACGCGATGATTCTAAGTTTGTCCGTCTTTACAATCCCAGATGTATCATATTGGAACCATTGGAACAATATGCAAAACTGCTAACTGAAAAATTTAAAGACAACCCAAGGTATATATAACAGTCTTTTGAATAAAAGTTTCAGAAAAACATATCTAGTTTACCTATGTTTTCTTACATTATGACTTAAATACTGTATTGGGAAAAGTATTGCACTTGGTAATGCCATTTTTTATAAACCAAATATGATATATTGATCGAGAATTTAATATCTAAACGGGGTTTTGGCAGGTTCATAGAGGGAGAAATTCTAGGGTTTGCTGACATTATAAACACTCATCGAGTTAAACACCACTATCCCGTTATAATACCGATGTTTTGCCAATGAACATAAACTGATTTTATATCAACAATCCCAATATAAAATACTTGGTGTACTCTTGATTAGCATAACACTATAAGTAGATATTATAGAAAGAAATGTCAACAAACCTTAAAGTTTCAGCAAAAAATGCATTCTGTAAAATAATAAATGTATTTCTTACGTATATAAGCCAATTAAAACATTTTGATAGAGTATACCCCTTTAATGACGTGCAACCAAAGTACCCTGTGCCTGTGTATTTTAAACCTTCATCCAGATGTCAGTACAACCCTGCAATCTGTGGTTGACCACTTTCCTAATCCTAATAAATCTAGAACTAAGTCAAACATGTGGGACAAAAGAAAAAAACTGTAATAAAGAACCATCCTGAGCTGTTAATTTATACATAATGTTATATCTGAAACATGAACAACATCAAGTACTTGTCAGTATTATGACTGGTGCCAACAGTCAGCAGGTCAGCGGTTTGTAGCATCACCATTTTCAGGCGAAATTGTTTTCTCGTGTTCGACCCCATCAGACGTGTTATTTGGAGCCCCTCAGTATCCGGATGAGTTTGTTTTTGGAAATAACACATTGTACAGGTGACAAGTATCAACGGTAAGAGACCAACGACTCTATCAATCTTGTAGGATATGGTCAATTGAAAAGCCTGATGCAGATATGATATCCATAAATATTTATTTTGACTGGTGATGTGGGAAAATTGGCCTTCGGACGAAATACTTGGAAATCGTTTGTGTTTTTTTTGTACATTTAGCATTAACAATATTTTAATATCAATATGCAAAATTACATCAACGTGAAGGCGTCATTTGCTCCCTCTTATAATGACGTCACATACCATAAATTCACGTAACAACTAATTTCAATTGACATTAACAGTTTTATTATGATGATAAGCATTTCCAAATAGTATCATACATATTTGATGGCAAAAATATTATATTCTTTCAACGCATATCATGTCTGGTAAATTGTTCATGTCAAGTATCGTCAAATTAAGAAACAAAACTCTTTTGAATTACTGTATTCATGGCAGAATTTTCCAAGAATTTTGAAAAAAGAGAGGTTTCTGTGCAGAAAAATATAGTAGCTTTTAGTTTTAACATTGATTTTATACTTAAAGCGGGCGACAAAAAAACAAATTTTAGGATTTTTTCAATTAGTTGTAACTAATAATGAAACTAATGTCCGACGTACCTTTTTCCTGTGACGTCGGTCCTGTGTTTTAAAGTTGATCAAGACCGAAATCCTTTTCTTTGGTAAAAAAAGTACTGGGAATAGAAAGGTTCATGTTAGTCTAGTCCCTGAAGGTATTTGTGTGCTTTTTTTGTCCAGAGCATTTCTTTGCATATTCTTATAGAAGGATGCCTGTTGATCAATTTTAGTGAGGGTGGACAGTTGGCATTATGTCCGTTTCCATGGAAACCAAGATTGCGTCCAAGATGGCCGTCATTTCATGATGGAATCACTAATCGTATTATATTGATTATAGGTACAAAATGTTAATAGATATTAATTCCAAGATGCATGATTATATATGTACAGACATAAAGCTCTCCTAAGACAGCTGGTCAATGTTACCAAAAGTCAAGGTCAAGGTCAAATAATGATAGAAAGTTAGAATTTAGTAGAAAATATTGTCTTTTACCTTAAACTGTTCTTATTGAGTCGTAAATGGCTGAATGGAAGCAGACAAAATTCATATATAGATAACATGCAGCCAATGTTGACCAGAAATAGGCAAATGTGGGCATCATACAGTTTTCAGGTAAGATATTACAGCCGTTAAAGTGCCGTTAGTGTGTTTTTGTATTTGGCACTAAATATACCAATTACCCAATATATCAGTTACTATCACAATTCTAAATTGAATCGTTGACATTGAAGCTTGTGTCAAGATTGAAATATTGTATCATGTGAATGTCAAGGTCGACAAAGGTATTATTGATATCATATCTAGAACAGTTAATGGAACTTACATTAAAAAAAGTTTTGTGTTAAATTAATATATAAATACTCAGTTTAATTCTAACAATTGTCCAGTTATAATCAAGATCAATAATCAATAATCAATACGTCAATTACCTCCCCTTGAAATATACCAACCATTTGTAAGACAGCGTGTGAGCCAAACACGTATTTTTCGTAAAGAAAGAGCAGATTACTTCGGCCCCTGAGTCCCTTATACGTGTAATTTGTATGTATAAATGTAGTTAGAGGCCATGCTATAAATATTAACAAATGTAAAATTTAAATTCTAGCCAAGGCCCAGCTCCGGATATTCTTAGAAGTGTAATAGTTTTCGGAAAGTGCGTATTTCGGATACATATGTAAATAGTAATTGATTGAACTATCTCTGTATATTTCTTTCTCCGGCAAGTGGTAGAAAATAATGTTCCTGTATATGCACCGAGCGGCAACAAATGTTTTACTATCAAAAGCCGATAAAAATACGGATTGTTCTATAGGTAAAAAGCTTATAGATAATTATATGTTGAAAGTAACGTATTGGTAGGGTAATCATTTTCTAAGTCCGAATATTTTCTTTAATTTAAATGAGATCTGTAGTTAAAAAGGTGAAAAGCTGACTTTCTGGTTTTTTGTATCCAATCCTGCCCAATCATTTCATTCATATTGAGTTCTTAAAACTTACCTTACTTAAGTTCAAATATCGATTAAAAAGTTTCCAGATCGATTTATCAATGAAACAAAAATTCCAAAATGTGTGAAATGCAGCGCTTAAAGCACATTTTCAACAGCAGGCAAAAACTTTTTTTTTCGCGTGTACATCCTTTTACACATTGGAGATGATGCATTATTTTTATTTTTGCATTCACAACTATCTTTCATATGACCTTTTTAGCCGCCGATGTTCTGTAAACCAGGTCCAGAGTATGCAGAAAGATGAAGACTCAGTGAAGGCCGCCATTTGGAGATTTTTCGACAAATAAAACTGCAATTAGTGGTACACGGTATTTAGGAATGAAATATTATAATCAATTTAATTGTGTTACATATTCATACAGAACAAGGATTACAATCGAATTAGATGTCTTTAAAAGTTTAACTACGACAATAAAAAAGGGTAAGTCACACATCCGAATGCTGAAATAAGCCTTGGCATAGAGTTTGTAAATACATTTCGGTCATTCTGCGAGCGTTAAAAGTATAACCAACAAATTGCTCTTTAAAACTAGTTACAGCCATTATTTGCAAATACATATGCACGCACGTAGAAGACAATAATGCAAAAACAGAAATGATAAATCATTGATTGTAATGTTGGACTTCAGATGCAGTACAGGGACTATGTGTTTGTCTGTATATTCAATTTTTATTTGTAGTACATATTGGATTCAGCAAATATTTTACAGACCTCACCATTTCATGGAACTGGATTTGAACTTTTACTGGTAAACATGTTTGTTATCTACTATATAATTGAATTTGTAAAATATAAAATAATACTCGATTCATTAATTAAAAGTGAGATTCGATCATACATGTTTTTAAAATTACGCGGTAAATAAATGAAGCTGTCACAGGGCCAGTAATGATATTTCTGTTTTCTTTGTTTTGCCTGAAACTTATTAGTATATGTATAAAAATATGTATGATTCTCACGGTATGAGCAAGAACAAAGTCACGATAATGTATGCAGACACTAAAATGAGATGTACTTGTGAAGTAAATAACAAAAAATAATTGCTATTACAGGATGTAAGAAGTTTGAGAAACCGACAAAAAAAATGGTGCATAAAGCAAACCCAAAGAAGAAACCAAGGCGGCTCTTCCATACTAAACCAGACCCGGAGAAATGCATCATTTGTCAACAAGATACAGACCAGATACTAAGTAGCACTGCAAATGGAAGAACAAATGTGAAGGAGGCTGCTAGTGTACATACTGACTGTGTAACTGAACGTTTAGGTGAACTTAATTCTGATCATTTTGTTCATATGTCAAATTTATGTTAAAGCGTACACTCATAAGAAATCGCTGAATAAGATGGTTAGAGAAACTGATAATTTTCCTTTGGCAGATCAAAACAACAATACATATGTAAATCTTAGACAATCAAGATCAGTTTCAACACCAAGACAACCAGTCAGTAAAACTGAACATAATCCATCAACAACATCTTGCGTTATTTTTACCAAAGTAGAATGTAAAGGCGAAAACAGAAAGTACAGAATTTCAGAATGTGAAAGAGCAAGACAATTCTTAGAATCCACACTGTTTATACGAGAGTATGTGATCTGCAGGATGAGCATTCTGTTTTTGGAGCAAATTTATACTATCACAGCAATTGCATGCGTAAATACTTGCGGCTATATGAATATGAGAATTGCAAGACAGAAAACACAAACCAGTCAAGAAAAAGGGAAGCTTTTGCAAACATCATCAAAAGCATAGACGGAAAAATATTTTCAGGTGAAACTCTAGCCATCAGCGACGTAAGAGCCATGGCAAACAGAAAGTTGCCTGGTTCAGCTGCTATACAATTCAGTAACAAGGAAATAAGACTATTTCTAAATAATCATTATGGTCCATGTCTGGTTTTCTCAGAGACAAGGGGTGCTGCCTCAACAGTGTTTACATGGAATGTAAAACACAGACTTCAGACGACACGAACCCTTTTTCTACTAATACATCTATCGAGACATGTGCTGAGACAATACGAAAAGCATTATTGAGCTGTGATTTTAAACTCAATGATAAGTTTTGTGATGCTGTTGACTTACAAGAAGCATGGACATAAACAGACATACCAGATCCATTACTAAATTTTTTTTAGGTGTGCTTTTTAACTTTGATCCGGAATCGTTTTATGATAAAGATATGATTGAAGTAGCTGAAGAAGGGAATGCTACTATAAACACTGCAAGAAACAAACTGTCAGTGAAGAGAAAGATGAAGATGGAAGCTATTTTTCAAATTCTTTTCTAAAATGTTCACAATGGTGCCAGAAGAACACCTCTTCATTTGATGAATTCCCAAGTTATTCATGAAAAATGCAAAAGCAGGGAGTTAATAACCAGCTAAAATCACTATGGCCTTGCTGTTTCATACAACGAGTTGCAAAGATACCATAACGATATGGCTAATTTGATTATTGAGAATGGTAATGGCAAAGTACCCCTACCTAGTCTGTTTGGTGCAGAAAATTTCACAGTCGCAGCTTTTGATAATTTTGACCATGAGGAAGCAACACTCAGTGGAATAGGAGGAAGTCATGACATTGTGTCTGTTTTATTCGAAGATAAACCTGTAATAACAAAAAAGAAACCAAACATTTCTGAGACAAATGTTGTCCATGGGAAGAAAGTTCTGCAAGAACAGTTAAAATGCCAACATATATTGGAATATTCAAGACCTTCTAAAATGCCCTCCCTTCCTGCCAAATACAGTATGAACGTTGAATTTCGAGGTGCAGAACAAACGAAAAAAGATATTGCTATCCAGGACACTGCATGGACTCTTGCAAGGTCAGATTTGTCAGACATTGACGGTGGAGTTGTATAGCCAGTAAACAGTTCCCAGAAAGTGCCATCTTGGAGTGCCTTCAATTCCCTTACAACCGGTGAAAACATCAAGTTAATGACAGTAGGATTTCTTTCTGTTCTTCCGTACCCCGTCACTGAATATAGAACTGTTAATACGGCACTGAAGAACTTTAAGAAAGTATATTGAAAAACCTCAAGCAAACGAAAATTGCTATTACGTGCGATGAGGGAGTATATCACATTGCGAGGGAAATAACCATGACTCGGATGGAAGAGTTCAACAATGTTGTGCTTATGCTTGGGACTTTCCACATGACAAAAATCTTCCTTGGATGTATCGGAAAGTATCTAAGAAAAAGCGGAGCTGTAACCATTTCTGTAGAAAATGCAGTGTTCGGGCCAAATGTTGTCCAATCTGTGTTGACTGGTGGAAATTATGTCAGATCTTTCAAAGGTGTAATGCTACTTGGAGAATTTCTAGAGCGACTTTTGTAGGTGGAATTCTTTAAACACTCCGAGACAAAGAAATATGAGGCAAATTTAAAAGTCCTGTTAGAACTTCAAGATGCAATTGCAATGAAGCATAGAGAAAGAAGTAAGGTGCTTCTCACAAAATTAAAAGCGAAGACAGAATTACTTCTCGAAGATTTCCTGACGTTCGTTAGACAGAAATGTAGTCAAAGCGAAACACTCAAGTACTGGTATGGGTTCATCAACCTTGTAGCTTTGCTCAATAACCTTGTGCGAGCCGACATAGAAGGCAATTGGCTTTTGTATCTCACAACAGTACAAGATATCCTCCCATATTTTGCAGCATTTGATTGTGTGAATTATTTTAGGTGGTGTTCCGTGTACTTAGAAGACCTTGAAAAGAACCCCGGGACAATTTAAGGCTGTTGCTGTAGACCAGTGCCTTGAACAGACGATTAATCGCTCCCAGAAAAGTAGCGGTGGTATCATAGGCAATACAAGGTAGAATAATTACGTGACCCAATAGGAGATCATATACCACGAGATGATAGCTGTCAGCAGTCTTCATAGAGAGAAAAGTGGATCAAAGCCATTATATCATGAACTTTCTGTGAATCATGAATTCAAGATTTCAAAAACAAATGCAAAAGAAGCAAATGTTACAGATATGGTGCAATACGTACAACTATATGAGAACCCATTCAAAACAGGGTCCATAGAGGTAAAATTGCACAACATTATCAATCAGCAAATTATGACAGACGAAATTAGACAGAGTATTCTTCAGAAGGATATTAAATGCAAGGAAATATACCTCAAGTTCCGATTGAAAAGGCTAATTTAGAGAAACAGACAGTTGTCTGATACCATACACAGGCATAACGTCAAAGGCTTCCAGTCAATTAACGCAATGCAGACTAAAGCAACAGGAAAGAAGAGAAGGAATATGAGTGACTCAGCTGCTGGCTATAGATTTATTAGAGATCTGTCAAACTAGAGGATACAACAGCAAAGAGCTCTTTAGTTATGATCTTGTTACTACTAGTTACTTGTTTGATGATGAAGGTTTGATGACACGACCTGTCAAATACATGTTAGTTCACGAATTAGAGAAGACCTTGGAACCTTTTTACAGAGATGTTTCACCTTTGTCGTGGCCAGTAAAGCAAACGGCGTTCATAATTGACGTAATGGCAAATGTGAGAAAACTAAAACTTTCAGGAATAAAAACCTTCAATGACCTTTGCGCAGCATTTGCAACATCTTTGTCTTATTTGGACAAGACAGCAACCAGAACTGACTTTGTTTTTTATTCATACCTCGATGGTTCTATACAGGACAATGAAAGATCACGGAGATGCATGAATAGACCGGTTGAAATATGCAATTTAAAGGAAGACACACCACTGCCAATCAATATGGACACTTTCTGGGCATCAGGTTCTAACAAGGTAAAAATCCAAAACCTTCTGAGCAGATGGTGGAGAGCAAATGCCAAGTACATATGGGTCGAGGTGGAAATAATATTAAGCAGTACTATACAAAATAGAAAGTCAAAAGAATGCATTTTAGTAAAAGGCTAACAGAAACCTTAGTGGAAGAGCTGAAATTGCATATTGAAGAAGCTGATGTCCGTATTATGCCCCATGCAATTAACGCCACAGAGCATGGCAATAAAAGAATTGTGCTGCTTTCTAATGATACAGATGTCATGGTTCTAGGACTATACTTCTGGAGCAAAATGTCAACACATGGCTTAGAAGAGCTATGGGTAAAGGCAGGGATTGGAAACACACTGCGTTATATTCCCCTGAACCATATTGCAGAGAAGAACCCTTCGCTTTGCAAGGTGTTACCAGCAGCACACATTCTTATAGGGCGTGACAGTACAAGCAAGGTTGGTAATAAACTGTCTGCCTTAAAGGTCCATCCGGAAAAGTTCTTGCATGACTTCGGCCATACGTTAGCAAACACTCCAGATAATGTTTTTATGACAGCCGAAGAATATCTTGTTCAGGTTTTTAAACCAAACTGCCAGTGCAAATCAACAGATGAGCTCCGATACACCCTGCATCACGTTGGAAAAGCAATGGACTTACAATGCCTTCCACCAACAAGCCATTCAATTAGAGATCATATCCTTAGGTGCTTGTATACAACATACGTGCAACTACATATAATGGGGCTGACAGAAATATCTGAAATAGACCCCTGTGTGTATGGATATACAGAGGATGATGATGGCAATATAGTGCCAATACATAATAAGGGGTGCTCCTGACGGCATTGCAGTAACATGCAACTGCAAAGATTGTTCTACAAAGAGGTGCCTAAATATGTAAATATTGCAAATGTAGGAATAATTTGTGTGGTACTGTCTGCAAAAATCCGTATGTTATGCTGTCCATACCAGTACAGTTTTAATGAAGCATGTATATGAAACCTTCACGAGCTGCATAAAGCATTTTTTTGTTAAAGGTAACAATTGCATTATATCTCAGGTTGTGATTTACATAGGTTTTTGTGTACATTTATTATCTCTGTGTGTATGAAAAATTACACGTGTTATTCAATGTTTTAGTGAATCAGTATAAGAATGAATGTAGTAATAGATCCGGCACCATCGTAAAAACCATTCCCTAATTTCTTTTCATATATATTGATTTATGAAAATATACATCTAGCTCACTTTCATTTTATTCTATTTCAAATTATCATAAGTGAAATGTACAGTAGAGTGATGCATACGACGTTTTTTGTTTGTGTTATAAAAAAACCCAGAGCTTTGCATTTTTACCATATTTGGACCTTAAACTGCAATAATATTTCATCAAAACTGATGAGAATTGTATTTTAGTCATTGGTGTATGGACGCATTAATGTATATGTGGATCCTTTGCATATGCCTTTCATGTACACGAACACCCGTTTTCTATGAGATAATGTCTGATAACATATGCAACAACTATTGATTGAAGTTGTTTTCTGTTATGCATTTACTAGTAGTAAATGTGTTTTTTGTATTAAATGTAGGCGAACACGTAATATGTTTGAGATGTATTCTCATTGTCAATCATAACGTGCGGATTAATTCATTTGTAATGACCTTGACCCGCAGGCCATTTTGCTCAATTTGTTGTTGCTTTTGTTATATTGATAAATAATACATATATGTAGACGAGCATATGATATGTTTATGATATAGTATCAGGGTTCATGCAGTAGTGCACTTTCGTTATTCCTTTTTCTTAGTGTGTAATTATTAAACTTCGGATCATGAAATAAGCGTTTTGTAACTTGAATTGAAATGAAATAGTTACGGAATGCATATGTTAACGTTGTCCTTAAATTGTATAAATGATTTAAACCTTGGTAACATCATGATTAAACATTTTACATTTTGCACTTACAACGACCTTGACATTGTCAACTTGTTGTTTAGATTTGTTAATCTTGATTTTTTATTCAATATAATTGTAATAGATCTATGCATATGTATGTAGAAATATACATCTGTACTTCATGAAGACAAAATAATTTACAAATGCAATAGATATACCTTGACTATATGCTATACAATTGAATTGTTACTTTCGGGTGATGTCATGTTATTTGTTCTTAACATGTTATTAATCAATAAACGACCATGATATAAGTTTTTTTTTAACTGAAATGATGTCATGTAATGAAAATACATTTTTAAAAACCCATGTGCAAAAAATATGCACACGAAATAAAATTATTTCTGGTGAAATCACTTTTTGTGTGATATTTTTCATTTTGACCTTCAAAATGACCTTGAACTTGACCTCTTGTTACACTGGCACATGATCATACGAAAGCGTTATATTTTCACATAAGTGGCCATTTATAAATAAATCATTATATCTTCAATTCACGTAACTATGGTTTTAACAGTAATACCAATCATACACCCAAAAAAGGTCGCCATCTTGGACGCCATCTTGGTTTCCATGGAAACTGACATGATGCCAACTGTCCACCCTCACTAAAATTGAACTTCAGGCATCCCTCTATAAGAATATGCGAAGATATGCTCTGGACAAAAAAATCACATAAATACCTCTAGGGACTGAACTAATCTGAAGGACAATGAAACTCTAAAATAAAAGAGTATTAACGGATGGATCTATCTGTATTAGAATTAAATATTCTTACGGAATTAAAGTGGTATCGATATTTTTATTTACTAGTAAATAGTTCTATACATTTGTTTCGTTTCAGAGTGACAGTCATCAATCTTGGTCTTGGAGGAAAGAATGAGGTCGTCATGGTTAAAGTTAAGGGAAAAAACGCATGCGCAACAAGCAAATTCTCAGGTACAGAAGGAAAAACGCCTCTATATATTACAAATGCGACAGAATTTCTTCTAAAAATTGGACTTGGTTTTTTTGATATTGACCTTTTAACATTGAACTGTGAAGGATGTGAATTTGAAGCTCTAGAGACAATTTTGTCAACAAATCTAGTAAAGCATTTACGAAATATTCAGTTTGCTACACATAGTACTTTAAAGCACTTGAAAGATCCTATAAAACGCTACTGTAAAATGCAGCAACTTTTAAGGCGCACGCATAGACCGACCTACCAGTTCAGGTTTATTTGGGAAAGTTGGAGGCGCCTAGACCTCATGTAGGTGTGTGAAAGTTGAAAACAGCTGCAAAACAAAAAACCTTGTCAGAAGCGACATTTCTGACAAGCTAAAATATTTTAAAGGACATTTCTGATTTAATTCGTGTCATTTTACAGTAAACTCCGTATATATCGACTCCGGATATAACGTAACTTCGGAAATAACGAACATTTTTTAGGCCCGATGTTTTTCTTCTTTGTTCAATGTAAAAGTTTACGGTTATATCGTACTCCGGTTATAAGGAAACTTCGGATATAAGGAACGATATTTTCTGGCACAACAATGAAAACTGTACAGTAAAGTAATCGTATATATCGAACTGCAAAGGTGTTCTGAAGAGTTTAAAAAAAAACACTTGTAGCAATTATTCATAAAGGTAAATGATTACATATGTGTAACCTTTTGGTAAACTAGTTAAATGAGAATACAAACATAAATTGCTAAGTACGATATTCAAGTGATAATATTTTGCTTAAATAATATTGAGCGTTTCTTTAAAAAGCATGCAGACGGGATTTAATCGTACATTGGGAAAAAATACCTTGCTAAATACGTCAAGTTATGGCAAGTGTGCAACAATCATCTTTCTTCAATTGGTATTTATACATGTATCATGACGAAAAAATGTAAAATCTTACATTAGAAAATAAATTTGAAATCGTGTGTGAATATAAGGGTGTACTTTGAATCAGCAACGGGTACTGATCAGTAAGTTTTTAGAAACCTACTACACTTACAAAAAAATGCAGTTGCAGTCAAGTCAGACACAACGTTCAATTCTGGATTTCTTTCAACCAGTTGCATAGGGCTGCACATTATTACTGACTGTTGCCGATAGATAAAAAACATGACAATTTGCTGGATCTGTAACTTTAGTATACATGTAAGATTAATGCAAAAAGTGAACTTAGTATACACATGTAACTGTGACTTATTGTTTTTGTTTAAGTATTGCCAATTAAAACATGAACCTTCTTTTATGTTTTATTAATCCTTGAAATTATTTTACATAGGTTTATGGATATAGAAAAGTAAAACCGTAATAGATCTTTATAACTTTTCAAAAGGAGGTAGGAAAATCAAAAGCATCTATAAGTTGATGGTTCGGATTTTATTACATTTGACTTTAAACATACTTGTACGATATATTTTTTAGTTCGATTTATATATATCGTATATAAGGAACTTGTTCGATATACGGATATAAGAAACTACGGATATAAGGAACAAATTAAAAAGGTCCCGGGGAGTTCGTTATAAGCAGAGTGTACGGTAATATTGCAAACAAGATTATTTTTATCTTCGCTGATCTGTAAAGCTGCTTGTACAAAGTTTTCGGTGAAAAAAATTAATTTCTCAAAAGTTATACGCTTAAACATAAAATGCAAAGGTAATGGTTAGAATCAAGAACACAAGTAAATATCTACATAGCAATTTGAGAAAAATCTGTTGAAAATGATGAACTTGGTTTGTGTGCATCGCTTCAGTAAATACTTATAGATAACTAGCAATTTACATATGGCTAGTAGTGACAAATCACATACTGCACGGTTTTTAATGCTCGATCTCTGCATAAAAAAGTTTAAACTCAATGTACCAAATTGTTTGTGTGAACGCCGCCATAAGTGTGCTTTGCCTGACCTGAACCGTAGGAATAGGGATAGGTAACACTAGACCACTAGTGTTGAAACTTGAATTGTTCACTAAGTTTTTCTGATATTTCTGTTTTAAGTGTTTTTGGAGAGGCTAAAAGTAGTAAAGGTTGGCAGTATGGGGAAAATATGGCAGTATGGGGAATTATCGTGGCAGTATGGGGAATTATCGTGGCAGTATGGGGAATTATCGTGGCAGTATGGGGAATTATCGTGGCAGTATGGGGAATTTTTATGGGGAAAATATGGCAGTATGGGGATTTTTTTAGGGAAATAGTGGCAGTATGGGGAATTTTTATGTGTAGTAAAAGAGGTTTTATGGTTCGTATAGGTCCTTTTATGGGAATATGGGGATACACAGGGCACCAGACATCAACGAAGGTGAGGGCTGGTAGGGGTCCTATAGGTACTATAGGACTCCTTATGGGGAATATTCCCATAGGGACCTATGAGTAGTAGTTTACCTGGAAGAACACAAGGTGAAAAAGAAGACAAAACACATTTTTGTTTTGATGTCTTTTACTGAATCATTAATTATGAACAAGAACAAGTATTGAAACAATTATTGAAACAAGTATTGAAACAAGTATTGAAACAAGCATTGAAACAAGAACATATGCATGATGAATACATTTTTATAAATCACGATAAAAGCCATTACGCAAAACGAGATATTTGAAAGAATAAGCATCACTACTATGTATGGTTCCACCCTCAGTGGTACAGCACTGCCACGGAGGTGTTTTTGGCAGCTGTGTTGCTTGCCTGTACAATCGTCCATAACATGGTCTAAACCACCGTGCTACTGTTTTATCATTGTCAAAATAATGTCTGGGTCTAAATCGGGTGGTGAGAACTGTATCCAGATCACAACCTCGGACTAACATGTCCAAGACAAAAAGACAGTAAACACCACACATGAGTGTTCTTCCATGTTGAAGCCTCATTGAATTCATTGAGTAATGTCTAGTATTGTTCTGTAGGAAAGGTTGAATATGGTCTTCCAATGGAGGTAGTCCATACGAATCAAAGTAGATGGCTGTATTTTCCTTGAAGAACATAGCCACCCAATGTTCTCCGGCTTGATCCGAGTTGTGGGTGTTCACAATATAAGCTTTCACATGAGGTGGTTTTCGATTCGGTAAAAGATCCTTAGGGCACATCAGTGCATGTAGAGGAGACAAGATAATCGATTTATCCAGAATATGATGCAGTTCAATCGTATCCATAGTTCCACATTTTTGTGACTCGATCGGCCCACTGGTTGATCCAGACCGACTCTTGGTTTTGGTGTTGTTGGTGTGTTGCTTTAAATCTGTCCAGAGTTCGTAAACGCGAATGATCTCATCAGGGGTGGACTGATATTCACAAAGCATGGGATACCACTGAGCGATGACTTTTTGAAGATCCAGTTCTTTGAGGGCAATCTCATTGTATAACTCCACCCAGATGTCTGTGTCGGCCATGCAGAGCACGTGTTGCAGTTGACTCGGGTGATCAATTTGACATCCCGAGCAGTCTTTGTGAACCATGACATAGATCAATGTCTGCAAGTTCTCCATCACGGCTGTCTCTAGATCCCTTTGAATTTGAGCCAAATTGTGTTCCAAATGATTCTGGTCATACTTTGTCTTTTTTCTCAGGACGAGGTTAAGACACGACTTCCATATAGGCTTCCTCTTCCATGATGGTCAATCGTAGGATTAATAGTCCGTGATCACTTCTCTGATACCGTTGATTTCAATCTGATTGTCGTATTCAGCATACACAAGCACGTTGATCGGGTGATCGATTGATCCAGCAAACTGAAGCTCTATGCGTAGGTTCCCCGGATGGAGCTGTCCTTCTTCACTCCCGTGATCTGCCGTCAGATCAAATCCCCACAGTGTGTAGCCGTCCTTATACTCGACCATTGTGAGGCCCATGGTCCGATTGACACCGAGAGCTCAAATGGCTTGATGCAGCCCCACGTAGGACCTTCAGCATTCTCCTTCTGCAAAGTTCGGATAGTAAGCTCGGTTGGTTTTACTATCAACGCTGACCTCTATTTTTGACAGTCCAAAAGGTTAAAAATCAAGAGGGTTACTGGCGAAGGTTCCATTCATGAAGGCATTTCTGACCATGCCAATGAATAAGCGTTTTGGCAGCTGTCCTTGGAAAAGATGGTCTTCAATTTTGGATCTTTGACCTACAGAGATGGTGAAGGTTTTAACCTCTACTCGTCGGATGGGGAATCTGATGTTTTGGTCAGCAATCATCTTATTTAAATCGTTGGCCACCGCAGGAAGCAGGTCGACAGTGCGAACGTTGAATCCGGCTTGAAGAAACTGGATTTTGACAGCTTCTTGAGCAATTGCGCAGAACTATGGACTGGTCTTATTGAGCCGGAGTCGTATCTCTATACCGTTAGGTAGGTATCTGTCTTGTAAGAACAGATGTAGATGCAATCGTCCAAGCAGTTCCTGACTTCGGCTTCGATGAATGTTCAATCGTCGATTTTTAAATCCAGCATTGTCTTCGTCGTGACTATTGTCTTGCATATGTCCTGTCGTATCCTTGATCCAAAGTTCCGTCGACTTTAAGGGTGTTGTTTTCACGTGAGGCGCATAAGATAGTAGATTCTCCAGGTACGCCTTATACGGATAGGTGTCTGAGGTATTGCTGACCAGCTTATTGTTCAGATACAGGTCCACACTACTGAACAGACTGTGAAAAAAGTTGTTGACCACGGAAGCGTGTGTGTCAGCCAATAAATCTGATCCATCGCCTTTGACGACCTTGACCTTCAAGTACAGGAAGGTCTGATTGAAATCTGTCCACTTTTCAGTTTGTGCTGGAATGATGAATTCAATTGGAGCCGTATTGTTCAGCGCTGATATAGGATAATGTTCTGTCCACTGGCTATCTTGCATGGCCGTCATGGTAGGTGGAACCGATATCACATCTAATTCCGATTTACTACACTCGCAGGAACCGTGTTGCATCATGATGATGATTATTCCAAATGATGAATCCAATGATTAAATCCAATGATTAATCAAAAATATCCAGAGCTCGACTATGGTGTGGATTTTGTCTTGTTGTTTTTTTCAGCTGCCTCCGGCAGGATGCATTTAGAAAGGTAGGGTTGACTTTTTTCTAAAGTGCAACTTGACCATTGACTTGCCAGTGACGAACTGAACCAGTTGTCCCAAATCGCTCCTTATATTGATACCGATTTTATCCAACTTGGACTTGGCATTGGGGACGTAATGCAGGTTGACAAATTCTTGATGATGGTGGTTGACACGACCTCCTCCTTTTCCTCCTGTGAACGGCACGACTCTTAACAGTGGGGCTTCGATGTCTCCAACGAGGGTATAGTCGGCCAGATCCGAATAAATAAACAAATGATTGCATCCGACATTGAGATCCACCCCGTACGGAAAAGGATCAGGATGTTGCGGGAAGATATCCGACGAGTCGTTGGTTTTTGCTCCTAACTTGAGAGCGAGATTCGGGTGGAAGAGGACTCCAATTTGCGTCTCTCGACTTTTCTCATTGAATTTCACACGTTGCGTTCCTTTGGAATAGGCGAGATGAAACACGATACCTTTTTGATGAAACACCTCTCCCAGCGTCTGTTGAATGGCGTTATCGATTTCCTCCATCAAGTGAGCAGGTGTCACATACACTCCGGCTTTGAAGCAGAGCGGCACAATATACCGACTCTCTTGTTTTTGGCATTTGTTGATCACTTTTGCAAACGCTTTACCTAAACTTGGATCCGTCGTGATGATATCAAAATGCGCTTCCTGTTCGGTGATGTTCACAAATTGAGAGGGAATGATGAGTTCGACGAGAGCCATTTCCCACTCCTCTTTATTGAGTTTCATAGGTTTCATCAATTTGGAACGAAACTCACTTTGCGTATTGCGAGGAAACAAAGTCACGGAACTGTCACTGAGCACGGTGATGTAAAACGAATTCATGATCCGAGCGTCTTTGGGGGTTTCACAAACTTCAAACCTGGTGTCGGTAGAATGTAACCCAGAGAGCTACTTAACAACACGAGCCACAATTCTTTGTCCGGCGACTGAAAACTCAGATGAAAAATGGCAACACCGATGATAGCATAAATCACAATAATTTGTGAAAAGAAAGTGATTCTGTTTTTCGCTGCTCTCGTGCTGCTGTTGTTGTTGTTGTTGTTGTTGACGGTGGTGGTGATGGAGCCTGTGTTCTCTTCTTGCACTTCCACACTACTGAACGTATCCGATGTCTGAGACATGTTTTTATATCAGAGAAGATTCTGGAATTCTTCAAATTTCTTTGGATAGCCTTCCCAATGCACTTTGATTTCCTTGATTGTTTTACTGCCTTCTTTCCTAGAGCGTCGTCCGAGAATTGATTCAATTTCATAAATTTCCGAGTCTTTTATCGGCTGAATTTCAAGCAGGTAGAAAGAGCCTTCAATACGTTCTCCGGCAAGATCTTCGAGCAGTACTGTAGGTGGTGAGCTGTGACGAATGTGAATAATTTTAAAGAACTCGGTGGTCCAATTGGGTAGATACCCTTTGTCAAATGTTCGTTTAGTCTTGTTGATACGCACTAAATCTCCCACGTCGACCGAGAGTTTAGCTTGCTTTGCGTGTCTTGGATCCATACAGGTGTTGGGTAATCTCCGGCTCCTGTTGTGTCGTGACCGAAGCCGAGGTGGTCTGAATGCTTCGATGGAAACTGTGATTGTAGGCATGCACCAAATCTTGCAACACATCAATGTACCTCCGGATCTTCTTATGCGTAAAATATTTCCACATTCCACCTGAGCAAACTTTTCCCATCCTTTGGGTTTCGAACCTTTACGATGGCGTAGCACATCATTGACCAAATCAATGACATTAGATCCTACCACAGGTGTATCTTGGTATTGTAACACACCCTGACGGTCCCAACCCATGTTGGGATGACCCTTAAGCAGGTGTAGAAGTAATTAAGCTTTTCGTTGCATCGTGACGGGTACGATAGCCATGATACGAGTTTGAATCGTTGTGGGGTCTTCTTCTTCTTCTGTAGTCGGTGGTGGTGGTGCTGCTGCTGGAGCTGCTGCAGCAGCTGCTGTGGCTGCTGCTGTTGCTGCTGCTGATGTAAGAGTCGAACTCTGAGGCTGTATGGCTTTCTTATGGGCCCTCTGAAATTTCTGTAACGTTTCCTCATACAACTGAGCTTTCTCTGACTCCGACAGGTCATCCCGTTGTAGTACAGACTGCATCTCTTTTTGTAAATCCACGGTGTGCACGACCTGTGGGCTAGGTGGGAGTCGCGGCCGTGGTGGTTCTGCTTTTCTTTGCTGTATCTCTTCTAACATTTTGTAGGGAACAATGACCATCTTCTTCATATATTTTAAAAAGGTAGGAGTCCTTGTATGACTACGACAGGTGTTAAAGCAGGAGCCAAGGCAGGAGCTTAAATGCTTAGTAAGGGTAGAACTCCTCCTTGTTGATTCAATACCCTCTTTTTCTTTTGAATCGGTACTTTTTTGTCCACTATCAGACGGAGTTGTTGACGCTTGGGGTGTAACTGGCGTTTCTGAGCCTCTGTCAGGGGCACATTGCCTTTTAAAACATTGTGACAGCACTCTGCGATGCAATGGATCAGCTCCCTGGGTGCTTCTTTCAGAGTCTTCTTTCGTAAAGGAGCAGAGGCTTGTCCGAGAGCCAATACCATGGTACCGTGTTTTTTAATGAACGGTTCTTTGCGTTTGGTGATCTTTTATTTCCTGCTGCTGACCATCTTGCTCCGAGGCTAACGTCCAAATGAAGCCCATGACGATGTGTACCACTGTTTTAAACAATACAGCTTTTGGAGATCGCACTGATTGATTTGGCATTCATATTGTCCTAAAAACCATGGATGAGAGGTGAAAATCGAGCCATATCCAAGGGGGTTCTCATAGGTGTCCTAATGGGTGTTCCTAAGGGTGTTCTCATGGGGGTTCTCATCGTTGGAGAGGATAAAGGGGTCGGCGAGAGTCTCTGTATTTTTTTCTTTCGACGTCGGGTTACAAATCGATCATCTATCTTTTTCGACTTTTTCTGTTTTTTTCTGAGATGGTCTTTTCTTCGGAGAGGCTTTCTTCTTTGAAATTTTCTTCTGAATTTTCTTCCCAAAGTTTCTCACGGTTTTTTGTCCATCCCAGCGCAATAAACTTCGAATCATGACCCCACCTAGAAATCCACTACCACCTGGTTTCAAAATGAGTTGGCGTTTTGTATTGGCATCCACCTGATTATCGGCTAACTGTGTGATAGCCTCCCGATGTTCATCGTTTGTTTTTGCAAGTGAATCTTCGTTTGCATAATCACTCTGGCTACCAGGGTAAACCATCGGATCATTTCTTCTAAGCCAGCTTTCAGTAATTGTTGTCGGGCTGCAGGATCATGCTGCAGACTGAGCGCTTCCAATTTTTCAATCACAGCAGCTCTCGGTGTGTACATCATGGCGAGTCAGATACGAATGACCCATTGAATGTCAGTCCACCCCTTTTTATCCTGTGTACACCACAGGCCCATGCTCCTCCCCGTCCTCCAATGATGAAACAGGTTGGTGCGTAGCCGATACGAGTCTGGTGTTTTAGGATGAAAATCAATCAGTAAATACCCATGAGGTCTCGACATGGCATCTTGGTAGGCCGCCAGTAAATGTGGTCACTGAATCTGACGCTCTAACGTTTTGATCTGACCTTTGTCCCTTGTGTTTTGAAACAAAATCATATAATGGGCATTCAAACTCAGAGTACGACTGACTTTCGATTGTTGAAACATGTTTTGTGTGATATATATCACACTTACATTCCGATGATGTCCTTTTCGTGTGAACCACAGCTTGATTTTTTCTTCATCCTTATCGCCTAGCATATCGTCAAAGACAATCAAATGAGGCACCGAAACATCACGCATCAGATTTTCTTCGTCATCAGGAATGCCTTCGATAAATTTGATTAAAGGTGAACTTTCTTGCAGCAGAGCGTACGCGGATTGCCATTCTTTGTAACACCAGACCACTTGCTCAGGAATGATATCAAATAGATCTTCCTTGTAGTCCGGTAACCCCTTGACAAATTGGGTTTTACCCGACCCACTAGGGCCTGAAATAAAAATATTACAAGGGTGTTGAAACAGTAATGCGCTCTCCATGAGGGACAAAGTATAATGACAATCCAATGGCTTTGGATCGCTTTTTTATTTTCATGTGTCACATGAAAAAAGAAGTAAACCTAAGTAACATCTTTAAAAACATCTTTGTAACATCTTTGTAACATGTGTAACAGTGTAACAGTGTAACGTCATCACATTGTTTTGTTTTTTAAAGTATGTATCCTTGTCAAAAATGCAATCACTGCCGAGTTATCCACGACTACATTGATTCACTCTTTCTCCGTCCAAGGTAAAATATATTGATGCACATACATGTTACAGACTTGAATATAGCGAAAGGCTTCCTGAAAGTCTGTCCGCATTTTTTCAGTTCTCAACAGCCACGAAATATAATCCACGCTGTGACGGTGTTAACCCGGAATTTGATCACACCAGAGGCAAGGCTCACTCACTGGCTTTCGTATGCAGGCTTCACAGGCTCGTTGGGCTACACAAAAATTCGGAATGTGTTCACCCGTATCAAACCGGCATTCAAAATCGTAGAAAATAAACGGCACCATGGGTGATCAATTGTTTCCTTTCTCTGGCGACTGGTAGGTAGGAATGTAGCAATCGTGGTCAGGCATTACAATCTTTTGACAAAATTTACATTTCTTCGTGCCGGCACACAGATGAGGCTTGTTACTCACGACCTTCTGGCAACAATGGGGGCACTTGTATACGGATTGACAGATGGTCTTCTTGGCTTTTCCTTGAAGTGTCCTATGGTTTTGATAGCAGGTAGGGCTTTGGAACCATCGTCTACAGGTATCGCAGAAAATACCTCTTCCTACCTGTTCGCAGATCTGGGATGCACAGCACATGCATATGTTTGAACAACGGTGGTTTTCCTTGTTGTTATAACCCACATTGCAGTATTCGCAATAATAGCTCACTCCGGCAAAGCCTGTCATGGACACGATACAGTCAAAATGACCGTGATGGTGGTACACGTGAATCACCTTGCTGTCTCGGGTCATACTCGGGGGTTTAAATAACAATTCACTTTTCGCATGTTGTGGATGGATCTTTATCACATAGGCAGGATACAAACTGTCTTGAATAATCTTGTATTCATTCACACCACACGACTGGTCATAACTGATCCCCACTCGATCCAGTAAGGCTTGAGCTTCTCTCCTCTCTAAGACTGACTTGGAATCACGTATATGACTCCATCGTTTTCGCCATTCGGCCGTGCCTTGTTTGTTCGCATGACATATCCCCACCACAATCGCTCGAGCCAAACACATACTGTCTTCGGTGTTCTCAATGGTAACGATACTTCGTTTGAGGCGGGTCATCTGCTGAATACTCACGTGTGACCCGTGATGCATGGATCGTCTGGCCTTTCCAGACCCCTCCGGCATAGAGATGTGTGTTTTTTCAGCTGACATGCCTCCATCGTGGATCATAAAGTCTTGATTACTCTGCACCACACGTTCACACTCGTCCAGCAATCGGTCCCCTGTGACGTTCCCGGCATGATCGAACGGGATGTGAATGCCAAAATTTAGCCCTGGATGGTAAATTGAGACTCGCACTTGATCCCTTGACTGTACCTGACATTGCTTTTTCAGTATCTCCACCAGTTCATGAAATAGGACGTGTGTGGTCTCAAATGGACAACTGTATTTCTTGAACATAACATCATACACTTGGCTGTCTGGCTTGGCTTGTTGGCTTGGCTAGCTTGGCTGGCTAGCTTGGCTGGGCTGGCTTAGCTAGCTAGGCCTGGCTTGCTTGGTTGGTTTGGCTGGCATGGTTGGCTGGGCTGGATTGCTGGCCTGGCTGGCTGGTATGGTTGGCTGGCCGGCTGGCTTGCCTGGCTGGTTGGACTGACTGGCCTGACTGGCTTGGCTAGCAAGCTCGCTTGCCTGGCTGGCTGGCTGGACTGGCTGGTTGGCTGGCTGGGCTTTCTTTCTACCTGACATGGTTGGCTTGCTTCGTTAGCTGGTATGTGCTGTCTTGGCCGGGCTGGCTTGTCTGGCTTGGTTGGCTGGGCTAGCTGGCTGCTAGGGCTGGCTGGCTGTCTGACACACTACGTGTCATAGATCCTCTTTCTACCTGGTATAGTTAGCATACTTCGTTGGCTGGGCTGTGCTTGCTTGCTTATCTGGCTAGGTGGCTAGGCTGTGCTTGCTGGCTTGTCTGGCTTAGTTGGCTGGGCTAGCTGACTGCAAGGGATGGCTGGCTGTCTGACACGCTTAGTAAGTGCCATAGATATTTCCTTCTACCTGGTGTAGTTAGCATACTTCGTTAGCTGTGCTTGCTGTCTTGGCCGGGTTGGCTTGTCTTAGTTGGCTGGGCTAGCTGACTGCCAGGGATGACTGGCTGTCTGACACACTAAGTAAGTGTCATAGATTATTCTTTCTACCTGGTATACTTAGCTTACTTCGTTAGCTGGGCTGGGCTGTGCTGTCTTGGCCAGGCTGGCTTGTCTTGCTTGGTTGGCTGGGCTAGCTGACTGCCAGGGCTGGCTGTCTGGCACGCTTAGTAAGTGCCATAGATCTTTCTTTCTACCTGGTATAGTTAGCTTACTTCGTTAGCTGGGCTGGGCTGTGCTGTCTTCTTCGGGCTGGCTTGTCTGGCTGGGCTAACTGACTGCCAGGGCTGGCTGGCTGTCTGGCACGCTAAGTAAGTGCCATAGATCTTTCTTTCTACCTGGTATAGTTAGCTTACTTCGTTAGCTGGGCTGGGCTGTCTTGGCCGGGCTGGCTTGTCTTGCTTAGTTGGCTGGGCTAGCTGACTGCTAGGGCTGGCTGGCTGTCTGGCACGCTAAGTAAGTGCCATAGATTTTTCTTTCTACCTGGTATAGTTAGCTTACTTCGTTAGCTGGGCTGTGCTTGCTGGCTTGTCTTGCTTAGTTGGCTGGGCTAGCTGACTCCCAGGGATGGCTGGCTGTCTGACACACTAAGTAAGTGTCATTGATTCTTCTTTCTACCTGGTATAGTTAGCATACTTCGTGAGCTGTGCTGTCTTGGCTTAGATCTTTCTTTCTGGATCCTAATTTTTGCTTTTCATTTCTTTATGACGACTGACGTGCTCTCTCTCCGAAGATTTTTTCTGATATGCATCGAGTTGCACGGATTCACGCTCTTTTATACTGTTCGGACATCCCATGTGACATGTTGCTATGTTATAGCAGTTTTTACAGTTTAGTATTAATCAGTCTGTCGTCTTGATCAGACGTTTTTTTTCTCATGCTAATGCACATTTTTATTCTGAAATTTTAATATTTTAAGTTATCCTCTACCCTTGTAAGTCAGAAAGAACGCAGATTTAACTTTTTTCATTGTTGAGTTCCACCTTCTCCCGGTATTGAACCCGGAACCTCTCGCGTGTTAAGCGAGCACATAAACCTTTACACCACGGACACCGGGCGATAATATGCAATTTTTTAAACCTTTTTTATCGGTACATAAAAACGATTTCAAGCATAACACATGTCGTAATGACGTCATCAGTTATTTATGTTTTGTTCAGCCGAGCAACAGAAATGTGAAATCAAAACGTTGTCAAGACATTACAGGATTAATCTTGGAGTAGACAATGAAAGGTTAGTTCTGTTTCTGTCCGCGAAGGGCATTTGGCTTTTTTAAACTTTAAAATATACTCTGAAAGACCTGTTGTATTTACACGGAAATGGCACGGGGCAGAAATCTTGCATGTCATTAAGACTGACCAACTTCCAGCGACTGTATTTCAAAAACACTTGTAGATAAAAAATATTTGTTTGAGGACAAGATCTACTGTACATTATGCGCATTGAATGCATCTAGTATTTGAATTTTGTCTTGTCTAGAATTCTCCTGGATCAAGATCAAGTCGGAAAATGGCGGATATTTTGACTCATTTTTCAATCTGAAATTATTTATTCATTTCGCGATGGAAAACTTTGAAACTGGTCTCATTCGAAAGGGCAAACCTTCTTTGTTTTGTAATAAATTTACCATAATTTACGTTCAACGCGAAGGATGAAATCTTTTGACTCGAGTTGGGCAGGGGTCTCTTCCTTTAACCGCGACAGGTGCCGTAACTTTGTTGCAAATTTAAGGCTGAATTTCTCTGGCATTGGTTGATTTAAAAAAATATTGCTTATAGGACAAGAAAGTATAAACGTACGCGTGTTGAAAACATGCAGACACATAATTTTAGCTTCTCTGAAATAGCCCTGGAGCTTTGTCAAAATTTGGTGCAAAATGCGTGAAAACTGCTTGAAAATGGCCGATTTACAGTGTCGTAGTCTATTTGATTCTCGACAGAAATGCCTGATCTTGGTCTTATTCTATAGGAGAAACTTTCCTTGTTTTGTCATAATTGTGTCATAATTTACAAACATAGAGAAAGACTGATATTAGGGGCTTAATTGCATCAAGGGTTGTAAACGCCATTTAGAACTAAACGAGTGACGTCAGCCCGTCACATTTTCCGAAAACAAGACAAAATCTGTTTCGGGAAAATGAATCATTTGTTTACATGTTCTTGTTGATAATTAAACATTCAATAAAATTATTCAATAATATCAAGTTCCATAGGGTACGGTACCATAGTGTCCAAATCGGTACCATATCACACATGCAAATCCCCAATAGGGTACCAGACTGTCCATAGAGACATAGATATAGACATAGACATAGACGGTACTATAGAGGCCCTTCTCGGTACTATACCACATGCAAATTTAAATGCCATACTGCGACATATCGGTGCATAGGGTGCCCTAGGGTGTCATACTGCCAAAATCAGACCCCAATAGGGTTCTCATAGGATTCTCCATACTGCCCCATAAATTCCCGATAAAAATTCCCCATACTGCCCTGTGTATCCCCATATTCCCATAGAAGGACCTATACGAACCATAAAACCGTTTTACTACACATAAAAATTCCCCATACTGCCACTATTTCCCTACAAAAATTCCCCTTACTGCCATATTTTCCCCCTAAAAGTTCCCCATACTGCCACGATAATTCCCCATACTGCCACGATAATTCCCCATACTGCCATATTTTCGCCATACTGCCAACCTTTACTACTGCTAAACTGTCTTAAGATGAATCGGTTAAATTTTCACTTAAATGTCGTTGAGTTTTATACTCATATGTTTGCTTTAAGTTCAAACACATTTTACCACAAACTATACTGAATAGAATGATGAACCAGCTGCCGTGTCACGCGCAAGTTTGGCAAACCCCAACTAAGACACTGGTATCGATAAGTAGTAATAATAATTATGTAATCCGTTATGTTTTCAAAACTCAACATTTGTCTGGTGGTTCAGGATTTCACATTGGAAGCGGACGCTAAGAAGCTCTCATCCAGATTGCTGCAAAACATTTTTTACGAGTTGCTGACATCTCTTTTGCCTGCCTGACAAGAAAGGATTGGAATACGGGCACTTCATCTGTTTACGGAATTAGGAAGTCATAAATTCACATGAAAAATCAAAATACTCACTAAATACCAAATATCACGCAATGAGTGTCGAGATTTTACTTTTTTAAAAAGTTAACTTTAAGCTCCCCAGTGGTGTTTTTGCCACTGACCGTTCCAAGGCGGTGCCCCACTGTGTTCCGTTAATTGTTCGTTTTGTCCTCGTGTGTTTGCTTTGTGTGCTTGTGTGTGTTGGTAGTGTATGTTTGTGTGTGTACATGATTGTGTGTGTGTGTGTGTGTGTGTTGTGTGCGTGTGCGTGTGCGTGTGCGTGTGTGTGTGTGTGTGTGTGTGTTGGTGGTTGGGTGCTGTGGGGCTCGTTTTGGGGAGGCTGCGTTTTTGGTACGTGGCATTCCCTGTTTGATATTATTTTTGTTTTTTTGCAGCAGTCATTTCTATTTTCGACTCGTGCAACAAAAAAAAAAAATTATAAATGAAATAGTCTTAAAATCGAGTGCCATCAAATACAACGGAACTGGGTAGTTTTGATAAGATCAAGCAGTTGGGGCTTTATAAAATCTTCATATGCTCTGCAAGGGTGCGTATATGGCTTAATTCGAACTGTAAATTTATCGAACTTTACAGAGCTAATTGTGGCGCTCCGCACAGCTTGCAATGAATTCCATAAATAACTCAATATGATATATGAACGCCATTAAACGACAACACATACTTTTATAAACCTTGCACAATGTAGTGAATGTACATGTACTATATATAGAATGATAAAACTATCAAAATACAAACTTCAAACTGTCTTTACCAATTAAAGGATCATACACTGTATAAAATCTACTCTAATACATTTATGAATCATGTTTTTCGGTAGTTTCATCATTTGTGCATAATTATACAGCAGAAGTTGCTCTGAAAGCAATAATAGATTATCATTTATGCAACATGGCCCCTCTGATGGCACACATAACATTCTGTTTCTGCACTGCAAAAAATGCCTTCTTTTACCTTGGTTCTGTTTAAGTACATCAACTTTGTGTGACTTTTTTGACCTCCAATAACAATCTATCTAACTTGTTTTATATTTTCATAGTATCAACATTAACTTTTATTTTGTGAAATCCACCTACGTATACCTCTTTAAAATGTTTTGCTATAGTCACTGGACCTTTAAAGTATATTTGGTTCCTTAACAAAATAAGATATTCAAAATCCTGATCTTTCTTAATAAATACCCGTCAGAAACACATTCATTAATAATTTATCTTCATCTTCATTTTGAAAAGCTATTCCTTTATGCTTTTGTAACCTTTTTGAAAAGTCATGCACTGATTCATTAATTTCCCTCCCTGCATTTATGATACTGTCTACATCCTGTGTGTGCTCCGGCATGAGTAAATATATTATCATTTATTTCTTCATAACCAAATGATTGTGTTTGCGTTCTGACGTAAGCTTACTCAGTAAATATCTGACATTGTCGTGAAGATTTAGTACAAATGCTCAAGCCATGTCACTGTGATTACACTAAACAGTAATGCAGTGGAATTCAAAATCATCAAAATATTTTACATCCAAAAGTACACTAGATCTTGGCATACCATGCTATATCTGTAATTAAAATTGTTCGAAGGCAAAAACATTTAACCTTGTCATAGCACATTGTTACTCACTGTAACAATAGGATACTGAAAAATACACCGTACCAGTATTTTGCGACATAGGCGTTGAGGCATTGCATCCGTATATATTATTTGCAACGCTGTTGCTAAAGTAAGGGACATTATGGTTAGTATTCATACTATATACCCACCTATTGTACTAAAGGGATATGTCTTGCCCGTTGACTAACCATACTGGCTGTAAAAGAAGGGTACCCACTACACCTAGGTACGTTCCATGTATCATTAGTATTTTCATTGTAGACAGAACCCACTGTATGATGTGGAAGCTTGGGGTGAATAAACCGGTCAACTACAGGTAAACATATTTGAAAATTCTGAAAATTTGTCTGAGTAGAACTTAAAGTTGAGGAGCTACAAAACAAACGAACTTACCTCTCTCTTCATTTTGTCCTAGTGAGAAGGTTACATCCTCGTTTTTTGCACGAAAAAAAATGTGCCTTTTATTGCATAACTACATTGTAGTCGTAACCAATTAATAACCACCACATACATTTAACGACCAACTGGAATATTCCAATCATCGTGTAATCACCTATGTGACACGTACGGGTTTACCACTTAATACAGGACGTCAGGTATGAAACCTATAGAAACACTATGTTCTGACGGTAACCCTATATAGACGTTATAAGTCCCACCGGAGGCTCCAAATGTAACGGGCACCGCCTTTTTAAGGTGGGGCAAGTTGACAGTAAGTATATCACGGACAGAGGTTTTCAAAATCAAATGTATTTAGTGCTTAAAAGAACCAGTGCCTTGTCCCATTTTTACAACATATAAATGAAAAATATTACAGATGAATTAACCCCACTCAAAAAGGAGGAACCCGACGCCTGTGCAGCGTGAGAAAGAACCCCAAGAACGAGCGTCGTTCTCCCATTTTGACATAAACACATATAAACGACTTAGAAACGTATAATTGATTGGCTGAATCATTTAAATATCTAGGCAGCCGAGATAGAAAATTACAGAACAAGATTTCGTGACTTTCCGTATGTGTACCTGACCAGTCGAACACATGATAATTTAAAAAGAATATGATTAGCTACTAGCTAATGCGTGTTCTTATCAAATGCGTCTTTGCAGCAGACAACATTTACCAACGGCCAAATACTAGAACATCGACCTGTGTACTGTAAAATGTATATGTATCTTTTCAGGTCATTTACACTCACGAATTTTAACAGATATAAAGCATATGCAAGGTATGTTACAGTAATCGCAACAAACGCACATTTCTTCATGGCATGCCCTCAAGGTACATGTACTCCGAATGGATAGAAATGCACAATTGTAGTATGTGGATCGGTTTTCGTACACCGATACGGTAGTCTAGTGTAACGATGGATGGTCAGTGGCTAAACACACCAGAGTAAACAAACACTCAAAACTATACAAAATTTACAACTTTAATTACAATAATGAATACATAGGCAAGACATGTCCGTAAATACGTTCACAATTTAGTTCATATATGTTACCGACTGACCATATTTCAATTATACAATGATACAGAAGCAGTAAATGATTGTCTTTGTCCTCTGATCATATTTCAATTATACAATGATACAGAATCAGTAAATGATTGTCTTTGTCCTCTGACCATATTTCAATTATACAATGATACAGAAGCAGTAAATGATTGTCTTTGTCCTCTGACCACATATCAATTATACAATGATACAGAAGCAGTAAATGATTGTCTTTGTCCTCTGATCATATTTCAATTATACAATGGATACAGAAGCAGTACATGATTGTCTTTGTCCTCTGATCATATTTCAATTATACAATGATACAGAATCAGTACATGATTGTCTTTGTCCTCTGATCATATTTCAATTATACAATGGATACAGAAGCAGTACATGATTGTCTTTGTCCTCTAAATTGCCCTTTACACATGGCCTCTTCTGAGCCGAGAACACTGTCAAGTTCATCTTTTTTCTTAAGCACAATTATATTTCCACATTTTGTTAGAAGTCGTGTCGTTTTGTTCATTATATATTAAAGATATGTGAATATACCAGTGGCTATATCCGAAAAGTTGGTTTGCAGTTCGCGATTCGTATCGCGAACTGGCGACTGAGAAATCAGTTTATAGTTCGTGGTTCGAATCGCACACTGCGAACTGCAGACAAGTTGCCAGTTCGCAGTTCGCGATTCAAATTGCGAATTTGGAATTGTCGACTAGTTCCAAGTTCTCATTTCACGAATGCAGATTAAATGAATATTAGTTGCCAGCTCGCAGTTCACGACTCGAACTTCAGACAAGTTCCCAGTTCTCAGTTGGCGATTTGACTTGTTCTCACCTTGTGGTTCCAATTGCTAATTACAAACCAGTCATCAGTTTACTATTAAAATATCGACTTGAAATTGGAATTGCGAACTGCAAACTGTATACAGACTAGTTGCCAGTTCGCGATTTCCCAGTTTACAATTCGCGGTTTGAATGATAATAATAATTATTTCATGAAGGTAAACACATTAAGTGAAAGAACATACATTGCATAACACTTATAAACAATGTGGCCTTCAAACAGCAAATTAAACAATAAAATAAGAAAGAAAAAAATAATAGAAGAAAAAAGGCACATACATGTATATCAATCATTCTAAAACATACACGAAATAACACATACCTGACAAACACTCTGAGATTAATGTATTTATGGTAACAATACAGTTA
Organism: Saxidomus purpurata; assembly: GCA_022818135.1. Taxonomy (NCBI): domain Eukaryota; kingdom Metazoa; phylum Mollusca; class Bivalvia; order Venerida; family Veneridae; genus Saxidomus; species Saxidomus purpurata. The sequence goes on along the minus strand of JAFMSR010000025.1, from coordinate 986,375 downwards.
AAAGTAAAAATCTAAAACATTAACATACATATTATTTATGTCATACAGACATGTATCACATATAATCAACACACTAATATTTATAAAAATTGCAAATGTAATAAAAATGCCTTTTAGTTATATTTGAATGAGTAAAATGAATCTATCTCTCTTATATACAAGGGCAGAGCGTTCCAAATATGACTACTTTGATAAGTAAACGTATCCTGCATGTAATTAGTTTTGTGCTTTGGTAAAACAAGATCACATCGTCTTGTAGATCGTAGAACATAATTTTCATTGTATACAGATGCTAATAGATTTGACTATAACCAGGAAATAATTTATTCTTGCATTTAAATACCATCATTGCTGTATGGTAAAATGCACCTATTATTAAAAGTCAACCAGTCTAGCTTTTTTTAAATAAATATATAGCATGCGTATTAAATGGACTTTTTAAAATGATACGAGCAGTACGTTTTTGTTGTTTAATAATCTTATTCATATCGCATTTAGAATGAACGCCTTTACCCCATACAGAACAGCAATAATCAAAACATGGAACAATGTATCCGTTATAAAACATTTTCATCATATCATCATTTAAATAAAATTTAATTTGTTTTAAGAGTGCTATTTTCGCATTTACTTTCTTGCATACTGATTTTATTTGCATATCCCATGAAAGAGTATTATCACTATAAATGCCTAAAACTTTTTAGGACGTAACGTTTTCAATATGTGTACCGTTAACGGAAAGGTTTAACTTTTGGATATTTTTATTCTGTTTTTTGATGAAACTAACATACATTTTGATTTATCTGGATGCAATGACATGTTATTCCGAGAACACCAACTTGACACAGCATTTATACTTTCTTGGAAGTTTAATTCAATGACATTTACATCTTTGTGAGAATCATGGATTGTTGAGTCATCAGCAAACAAATCAATTTTCATGTTATTAGAACTAATACTTATATCATTTACATTGTATGTCAAATTGTCTATTTTTGTCTAACTTATTTCTTTGTAAAATTGCCTTTTTGATTTTATCATTTGTCCATCCGGGCTGAGTAAATTGTTTTACTCGCTTGACTTTAATAGGCGCGTGTTTCAACAAAATATCATTGATTAATTGATAGAAGTAGGTCAGGCCTCGTTCGGATCACTTAAAAGTTCAATAAATTCTATGGATGACATAGCCAGACTGTTTTGAAATTCTTTCTCATTAAACTTTTTAAAACAGCGATATTGAATAGTCTTATATTGTTTGTTTAACAAGCTCAGGTTTAGTAACTCGAGTACAGCAAACAGGAACATGATCGCTTATACTGTAGTATGGTACGTGTGTGTATGCTAGCTGTTTTGGTTCATTTGTATATATATGATCAATAATATTTGAACTTCTTCTAGTACTTCTTGTTGGTAAATCAATAAGTTGTTTTAAATCAAAACTATTAATACATGACTCCCAGTGATTCTTTTCAAATTTATTATTACTTCTTAATGGGAAATATTTAATGTTGATATCCCCTAAAATATGTATTTCTGTGGAAATACTATCTGCAATATCCAACTCAGACTCAAAGAAATTTATCCAGTTTTGAGTTGTATTCGGTGGACTATAAACAAAGTTGACAAGAAACGATTTACTTCCTTTAACACTGATTTGAATCTAAATTGATTCTATCTTATTTGATTCTATGTCTGTACAACGTCTGTATGATATTGATTTAGAAATGTAAACAATTATACCACCACCCTTTTTAAAATGTCTACATTTTCTCTCAAACACATAATTATTGATGGCTAATGATTTGTCAGAAGTGTTTTTAGTCAAAAAAGTTTCACATAAACCTAATAGTTTTGGTATATTATTATTTTGAAGCTGTAATTGGATTTCATTCAATTTTTGCATAAAGAAGTGAGACATTACAAAAGGTGAATGGTTGTCTCTTTTCGTATTTATCTTTTGTTCTGAAAAAGGGTAATAACTTATCGCTCCTCTTGGACTGTTTGAAAAGTATAACTTTAATGCTAAATCTTGGTTTTCAGCGATATTTTCACTTGTACGTAAACATAATTCACTGCATTAAAAAACACCGTATTTATAATAATTAATGTACCACTGCAAGTATAATTTAGAATTATGCTACTATTCACATTGTTAGCTCTAATCAAAGAGTAACTGCATCTCATATTTACCCAAAATCAAAATGTATATACGCAATACCCCATGACAAATTGCACAATATTGTTGTACGCATTAAAAACGTTTATAACAAGCTCATACGTATAAACTCGTTGCGATGAAACAAATAATTTCTTTGAAAAAAAGTCAAATGAACTTAAACATATCAAATTGGAACAATGTATAGAATATCTATCAATAACATTTCTGGTAACAGTTTGATGAGCTAAAATATCACATATATTGGCTCATTACAAAGAAGATAAGTTGCAAGTTCGCAGTTCGCGTTTTCCCACTTCTCAGTAAACGGTTAACACGACAACTAGTTGCTAGTTGCTAGTTCGCAGTTCGAATCAGCAATTCGAACCACAAGCTATGAACTAGTCAAGGCGCGAACTGCGAACTCAGAACTTGTCTGAAGTTTGCAATTCGCAGACCCGGCACGTGAGCGCTATCGGCCAATCAGGATTAAGTATTTATGACAGGTATACGATATTTAAAACTAAAACAGTTCTTTTTTGTCCGTCATTTGGAGAAATGTATTCCGATAACTAATTCCAGAACGTCTTTGCTGAAATCCTGCAAGTAAATGGTAAGTAAACTTGTGCTGGCTAAAACATCTCGAAAACTTTTAGTAACTGATGCTTTACCAGTAGATAATATCAAATATATTTGGGGTTATAGGGTTTGGGGTATATGTAGAAGTATCATTTCAAAGTTAAACGGTTGCCGGTCAATAACTTCATATCACTTTGGTAATATTGCATTTTCCTCAAACAAAATTGAAAGGAAAGTATTTACAAAAGAACAATTCAACTTGAATTTCATGTCGGTACTGTAGCACAAAGGTAAAAAACGGAGACACTTTTTCTGTTAAAAATGGTCTTGTTTACTTTAAAAAGAGGTAAACCTTTACAAAAGATGACAAAATTTGCTTCCCATGTTGGTGTGTGAAAGGTTAATGTCACAGTAATCAAGAGTGATTCAGCTTTAGATCATGAAACATAAAGTTGGTCAAAAATGAAGGGGTCATTGGTGATATTTAAAGACGGGAAAATGTTTGTGTCTTCTTGTGACGGCAATTTGAAGCAAATTAATATTGTAAATATTTGAAAGACTTTTTAAAATGTCTGTGTTTACTAAACTTGCTAATAACTGAAGGCTGCCATGACTGTTTACAATGCTCCCTGATTTGTGTAGGTAATGAGAAGTTATTGTACGGTCAAAAATATCGGTAATGCGCATTCAATAAATCTTTTTAAAACAATATAAATCAAATACATACACTGAACAATTTCTACACATCCACCTGGTTTTTAAATATAACAAAGAAAAATAAATAAAAGGGTGGCGCGGTGGTTGAGAAAATCAAGAACATGGATGTTGTAAGCTGCTAGCATATTCTTGGTGCCTTTTGCAGCATGACAGGGTCATTGTTTTGCAACAACACCATGCCCCTATTAGCTTAAATGTGTGGTATCAACACAGGTTGAATGACGTCGTTCTGTCATCTAAATGAGTTTAGATTACATTGAATAGGGTCAATTATAGTTTTGGTTTGCATTTATACTCCTGTCAAGACCATCAAGGAATCACTGCCGAGCTGATCAACCTTTACCAGACATCATTCTCTGTTCTGCACTTCCCTGCGTTGTGAAACGCTGACGCGTCTTTGGGTTCCACGGAGCTTCATTCTGATTTTTTTTCCACAAATTAAACATAAGATCAGTCGGGTTTAGGGAACCTTAGGTGACGTCTCACCAATACTAACCGAGCTGATGTGTGCCTTGAGGTAAGACTAGGAACCCTCCGTGGGCGATTGGGTCGAATACCGACGACCCGGAGCGGGTTTCGAGCCGTCTGTGGGATAAATTGCCGGTTGTGCGCACCGACTATCCGCATTACCGTTGACCTTACCGTAGTAAACCAGCGTAGATGTGATGGAACCATATACCTATGTTGGTGGCGATTTGTTACTCTCCTCTTTGGCCATCGTGGTATGTCAGCGACACTTCCTGTTCTTTTAAATTTCTCCCACAACTGTCAGATACTAGAATGTCGCTCTTTGAACAGCCGCACAACATAAAACAATGAAAACTAGGTTTCAGTGGCGAGAAAATAAATTATGTTTGATATCATTTCTCACATTATATTGAAATTAATTCATTAATTTACATAAATAGTCATACCTGTTGATTCGTGGTACCAGTACCAATCATGCCTACAGCCCTTGCCCGCTCTTCAGTGATCATTCTCGCCATCATTTTTGTTTTTCGAGTTGAACTTTCCACGTGTATTGCATTTAAATAATAGCCCTTCATCAATAATGCACGTGATCTTCGTGCCAAAAGTTGAATATCGTACTTCCTGTCTCACACAGTCAACCATAACAGTATAATACCACTTTCTTTGTAAAATTCGAAAAAGACCTATGCATAACTATAGAGTTTCAAATTTTACGATGGTACATGTACATAAAATGCTTGTCTTACATATAAAAGAGAAATGTTGTTCAATGTATATTTCTATTTATGTTTCTACCTGTTAATCTTATTGTAATGTCACTATGAAATCATCTTGTTTCCACATTGACATTCAGGATTCTTCACTGGTTATCAATATTCATTTTAAAGCTTTGGAAATTGAAAACATAAAATAGCATTAATATAAATTCTTGGTACAGTTCAACAATGACAAAAGAACCACAACACGAAAATTGTGATAAAAGTTCTTAGAACAACTCATTGAAGTATACAAGAAGGTCTGGGTACTTCATGCTTTATTTATTATTTTACGCTGGTAATATTGATAATTGTATCCTCGGTCAGCCTACGTTTCTTCTTTTATCATTAGATTTCCCAAATAAGTCCAATCGTGGTTATCAACACGTCCGTAAGTCTGCAGCTCGACCTTAGGTCTTAGAGCATGTCTGCCAATTTTGGAAAACAAAGCATATATAATATTCTGATCGTCACCACTACAATTTTTCGCTAAAAAGTATTCAACTGCTCGTTTGTACTGTAAAGCAAACTTAATTACAACTTTTCTTTCACCGAAAACAAGCCCTCCTCCAACGAGAACATGTGTACGATTCATTATGTCCATCTTAAGTTGTTGTTGTTTATCTTCAACATAAATGTAAGTCATTGCTACTTTCAAATCATTGAAATTACTAGGACCTTTTAGATAGAACGGATTTATTGAACTGCGATTCCAAAAGTATCCTACATCTAGCCACATAATATACTTAGTGTCAAAACAATTTTTCTTAGCTGCTTGCATCAAACAGTAATATTTAGCATGCATGGCGCATACGTAGAGCGGGTGCGTAGGAGTTTTAAGGGCAGTAGAAATGTTACGACGTTTATATATGTCTTCTAATTTGTCAACAATTTGAAATGGCCAAACAGAAGACCGCTGCGTCAAGATTATTTTTGTGCTATTTAACCTGTCCCTTCTTATACTTTTTAAATGATAATAAAACTTTTTGGAATCTGTGTAAACTATGAGAGCATTTTTTAGATATCTAAATATTTTTGCTGCCTTAAAGTAAAAAGTGTGTGTGCGTAGATGTTTGTTTTTTAGATACGGTCCAAAGTCAAAAAACGCTGTCAAAACGGTCGCATATTTTTCCTTCAATGGATTTCTGGTACTATCAATTTTCCGTACATTTTCCTGAAAAAGAAGAATATGCCAAGAATAATTCATACATTTGTTTTCTCTGGTTGTTTTCTCTCACTGTTTCAAAGCAACTATTCTGATGATGATATAAACTACTTATCAACTGTGCACATACAATCTCAGAGATCAAAGCGCTGTGAGCGCTGAAGGCCTGGGGGCTATAGACTCCCCTAAAACAACTTTTGACCTTTGTGATTTACGCTGAATCTTACCTAAAGCGCGGGTCGAAATGTGCATAGGGCGAAATTTAGTATATGACACAAAATTAATGATTCACAAATATATGGGTGGCAGGGAAGTTTGTTTTATTATAAAACGTACGTTAAATGAAAAAATAATCACATGGTCAACACTAAAATAAATGAAATAGAGAACAATAAAAATAATTCAATCTGCGCTTTGTTCAACTCCCAGTGATATCTGATGATGTGGATCGAAAATTATTGTGCACCAAGGACCTTGAAACAGAAATAAACATAGCAATACCAACAATGAAATACAAACACAGTACTGTACAATGTGTATAACAGGGAAAACCATAAATGATTCTTGGTAACCTTGTAGTTGTAATCGATGAAACCGTTCATTGGTCCTTGACATGCAGCGTCCTCGATAAATGGCTGGTGATTTTGATCACGTGAGTTCCTTCTCGGGAATGTAGGTAAATTGTATCTTTTTTAAAGACATTTTTAGGTAAATATATATGTAATCGTTCGTAAATAAGATAGTTGTCAATGAAATAACATCAGCAATTTAAAAATCAAACTACAAACTCTTATATCGAATTCCGTACGTTTCCGTGCATTTCCGTAAATATCCGTACTTTTCCGTGATATGCATATGATTATCTTCCGTAATCAGCTAACAGCGCAGTAATTTCTAAAACAGAATAAATTGTGTAATCCAGCCCGTAAGCTATATACATTACATTTTTATTCTATGTGCATAAATTCTTTCTCTCAAAATTAAAAGCTCAAAAAATAAAATGAATTGATATAAACAGCTTTGAACATAAGCTATCGAAATTTGCAGATGACACCACAATTGTTCTTGAAGAAAGAGGAAAATCTTTAAATGAAACAGTCAGTATTTGGTCTGATTTTGCAAACATTTCAGGACTAAAATTAAACTTTGATTCAACTAAGGTTGTGTGGATAGGAGTTAGAAAGTACAGTAGTGAGAGTATAAAAGTCAGATGGAAGCTTTATGGGAATGAACATAGCTTCAAAATGCTTGGCATAAATTTCCATGTGCATCTCAGTAAAATACTAGAACTCAATTATAAAGAAAATTAAATAAAATAGAAAAAAAATATTCAGCGGTGGAAAAGAAGAGCTTTTACACTATTAGGTAAAATAACAGTTGTAAAAACTTAATCATTTATTTGTTATGCTGCCCAAATCCCCCTGATGAAAATATATTACACCTGACTAACAAAATATATTATTTTCTGTGGGAGGGAAAACCAAAATTCAGTAAAAATGTCATTGTAAAAGATTAAATTTACCTGTATTTATTAAGATTAAAGATTAAATTTAATTGTATTTATGAATTCTTTGAAATTACCATGGATAAGAAGACTTATTATAAGTGAAGGGAACTGGAGCAATACCATTAAACAATATTTAGACCAGAAAAAAGTGTACACATGCGGGAAACATTACGCCGAAAAAAATACTAATCATCATAAATTTTGGAAACAAACTTTACATGCTTTTGCTCTATTAATAAAGCATCATTTGTATGACCCCAAAGAAATTGGCAACTCCCTCTTTTATAATCATGAAATTGTAATTGGTAATAAAAGTGTATTTTTAAAACCATGGTTTGAAAGTGGTATACATAATGTGTCTGCTATTATACAGGCAGATGACAACTTTTATAAACTTGAGGATTTGAACAGCAATTATAATATAAAAATGAATCATCTCTTTTACCGTAATTAAAACAAAAATAATATCAAACAGGGAATGCCACGTACCAAAAACGCAGCCTCCCCAAAACGAGCCCCACAGCACCCAGAAGTGCACACCACCAACACACACACACACACACACACACACACACACACACACACACGCACACCGTTTCTTAAGAAATTCAATTTTGACAGGTCTACTTATGCCAAAGAGACAGAGCCAAAAATACCATACATATAAAGGGAATTGTGAAAGACAAAAAAGGATCAAAGTTTATGTACAATTCTTTGAATGTTATTGTTATTACCCCAGCTTGCCAATTTAAATGGTCTAAATGGTTTCCTGTAAGACTTGTTCACAGAATTCTAGGAACAAATAATTTTCTGTACAAGATAAACTATAAAGATAATCCATTATATACTTTTTGTCAAACAAAAAATGAAACCTTAAACCATTTGGTTTGGGAGTGTAGAATTACTAAAATCCGTATAAATGAAATTTGTGTTTCAAGTCTAAAAGTGTCATACGGAAAACATGTTGTTTGGCTTTAGAGAACAACAATCAGGATTAGATAGGAACTTAATACTTATATACATCACGATGTATACATACAGTTGCAAACTAAAAAACATAAAACTATCCACAGATGGAACCAATGCAAATAGTTCATACTTTTACAAAATTAATGAAGACACTACCATCTTGAAAGGTTTTTATGATAAATTCATACATGATTGGAATGATATAGATTTGCCAACTCTAAATGTCTGCTCTCAATTACAGTACTTTTAAATCCTATTTGCTTCATGTTTTATTGTATGACTTATAACTTGTGTTAACAGTTTTTATAGTATACAGTCCTGTACACCTGATTTGCAAATGATTACAGTTTGGACAATGAGTCAATAATATTTGAATACACCCTGAGCCGGCAAAGGCTACTACAGTCATTAATTACTGGCTTTCAGCCATTCGTTCTTACTCTTCTCCTTATACATTCTTATATTGGACATTTCCGAATTAAGCCGAAGACGAATACAGAGGTCGGAGAACATTGCAAATTGGGGGTCGTCTCGATTTATTTTTTATCATAGTAGGAGTATGTTTATTTTTTTACTGAATGCTGGAAACTCATTGAAAAAAAAATTATATACACGTAACGAAACTACTAACGTCCACTAGTTCAATATCAAATATTTTTGTTTTATCCCTTGTATATAAAAAAAATCAACAGATGCATTTGAAGTAATGGCAAATAATGTTATGTAATAATTTCGCCCATTTTAAACTTTGCTCCCTGACTTTCCGGATGGGTGAACAATATGTCCTAAGTTGCACGTGCTGCACGTGTTCAACTCAAAATAACACAAAAGTCCGTAATTAGACAACCAGTCCATATTTTTAATTGACAAACATAAAAAAGCCCGAGTGTCAACTCAAGATCCGGCGAGGTCGAAAGGTATTTAAGAAAGCAGCGCGTAAAACAAGAATTTGTTATGTTTACTTTTCGCTTATTTACGCTGTTAGAAACAAAATTTTTCTTATTTTCATTTTTTCAAGTGGATGTTCTCAATTATCTACCTCAGTTACTATCTCATTTTTTAAAATTTTGGTATGCATTGACAAATCAAATTTATTTTTGGCCTACTGTCTGTTCATCTCTGCGATAACTCTCTTTGTAGCATAAATTAAACTTTCTAAGAATTTTGTCCATAATTGTGTAACAAAGTGTTTTACATCCTTTGAATTCTCAAGAGATACTGTAGATCGTATCATAATATTGTATTGACTCAAAGTTCAATTTCAAATTCACTTTCAAGCTTTAAAGTCGCGAGATGCGTTATTCGACCTTACCTTGTGTTAAAATGCGCAGTATATGTTTAAATAGTACATGTAGCGTATCATTACAAAATAGCGCAGTAACACGTGCTAATAAAGGGCGCTGTTCAGTTCACTTAGCCGGAACACTTCGTGAAAATTATTGTTCAATTTGTGATTTGATAAATTTGAAAACTGTTTTTATGAACTTGTTATCTTAAAAGTAACATTATGTGATATTAGATGAGCGAAAATCGATTATTTTTGTAAAAGCTTAGCCAACAGATAAATACATTTTTTTTGTGAATTTCATTTGGATGGTCATGTCATAGAATCGATCGTTAAACAAAGAGTTAATGTCAAATTTGTTTAAAAGTTTGTATTCATTTTGTAGATATAATGTTTGTGATATGTTCTAAATTTCATAACGACTTGTTTCCGATTAGTTGACTTATTGCACAATATATACTGAGGGGCGTTAGAAGTTTCGATTTGTGTATAATATATTTATTTATAACATATCTAATCCGAGAAGCTTTGGAATTTTAATTCGGATGAAATTTTGATAGTCCATTTGATTTTCACAAATTAACTCGGCCAGTGGAATTCTCCTTCGTCGCCTGTTCGGCACTGGTGGTTGCGGTGGCGCTAGTTGTGGTGCAGCTGGCTACGGTGCTACTCATTGTGGTGCCACTGGGAGCCTTGCAGCTTACTGTGGTGCTGCTAGCTGAGGTGCCACTATCTGCTTTGCCGGTTCTTGTACTGCTAATGGATGTGGTGCTAGCAGTGGCGCTTCTACTTCGTCGTCATCAGAATCGCTCGATAGTTGGCTAGCTGCAGCATCTCGAGTGTATAGACTAGCAGCATTCCTGACATTGACTGCCAGAGGAAATACACAAACCATCTACAGAACCACAGCAGCAGTACTTTTCAGGTTTTAGAAAATACCATGCGATCCATTCGCAAGTCATCGTAGATAACTCTGGGTTAATCAGGTACATTGAATGTGGGTTTTTAGGGGTGCAGAATGACGCACAGCAATTCCGGTTAATGCAGTAAATCGGATTGCACTTGCCATTTCCCGAGCAATGCTTTCTCTTAGGGGATAAGATATATATCCAAACGGGCAACTCGTCATGCACTCCACTTAGACGTAAACGAGGACGTCAGTGGCGAAAGTGTAAGAAACTGAATCGTTATATAAAACAGTATAGGTATGTGTCGAGCAGGCTATAGCTGAATTAAAGTATTATAGTGCAGTGTCATCTGTACGGAGACAGCGAAGGTCAGCATTACCACGGGTTGTTCGTTGTACGCAACAGAATTGGACTGATAGTTTAGGTACCAACTAATATTTTACAGACATGGTACATCCCTGTTATTATATACTTACAAAAATAAATTATTTTGAAACGACCCCTCGTTATCCTTTCTTCCAATATCCATGTTCGTCTTCGTCTTAATTCGGAAATGTCCATTAGTTTCTTCTTATATAAAATAGCCGGTTTAACCCATGTAATACCTTGGGTATACTGTTAAATAACATGCTATCAAGATAAAATTATATCATACTTTTTTTCTAGAGAACTCTACTTGATAGAATAGATTTTATATAAATTATACAAATATTTTGATAGTATGAAAGCATTTTATAAAATTGCACAAGTGTACGACTGCTAGGGGATGGTCCCCCGTCCCCCACTTGTCATGTGACGGATGTAATAATAATAGTTTCTTTCATGAGCACGCGGTTCAGATCGAAATATCCGTCACCGAGGGTGACTGTTTTGGCGGGAACGAGGCTCTGCCGAGTTCCCGCAAAACAGTTACCCGAGGTGACGGATATTTCCATCTAAACCAAGCAAACCTTGCATACCGTCTTGCACTTTAAACATATTTCTAAATGCAAACTTATCGAAATAATACATTATGGTATAAAAACAAGCTATATTCAGATGCTTTGTCTTTGTTTGGGGAAGTGACGTCACAATGTTTATAACGCTACGTCACAAGTAACTCACGCGAGTCATATTACATGGGGGTATGTAATATAAGATTTTCCAGCACTGGTGAAAACTGCGGATACCCCGATCCGGTATGCAAGAAATTGGGTTACCTTCGGGGCCCGAAACGGAAAAAAATCATACATAAAAGAAAACGGTCCTTTACCGTTACCCTTCCTACCCTTGATTTGTGCACTGCATATGCATATTTTTCAGTTTATCAGAATTTGTAAAGGTTTACTAATTTCAGTTAACATTTTCAATACGTCCAACAGACACAGTAAAGAAACGCTGATGTTTTTTTTAATATATGACAGAGCATTGGTTCAAGGTTCCGGGATAATTTTCCTTTTTACACTGTCAATTATGTACATGATTAATCTTTCCAGAATTTCCCATAGACATAATAAACAGTTGCACATTCAAAAATCACTTTCTGTCGTTTCTTTTTATATTTTCATCAGCAAAGCTTTATAAAATGCGTCCCATCCCTACATTATATGTCTACAGATAATCAAGGACTGGCCTTGGAAGCCTTTTAAGGTTGTGCGATGTTTGTTGTAAATATTTTGATTTAAGAACTGTTTTTTAAACATTAATTATCTAACAAAAAAAGATTGATTAAAAGCAGTGAGATAATTTTATAGGATAGATTATGTCACTCATCACTGTTTACATTTATTTTATCGTATATCAGTTAATTATGCATACTTAAGAAAATATTTGATATGACATTGATCAAAACATGTATAATAACATAGAAATATGAGAACTAATGCGTGGAGTAACTTTTACTTCATACACAGATATCAAAATGTAAAGTTAAAAAACTGAAAGGAAAGAAAAATGAAAGTCATTCATTGACTTGATGCTCTAGCTAATATGACTTAAGAAACATTTATTGCCGATAAGATTCTTTTGAACCAACTGATTGCTCTTTGTGTTCACATGGTGGAAATCAGCAAACAAACAAAGAACAATAAACACCGGGAAGGTGAAATCAAGATAATATAGATACTTGCCATTAAAAAACCCCTACATGTATATAAATGCATCCGTACTAATTTCATCACAATGTACATTATTAAGATTTTACCAAAGTTGCTAGTAGCAACTTTAGGAAATAATGAAAACTTACTGAAGTAAATAAATATCCACTTTCCTGAATCAGTATCAAAACGAAAAATGATGATAAAATCATCGAAACATATCCTAATTTTAAAGTATTTATCTTCGCTTTTCGTTGTACATATACTTTTGACATTGTAGAAATATGTAGAAGTACGTACGTATTTAAATGTATAGTCATTTACTGAAACATTGTGAGTTATAGAATGCAGAAGAGATTATTCAGTTCTGTTGATTTTTGTTCAGACAGGTAAATGATTATATGAATCTAATGGTTTAATTTCAACATCATATAAATGTGTATGCGTCCCAGCATGTTCTTCAGTTTGCTCATACTGACTTGCACTGAGACAAAACATAACCGATACTGATGTATAGTTAGTTATTTGGTAAACGCTCACATTTAATATTCAAGGTTAGAAATAACTATGCTGCCGATAAAGATATAAAGATAAGAATATGGCAACAATGCTTTATTGCATCGCATTAGTTGAGAAATGTTCGAATATATTGAAAATATAACCCAACGAGCAAATTGTTTCCATTTACACGTGATAATGAAAGTGTTTACACATGCTATATGCTATGACTTTAAAATAGGTATGTCCAACATTAAGGAATAACTTATTTGACAAATCTAAGAGTCGCATGACCCCTTAACTTGAGTAGATCAATGCCAGGGAGGTATTTCATTTTAAATTGATATAGGTACGTTGCATAATAATTCTGCAAGTAAACGCAGAAAAGTACTTCATATCATATCTTCCCAAAGAGAATACATTAAAATATCACCTTTCATATTCCGGAGTTCTGTAATAGTATCTGCTGAAATATTTGAATTTGTGACCAATTTCTGTATGCTTCATGTTCTAAGGCCGAATCAGTCTTGATAATTTTGATTGTATACTGTTGCGAAGCGCAATATTACTTCGATACTACCCTTTCACACACATACATGAAAAGCAAGGGTGATCACTTTTTGGTCAGATTATACCTCCTTTCAAAGTAAACAATACCGTATTTAACATAAATGTGTCTGCTACTTTGCCCTTTGCGCTACAGACTTCAAATTCAAGTGAAATTTCTGTTTGGTCATTTATAACTTTTTAAATTTTGATTGAGGAATAGAGCAAAGTGATCCCAAGTTACCGACTGACAACCATTTCATTTGTGAAGGATACTGCTATATATAAATACTTCTGGACATGTTACCCCAGCTATATTAAATAACATCCACTGGTAAATAATAAGTTACTACACACTGTTGAATTTTTAAGCCAGTACAAGTTTTCTATAAACTTGCTGGTTCTCAGTGACGACGTTCTTTTTTAATAAACTACCGGAAACTATGTCCCTGCGCGACGGACAAACGATAATGTTGAGCGTGTTCGTGTTGTAAATGCCTTTGGAAGAAACATGTAGGAGTCATATCTTTCATGAAATGCATAAATGAGGTTTCTGGTCAAAAATATTGATTTTCAATTGTTGTATTCTTGAAATGTATGTTGTATCTGAAGTGAAACCTAAAATATGAGATTCAAAACTTGAAAAATGGCAAAATTATGCCTGATTTTGTATTTATTGTCATGAACAAAATTGTAACATCTGAATGTCATTTCAAAAACCCTTTGTCGTCCATTCATGTAGGTAAAAGAGGACCCTATTGTAGGGAGCAAATACAACACAGATGCATTCAATTGAGCACTTTTTCTTTACTGCATATTCTAACACGACCAGCGAATAACCTACATACATGTATAACAAATTCTGGATTACTCTGCAATAAACCGACCTCGAACGACGTTGCGCGCAGCGGGTTTTGGCTGTTCAATTTATCTGACAATTAAGGCTTTTAAATGGCATTCTGTGGATGACTAGGCTGTCCCGACCAGAGTTATACCGGGGGGAGAGGGGGTGGGGGGGGTCAATGGATGACATACGTCGAGTTAACTTGCTTTATGTTACGATACTATTACACTGACTTTATTTGTTGTGTTGTTGTGGTTGTTTTGTTTACATAGTGAAGTCATCAAAAGAAAATGTGACTGAACCGTTATTACGTCCCCTGAAAATTCGACCCATTTCTGAAAATAATAATCCCTTTACATCTACTTGAAAATAACAGTTATTACTTTCTTATGAGACTACAATCACGTTGATGAAAGATCTGAACAGCGCATTTACATCTTATAGGAATTAAGTCGTGTCACAATCGAAAAAGTATCCAAGCTTGGTCTATGGTAGAATAACCCTCGTTTGTCGTTCTTATGCATAACAATATATCACTCAAACATTAGGCCTTTGTGATATATACTTACACTTAAGAACTTCAAACTCGGGTTTTTCTACTATAAACCAAACATGGATACATATTATTCTGAATCATAAATCATTCTAAAGTTAGTTTTTTTTCTTTTTATTTGTCTTAAAACATACTATATATCTATTAGAATTGAAAAGAAGCATCACGAAACAGAATTTCGTTTGCAAATAAATTGAAAACATTGTCTATGTGCAAGTATTCTGAAGCTGCAATGTTCTTCATTAAGATAATACTAAGAAATATATTTTACATACATATTGCATTTCTTTTTACAAAGTTCACAACACGTTTTACTTTGCAAAATGTATTCATAAAATATTGTTTATGAGTACTGCATAATGCAACATAAAAGATACACATATCTTACTATTGCTAAGCAATCATAGAATATTTAACACATTTTGAGATTTTATTGGCTTTAATGCTTGGAATTTTACTTATATACTGACATAAACAAGAAAAAATAGCTGAATAGGCAGTAACAAATAGTCATGAAAAGTTGAGTTCAATTTGCGTGATTTTAGAGATTTATATTTTAGTCAGAGTGATTTATGTTAAAAGTGCCTAGCAACCAGATCTTAGTCATGTGAACCGTAAGGACAGTAAGTCAAATAAGTCAAAATTATTCTACTCATCCTAATAAATATATAATATTTGAAAATTAGCTGTAACATACGCATTAACAATTCTTGCATACCGGATCGGGGTATCCGTAGTTTTCACCAGTGCTGGAAAATCTTATATTACATCCCCCCATGTAATATGACTTACGTGCTCTTAAATGACGTCATTTCGAACTACTTTCGGACTATTTTCGTGTATTCAATATACATACATGAATGAAACAGGAAAAGTAAACATTTACTGCGGTAGAGCATCAAGTATATAAAATGATAACAGAAAAAAAAACTATTGTTATTTTTTCTTTTGTTTGTTTATATTTCTTAAACATTCAAATAACATACAATCCACAAAAAAGGCCTTCCAGAATAAAAAAGGAAATTCCATTTGTCCTTTTTCCGGGGGTACATTGAAAATCAAAGGCAACAGTACTTGGTCTTAAAAGAGAAAGAGTAACATTCCTCTTTCTTTAGCACATAGAGTAACATTCCTCTATCTTCCTTGTCTGATACAGTTTTCTAACATAGAGTAACATTCCTCTATCTTTCTCAACTGATACATTTTTCTAACATAGAGTAACATTCCTCTATCTTTCTCAACTGATACATTTTTCTAACATAGAGTAACATTCCTCTATCTTTCTTGTCTGATATATTTGTATAACATGGAGGAACATTCCTCTATCTTTCTTGTCTGATACGTTTTTCTAACAAAGAGGAACATTACTCTATCTTTTTTGTATGATATGTAGAATTAAGTTCCTTAATTTCATTTAAACGAATGAGCAATGGCGCTATGTGTGTATCAGACCGTGTCGCCCCTTGACCGCGTGAGGGCAGTGAGCTTTCTAGACAGTTTTAAGTTGCAGCGTGCGTGTTGCATACATATTTTTGCGCTTACTTGTTTAAAATGTTTTTGGAATTAAGTTAATAAAATTGCGGCTAAAGCTTAAAAGTTACGATGTCGGATAATGAAAATGCTGAGGATACAACTACAGCAATGGAAAATAGTGAGTTTAATTTCGACACTTGGTCAAACAGTATTAAACTGCCACGGAAAGTTACGCAAATACTGCGAGGTGAAGAACTCTGCACTATTGAAACACTCAAACTGTTAGAAACAAATGACTTGAAGAGCATCGGTATACCGCTAGGGTGTGTAAAATTGATAATGCAGGACATTAACAAATGGAACAATGTGATAGTGAAGGCAGCAGCTGTAGTGTCACCGACTATTGAGACCGGGACCAAGCATAATAACGAGGACATCCTACTAAACGCAGGTAAAACCTTAGATACATTGCTTAGTGACACTAACTTAAATGACCAAAATAAAGCAGATACGGTGTTCTCGAATGCACATATGGACCCCAGAGCTATCCTTACTATGAAGGCTATCTCAAAGAAAGCCGTCCACATCACTACGTTTCTCACTGAAAAATGTAAGCGACGCCGACAAAACAGAAAGAAATAATTTGTACTCCGTTCTGGCCCAAATAACCAAGAAACTTTGGTACTACGAACAGATGATGAACACCCATACCTTGGGATTCATATTGAAGAATGGGGCGCTGCTAACATGCGTCTTATGAATCATCTACTCAGTAGTGGCGTTCTGCAACGAGAGAACATTGAGTTCTATTTGGCATACACCACAAAGGTTTTCGAATTTGCTGACATCTATGAGTGGAACAGCGTACTAAATTTCGATTACATTTACCGGGAGCTCCAAGCCGAGCATGGATTCCAATGGGGGACCTTCTCGCCCCATATGGAACTGCAGATCTTGGCTCCAAAACGTTTTAAAGGGGGACTAGAAGCTACAACAGCAACAGGCCAATCCAACAAGCAATATCAAAGAGAGGATTGCCGGATATTCAAGGCCAAAGGAACCTGCCCCTTTGGTAACAACTGTAGATACCGGCACGTGAGACAGACACCGTCACCAAAACATAGTACAGGCACTCCGCTTACGTCGGGTCAAGGACAGACCAATGACGCCTGACACACCACTACAGCTCTTAACTACGAAGCATGGGAGAGGAATCTACCGGCTGATTATAAAGATCGGGACTTCATTCTGTCGGGAATTAAAAATGGGTTTCATATTGTGGACACGGATAAAATAACGAGCTCAGCGGATGTAGACAATTACAAGTCTGCCACTTCCGGTGAAATGCGCGCGCGGACGGAAACCCAAATACAAAGTGAACTAGATAATGGTCAATATAAAATTGTGAATCAAAAACCGTCCATAGTTTCAGCAATTGGAGCTATTCCAAAGAAGAACTCAAATAAAGTGCGGATTATACATGACTGCTCCCGACCGACGGGCTCCTCTCTTAATGCCTTCACAAGTACCAACAAATTTCAATACCAGTCGATTCAGGACGCCATTGACCTTGTGAAACCTAATTGCTACTTTGCCAAAGTCGATTTAACCGCTGCTTACAGGTCTGTAAAAATACATAAATCAAATCTGACAGCAACGGGATTAAAATGGAAATTTCATGGAGACCAACATTATACATATATGGTAGATCAGAGACTTCCCTTTGGGGGTGCAAAGTGCCCTGAAGTTTTCAACAGGATTACTCAATCCGTACGAGCTATTATGGCAAAGAAAGGATACTCTACGCTGGTTGTCTATCTCGATGATTTTCTCATAATAGCTGAAACATATGAAAAATGTAAAGCAGTATTAAGCACCCTGTTAAAGCTGTTACGCGAATTAGGATTTGCAATAAATTATAACAAAATAGAAGGCCCTGGTAAGCAAATAATCTTTCTTGGACTTATGTTGAAAAGTACGGAAATGACGATAAGTGTGCCACAAGAAAAAGTTCAAGACATAAAGGTGTTACTAAATTCCTTTTTGGTGGCGAAAAAGGTGACAAAAAGGCAAATTCAAAGTCTTGCCGGAAAACTTAACTTTATTACTCAGTGTGTTTATGGCGGGAGGTTTCATATGCGGCGTTTATATGACCGGGCTAACACACTTAAATGCGCTTGGCACAGAACTTTGATTACGCAAGACATGATACAAGATATCAGATGGTGGTTAAACTTCTTGGACACCTTTAACGGAACGATGCCAATGGTTGATGGACGTCCTGGGACCTCCATCAGCATCGACGCCTGTCCATTAGCAGCAGGAGGATTTTTTAATGGGGAAGCAGTTTACAAGTCATGGTCAAAGACTACGTCTAAACTGCCCATAAATTACCTTGAAGTGCTGGCTTTAGAGCCAGCCATAGCCCAATGGGCTGTCAAACTAAGAAACAAAAAGGTGTTTGTATTCTCGGATAACCTCACAGCCGTGTCAATAATTAACAGGGGGTCGTGCAAAAACGTCAGTGTTATGAACTCCTTACGTAGAGTGTTTTGGCTATCAGCAATATTCAATTTCCGATTAAAGGCTGTATATTATAAAGGAATATACAATGTACTTGCAGATAGTGCGTCACGTTTACATGAAAAGAACGGTATTGAAAGACTGTCAATGCATATGCGTAATGCTTGTTACTATTTTGTCTAATTACAGGCTCATTAGAAGCAGTTTTAGATGCTGAGGTTAATAATTACACAAACAGTGCCTTTGCGGACACAACAAAAAGGGCATATAGAACACATAGAAACACTTATTTAAGATTTTGTGACAGGATGGGTTATTCTGCCGTTCCAGCCTCATCAAATACATTATGTCGCTATGCTGCCTATTTAGCAAGAACACTAAAGTACAACTCTATTAAACAATATCTGAACATTGTTCGACTGATACATGCAGAATGGGGTATCAGTAATCCTCTTAAAGAGAACTTTGCAGTTAATTGCACCTTACGTGGTATTAGACGTAATTTGGGTGATAATGTTAACAGGAAGTTACCTTTTACCCCACAGTTGTTGCGCAAACTTTTGTCTAAGTTAAACCTTAACAATTCTTTGGATGCCACTGTTTGGGCTGTTAGCCTCTGTATGTTTTTTGGTCTTCTCAGGAAAAGCAATGTTATCCCAGATACATTTAACCATGACAAACACCTCCGTCGCCGTGATATAAAATTCTTCCAATGGGGCGTTTCTTTAACCATTAGATGGAGTAAAGTCAATCAGTTCCAATCAAGAAACTTTGATGTCCCCCTTTCACGTGCTAGGGGTTCTCCCCTCTGTCCAGTTCAGGCTATTTTTAATTGTTTCCGCCTTACGCCACAGGCTGATCTTGATGGCCCCGCCTTTGTTTTTATTGCAAACGGCCAATTAAGAAATTTAACAAGTCGCCTTTATCTATCAAGAATCCGTACCTGCCTCTCTCTAGCCGGGGTCAACCCTGCGAATTTATCTAACCACAGTTTCAGACGGGGAGGTGCTACTTTTTGTTACGCTGTCGGTATGTCTGCTACAGCAATTAAGTTACTTGGGGATTGGAGGTCAGATTGTTTCCAGAGTTACATAGAGAATGACTTTGATACTAGGTTACGCCTTAATCGTAGGTTGGTAGCTGCCGTTTAATCTCCTTTCATCAGGGCTATGTTTGCCAACTAGGTTAAGACTACTTTCCCCTACTACTACTTTCTACCTTTGGATTGGGGATAATGTCTATTCATTCTTTCATATTGTTCCTATTGACTTACTATGAATTTACTAGTATTATGCAATAATATTTTATTGGTGAATTGATTAAATGATAATATGGTTTGATGAATTGATATTACAATGCATTATGTTTTATTTGCAGGCGCCGTTCACTTGTCTAAATATTAATTATTATTGGCGCGCTTTACTTAGTTTTGAGCTGTAGATAGATTATGTAGAATAAAGCTCACTTTCCCCCTCACTGTTGTTGTTCGTTTGTTTAAGTAGAATTAAGTTCCTTAATTTCATTTAAACGAATGAGCAATGGCGCTATGTGTGTATCAGACCGTGTCGCCCCTTGACCGCGTGAGGGCAGTGAGCTTTCTAGACAGTTTTAAGTTGCAGCGTGCGTGTTGCATACATATTTTTGCGCTTACTTGTTTCCCACCACACCCAACCCCTAATTTTTCTGTTTTCAAACACATGTGTTTGACTTTGGGGAGGGGATAATGTCTATTCATTCTTTCATATTGTTCCTATTGACTTACTATGAATTTACTAGTATTATGCAATAATATTTTATTGGTGAATTGATTAAATGATAATATGGTTTGATGAATTGATATTACAATGCATTATGTTTTATTTGCAGGCGCCGTTCACTTGTCTAAATATTAATTATTATTGGCGCGCTTTACTTAGTTTTGAGCTGTAGATAGATTATGTAGAATAAAGCTCACTTTCCCCCTCACTGTTGTTGTTCGTTTGTTTAAATTCTTCTAACATAGAGGAATATTCCTCTATCATTTTTGTCGTATATATTTGTCTAACATAGAGGAACTCATGAATGCTGAACTAAAAGTGTTTACTGTTTTCAATATAGCACATTGACATTAGAAATAAGTTCTGTATTAACTTTTAAGTGGTTAATAATTTTTAAAAGACAATTTAATTGTATTTCAAAACTTTTCAAAATTTATTAAATAGTCAAAATGATATTAAGAATACAAGACTCTGATCCTATACTCAAATATTGTAACAGCATTGCTATTGCAAACCAGATAATGAATATTACATCATAAACTTTGTTGTATAACATCCTTATGACCTCTGTTTTGTACCTGAAAATGATCCACAGAAAACTTTTCTTCACATATTTATCTTTTTTACAAAAACATTGTATTTCATTTATTTGCCTCGATCTCGTATGCTTTACTTTATCATTTTATACATATTTACCAGTTACTTCATATTAAAGACCTATATGTGAGACCAGATTTGAATTCAGTGGAAGAAAACATTTGTGACACTGGTCATCAGTGTTTTAAACAATATAAAAAAATTATATGAAAAATGTAAGGGGAAAACGTACAAAGCTGTTCTCAAAGTAGAGTTTGTATTGTTTTTGGTGTTGCAAGATACTTTTGCAACATGTCCCATAAAGAATAAATCTTTATTGTTTGTTATTATAGATCCTTCGTCACACTATTTGATCACAACATTAAAAGTTATTCTAATTTCTGTTGATTATCCTAGAATAATGGGTCTTATGTTTGGTCTTCTGTTTCCTTTTCTTAGATGGCACTAACATCTGCAATAAAACCAAGCAAAAAACAGTTACATATTGTACTAGATAAATATTTTACTTTGTCATGTTTATACGACTTTTCTGTTTAAAATACCATTACAATTCGATTCTGACGACATTTCTTGTACATGTATTCAGCAGTGTGGTGTTGTTTTGCTCGAGTGATTGCCTCAAAATAAATGACACAAACTCACTTGTAAGTGATCAATTATAAACATTACCTGATGATCATCTAGCTCTTTATGTAGGATTTCTGTCAGATATGGTTTTACTTTATCTTGGGCAGGACTGCTTTGCAATTTTGTATAAGCTTTCAATTTGGGCAAGATCCACACTGCTTCATTTGCTGCATAGTCTTCAATGTGTGTTTTGTTTGTTTGAATGTTGTGTTTTCCATCTATGAAACTCTGCCATCACCAAAACTGACTGTCTGTCATGTGGTATTTGTGCTTTAGAATATTGTCTATGAGTGTCTAGGTAATAATTTTGCCAAAGTCACGAAATAGTATTTTCGGATAACCACTCGTAGATTGTTTAATATGGGATTTTCTTATAATGGCCATCTCCTACACGATAATTTATACCGAAATGTGATGTCGTCAGAAAGTTTGGAGAACTTGAAATGTACAGGTTTTGAATGTTTTGCCACAGCTTTGATACAAGGCTCCAATCATTACCATACATCATTATAATCCTTGTGTTTGTACAGCATTTGGCGGCAAATGAAGCAATGATGGTAGTTTCTCAGCAGATCGGCAATTTTTGAGAATTTGGCATCGATGTCTTCATGTGTGAAAGGTGAACCTGTAAAATTGATAAAGACATGTCTTATTTACCTGGTCTCCTGTCGGTGATTTTCATTTATGAAACTAATACTCGTTTAAAGACAACACTGGAATATACAAGATGTAGTTTAGACTGTTCTGAGTGGGTTTTGTGAAAATCTTATGCAATGTTATCAAGGAAAAGATAACGGAGTGTACTGTGACCTTGACCCACCAGCCCATAAATAGGTATTATCTACTCAATAATACCAATCCTCATAATTATGATGTTTGAAAATTGTGGGTCAAATATATCTCAATATATTAAGCCGAAAAGATTGTTTAAAGATTGTGTTACTGTTACCTTGACCAACCGAGCCCAAAAGCAATAAGGATCGTCTATATGTTGCAGGGAACATTTCTAAACAAGTTTGATGAAAGTTGAATGTAAACTATGACCCGTAAAGAGATATCAATGAAATGATATGGAAGGTTCCTATGACATTGACCTTTGACCCACTGACCCCAAAAACTATAGGGGACATCTACAAATTGCAGGGATCTTTATCAGCATGTTCATCGAAGTCAAATGAAAATTGAGACCTGTAGAACGATATCAAGGAAAGTCTAATCTAATCTAATCTGTAACCTTGACCTTTGATCCATTGGCCCGAAAAACTATAGGGATCATTTACATGATGAAAGGAGCCTTCTAAGCAAGTTGGATGAAAGTTGAATGAAAATTGTGACCTATATAGTATTATAGAAATGCCATCAGACATCACTGTGACCTTGACATTTGACACATTGACCCTAAAACAAGAGGGACATCAACAAGTTGCAGGGGTCCCTACTGACAAGTTTAATCAAATGGAAATACAGTTGTGACATGTAGAGAGTTATCAAAGCAAGGTTATTAGACAGACGGACGACGGACACACCATATTACATAAGCTCTGTTAGACTTAGTCAGTCCAGTAGAGCTAAAAAGACATTGTGGTTATCACAAAATTTTGATTATAATCAATATGACAGACTTATGCAGTACTCATTTGTGTTAAAATCAAATGGGATATTAAGGATTGGCTTTCCAGTTTTTTGCAGACAACTTTATGTAAGTACTGTGTCATGGGAAAACATACAGTAAGTTCACATTAATTTTAGTGAGAAAGCTATCAAGTTTTGTGACAAAGTTGGCAAGTGTGTGTGTGCAATATCTTCGTCTTTACTACTACATCATGCATTTGTATCCAATTGTTGTCTGGTGTAGTTTATTAACCCATACCTAGCTTATTAATATGTAAAGTGGAGTTGAGTACCAATTTTTGCAGTACCACTAAGTGTAAAAATGGGTGTCCAGTAAAATATTGCTTACTGAATAGCAGTGTAGATCAGACTGCAGTCTAATCATGATATGAACCGGTCATTAAGGCAAATTTGCTTGCCATTATAAGATTTGTAATAAACATGTGTAAATTTTAAAATACTTATAACACATCTGCATGTACTGTTTTGTAACAAGCATAATAAGTTAATTATAGTTATGTGTCCTGTAGCATATGTAAAATGTTGCAACTTACGAGTTTTGGACAGCTTAGTATGACATATCAGTAATCACTAGCTACGGTTTATCAGTAATACCACCATGGATAATTAATGTGCATGTCTCATAAAACTCGAAAACCTGCTGTCTCACAATAATTGTCTACCAATTGACCTTATCGTATCACATATTTTATTGCACAAAGTAGAAAGTTCCACTTGTTGTTTCACTCTTTGAAACATAAATAATTGTGTAGTTTTTGTAGAAATAGTTTTTTGAATGTTTCTAAAGAATTGTTTCAAAAATGTAAATTTTCAATAGAAATAGGTAATCATCATATTTGGATTTTTCTCGCAAAACATGGCACATTATACAGTTATAGACTAATTTTGAGGTCAATATATAGTTTTGTGGACCTATAAAAGAATGATATTGACCTCGGACTTCGTCCTCGGTCAATATCAATTTTAACAGATCCGCAAAACTATATATTGACCGAAACATTAGTCTAAAATTATTATATCATATACCTCAAAAAAGTAGTGAAAATTACATGAAAATATAACATAAATAACGTCTTGAAATCCATGCAGGACTACACATCATTTTCCAGGTCTACACACTTTTGCAGACCCGGCACGTGAGCACTATCGGTCAATCAGGATTAAGTATTTGTGACAGGTATACGATATTGTATATTATTTAGATAAATCAAATATCATTTAACAGACAAATAATCATCCTTATTGAATAGAAATACTTTAATGCCCAAATGAGGTCATAAACGGTTTAAAAAAAACCAGAACCTAGGACCTGACAGCAAGTGACTCTGCGTTTGTGACTATTGCAGATCATGATCCACCCGCACATCCGAGCAGCCTGATAATAATCTGCACTGTTTGCTAGAAGAATATATCAAAAGTAATGGATTGAGGGGGGACTGTGTTAGTGTGGAAAAGATGATACAGATTGTATGTTTACTCTAGGCAGACATACTGATATCAAATTGATAAATTGTAGTTATCACAATAAGTACATATTTTCCAGGGAGGTAGAGGTAGAAGAAAGGTCAGAAGAGATATGTGCACATCATTTTACCTTCCCTTTTCGCTTTTATATAAATACCATGGTAACTATACGCATTTTCAAAATGCCAGATAACCATTTTTTTAACAAAAAGCCATCCTTCTGTAGAATCTGTATATTATTTTATCAATGAATGACTTAAATGTTAATCAATAAACTGCATTAATTTTGTTACCCATTCAACAGCACATTTCTCACTCTGAACCCAGTAATTTATGTTTTAAGCTGATTACTTTAGAATTTAGATATACATGTAGTCCAAGATAGATAAATGATTCGCAGGTTATGCATTGCCTGTATTCCCTTAGCTTCAAAAGAGGATACAAAATTTTTAAAAAATGTTAAATAAAATGTTTACTTACCAAATCAGTCTTTGGTTTTTATTCCAAATTTAAATTGACCAGTAAACATCACGAAAACAATAAAATGACCCAAATATAAACCGCATTTCTGTTCGGTCAGACCAGGGCTTATCAACAATAAAGTCACACGAAAAGGAAACTCACTACTGGCTGACCACATGTAATTACTGCAGTCAATCAAACAGGCAATGAGAGTTCATCACCTGCAGTGATATAGCTGATAATAATCAGCTGTATCCTTGGTTTTCAGGGGATTTTCTTGTACAGAAGTACATTTTGTATACAAAAGTAGTGAACACTTCTATGCATTGTAGCTTCCAGAGATCATAACAATTAATGGTAGTCCAAATCTGCTTAACAAAATGCTACATATACAAAAGCATTAGATCAATAGTATTCAAGATGTTAACAGCATGTATTGTAATTTCATGCCTAGTTAACCTACTGATAACAAATTCTGGGGAAAATAGAAATCTTATCAACTCTGCATGCATCCTAACCCAGCTTATCAAATTAATTGGCCATAAAAATAAGCAGTGGTCAGCCTCACATCATGGGGGCTAATTAGATGGTAATATAATCTCTTAAATGTTCTGTGAGAATAAAAATTATGAAGAAAGCAAGAAAAGTTGAGTCAGTAAGCATTACTGTAATTACATCCGTCTATAATAAACGGTGTTTAAAATATTTATTTATTGTGACTTCTTTTTTGAATGTGTAATGTGTAATACTGCTCATCAGTTTTCTATCATACCTGACAGATGTATTTCTTGATGGCTGCAAAATGAACTATTTATCATGAATTGGTTTTCTTGGTTTTTTTAACGATACTAATTAAAATGTTGTTTAATTATTTTCGAAATTCGCTAATTTATCACATGATAGAATATGTATACAGGAATATCTTGCAACATTTTGTTCAGTCATTTATTCAGTCTAATTACCTGTATCCGTAAAAAAGTGATCCGAGTAACTAAATGAAAGTTAACAAAATAAACAGGTGACCGTTATGCAGGTTTTAAATTAATGCATAAAGCATCCAGAAATCCCAGCTGAGGGTATAATAATTTGTTAAAATAACTGTGTATCACATATTAGACACATTCAATAAAAAGATATTTTTAAGATGAAACAAATACGTAATACATACTGTTTGATAGTGACTGTCGCTGCTCACAGCATTAGACAGATCACACTATATACAGGTGACTGTTAATATATATGTATGCAAACTATACTTCTATATATATATTTCTGTTAGCAAGTCTTAAAACAGAATTTAAAGAATTCAGGTGAAGAATAATTAAACAAACCAGAATGAAAATTTCTGTTAGAATTCACATACATTTTTCACAGCAGGTTATGAAAATATCAAGTGTCAAGCTTACTATGCAATCCTGAATATCAGAACTAAACCTTTATTTGTACATGCAAATTATAGAGCTACTTCGAAATGAAAATATACCTAACAAATTTAGCGAATTCTCAATTTTTAGAAGGTAGTCAAAAACTTTTTACATGGTTTAACACTAAGGTTAATAACAAACATTAAAATAGACGGTCAGCGCAATTTTGAGTGCATGAAAACAATCAGTAGCTAGATTTCATATAAACCAAAAGTACACCTAGACCAGGAATCAAACCTATGGCCCTTTGCTTGAAGATATGATAGATCGAATGAGCTACAAACTGAGATAAGCAGCCACTTGGCTTCTTATTCCTTAATTGTAATTTAATCTGTACCATGACATGTGCATCAGAAAAACAGGAAAACAAACTCAATTCTTTTTTTTCTTATCAAATAAATATGTTAATTGAATTATTGACAGTTACATGTATTCACTAGCCATGAAAGTATTGTTATTCTACAGTCATAATTAACATTAGTTTGTCGGCATCAGCATATAATGTTGATAGATTATAAATTATTTACTTACTTAATTTATAAACCCATTCAAGAAAGACTGAAAACACCAGACCATTTTATTGACCTGTCTCATTCGGCATTATCCAATTAAAAGTGCATAAGACAGTGTAAATTTTAAAAAAAGATTATATATTCTACTAGTCATTTCATTGGCAAATGGAAAAGTCCAAACTTCCAGTCTGCGCTGAATAACTTTAAAACAGATTAAAACTTTTAGTTACAAAGTTGGTTCATATATTCATATGTTATAATTCATATGTTTATATCTTAAAAATTTGAACAGTAATAAAGCTGGGAAGATCTGCACAGATAATCAATGGCCCTAGTCTTACTGATAAAAGTGTCAGATATAATTACATCCAGCAGAGTGAACATGTGTAACTGCACATTGGAAAGCCAGGAATCTTTTCAGGATCAGACATGTACTCTCGCATTTTATCTGATCGATGTTTACATCCTTAAGTGATAATTTTGTATTGAGAATAGAACACACTGATCTGTATCAAAGCAATCAAAGAACTCAAAGTTCTGACAGCAAAAGACTCGAAGACGATTTTAAAGTGTACATAATATGTTTGAGTCTTGTCCGAATCACTTTTATTGGCCAAAAATCCTTGCTTCCTGATTTGTTCATTGTATTTTCTACAAGTTTCAAAAAAGGTTGATTCAGTCAAACCTGTAACCAAAGACAACTGACTGGGAAAAAAAGCTGAACAGTACGGTGCTTTGTCTCTGCAGGTTTCAACGTATATGGGGCTTCAGTTCAGAGTCAGAAACACGAACAATTTCAAAATTTATAATACCGTATATCAGGAATTTTCGCATATGTCTTATGTTTGCGATATTAGCGAGCAGAGATAATTGCGAAATTTGTAATCAGCGAACATTTAGAACAATATTTTACGAATTTTATGTCCGCATTGCCGTTATCCTGAATTCTTTAACATTTTTTTAATTAAAGTATTCTACATTATACGTAAGCGAAACTTAATTATAAAACAATTGGCACATTATCACACACAAGCTATATAATTATCATATCGAATGAGGTGTCTTGTGTTCACCTGAAATTAAAATCATGTTAATACTTACCATTATCAATGTGCCATAAAACACAATTCATTCATTTATTGCTACAATGTAACCGGTTCATTCATTCTTTAAATGTTCATGTACATAAATGCATACACTTAGATGATGTTTCAATTTTCATTGTTCATTTAAGCTAACAAAAAACCTGGACAGTTTATAATATCAGAATGCCAGTAAATAACACTGTCACACAGTGATCTTTCTTTGTTTATAAAGCTGTGTTGAGTTAAATTTCACCCTTAGTTAAAAATGCGAAAATAGAAATCCACTTTTTCAAAATCACGAATATTAGATTCGCTTAAATAAATCAATTTCCGAAACACCAACAAGATAATTCATCATTTTGATAAGTTTGTATTTAGAAATCTACTTTCAAGTACAAGACTGTATGCAAGAAAAACTTTCCATCGTGGGACACTTCGCACAGATGTACATACCGGTCACCTCGGGTAACTGTTTTGCAGGAACTCGGCAAAACAGTTACCTTCGGTGACCGATGTGTACATCTTTAAAAAATAAGTGTAAAACTAAATGCTAGAATCAACTACATAATTGAAAATCGATATAGCAATTTGAGAAAACCTGCTAAAATGTTGGTGAGTAAAAGTAATTAGACAGCACCACTACACTATATATTTATATTACATTAGTTAAATACACGTGTACACTTGATATGATGACTTTGGACTTTTACATGTACATCTTATTTAAATTTAGATTTAGATTGTTTTAACAAGGAGTCACGTGCAAAGTAGATCGACTTCAGCTGAAACATGGGGATCGTGTTTGTGATCTCGGCTTCAAAATCAATTAAAAGCCATTTCCGTTGCCTAATATACGAGTTAATGCTGTAAATAATTGTAACACTAATTGAGGCAAAATTCAGAATATTTGAATTGCTACGCCATCATGCAGCCATATACACTGATTCAACAGTGCAAACAGTTAGCGTTTACATATCATCAACTGTGTAAAATCATTCTACAATACAGCAACTAGCAATGCGAACTTTATAAAGTATCTCCCTCACTCAAATATCAGCCAGTAATAACAAGAAGTTCTTTTTTTCAAAATGAAAAACGGTGTATTCATGATCAAAACGGTCTTATTTCATTCACCGCGCTTCCATTCATTACAAAGGTAGGTTAAAATGGTTAAAGAACACTAAATAGTTTGTGTGAAGCCCAAGTTTCAAAGTATTTTAGGTTCAAGCATAAGACTGGGTTTTATATTTAGCTACTTTAAATGATTTCTTAAGTACATGCAGGTCATAATTTAAAGTGTGTCAGCCCGGTTATCTCAATCGGTAGAGCCCGTGACTTGTAATCTCGGGGTAGCGGCTTTGATTCCGGGGGCTGACCAGCTAAAAATACTAACAGTTTTTCGGATGAGACTTAAAAGTCGAGGTCCCATGTATTGGTGTTATTCATTTTGCGTGTATAAGAAGTGGGTGTCTCTGGAATTGGGAATTCTGTATCTCAGACTATCCTCCGAAACCTAAAATAACTAACCTCTTCTGGGGGCGTTGGTCATATGGGAAACCAGTACCAACGATAAAGCCCTTATGTTTTATACAATGTGATACAGTGTAGCTTATAGACTACTACTTACGCGGATGAAAGGAAACTGTGGGGTGCGAACTTGCGAGGTGATGGGGTTGTGAAAAATCAACAAATATATGAGTTTTAGTTCTGTAAATTTTCTTTTAAGTTTTTTTTTTTATTGCAGAAAATCGGGGAATGATGTTACTAGTAAAAGTGTTGAGTAAATCTGTTGTATTAAATTTAGAAACAATATACAAAAAGTTATCCATAAGTTTGAGACAATCTCGATTTCCATAACAAAAGTGAAACTATCCTTATTTTTGGTCCCATATCCCGGTTTTCCAAATATATTTGAGATGCCACGTTTGCCTGCATATACGAAGTAGACACTTCTTATTAAATAACGATCTGGCGAGTAAATAAATTGAAACAAAAATAATATCAAACAGGGAATGTCACGTACCAAAAACGCAGCCCGTCCAAAACGAGCCCCACAGCACCCAGAAGCGCACACCACCAACACACACACACACACACACACACACACACGCACACACACACGACACACACACACAACCACGCACACACACACATATACACTACCAACACACACCAGCACACAAAGCAAACACACGAGGACAAAACGAACAATTAAAGGAACACAGTGGGGCACCGCCTTGGAACGGTCAGTGGCAAAAACACCACTGGGGAGCTTAAACCGGTTTATGGTGCGCACCCAACCTCACTCTTACCCCCACCATGTTCCAAAGTCACAGGACAGTGTAAATAAAAGTAATCCCTGCTAGGTGAATCTCTAACACACGCAATGGAAACAAAAGGCATGGTATGTAAAACACAAAAATGCTCGTGTATAAATATATAAAAAGCAAACCAAAGTTACATGTACTACAATTTTTTTCAAATTAGGTGGTGTATTGGCGCCATACATTTAGAGATCTCTTGACATGTAAATGACTATCGAAAGTGTCCATATGAAGGAGATGAAATATAATTTCATAAACACATGTATAGCTTTATTTTCAAAAAGGTCTTTCACATAGTACTATTTGAAAGATCTTGTTTTCAGAAAACAATTTTTGACACTGAAAATTTAGTTGCCATGACGTACACTTAAGAAAAAATGCTGCATTTGCTTTCTGTATGATTTCTGGTCGGACATCGTTGTTGTAGGAGTTTATAACATTCACTTCGACCATATTTGGTCTGTCTAATAGGTGGGCAGTTTATGTAAGATCGTCATAGAAAGAACCAGTACTAGGCTCTGAATCCTCACAAGACACTGCCAACTTCCTCACATAAAGAGACATGGTCGGAGGTAACAGTGATTTCAAGTCAGCAACTCATATGACTCGACCACGCAGGCGGATCTGGTCAGACATCATGATGAAAAAATGACCCGTATCATATATTTTATGATGTTAGCATAATGTCCCTTATGGAAGCATAAATGTACCAACTTCAATTTTGTGAAATAAAAGAGAAATTCATGTATAGTCCTGAGAAGGTCGTGTTACGTATTCCTGAAAGATGTGTACATTGTACTAAACAAAGCCTGTTATATACAATTTAAAAGCACTCCATTTTACTTCGTTAAAAAGTCTCAAGCAAAACTATGTTTTACCTAAAGGGATTTTGAAATAATTCAAAACAAAATCAACATGATGTGTTATTAATGAATTGTAGGTATGTGATTAAAATAAATGTATTGTAAGCAATATAAAGTACCGTAAGAGAAGTATTGACACAAAGTGTGCTCAATTTTGCAGTGAGCCCCTTGTTGTCAGCACTTTCAGTCTTATGATTCAGCTTACCTGGCACAAGGTGCAAAAGTCAGCTATAAGGAACTATATTGTTACAGTAAACTCCGTATATAACGACTCCGGATATAGCGAACATCCGGATATAAGGAACAATTTTTATCGGACCGTATTTGTTTACTTTATTTATTTTGTATGAAAATGTTATACGGATATAACAAACTTCGGATATAAGGAACACATTTAAATGGTCCCAAGGAGTTCGTTATAAACGGAGTTTACTGTATTCATATTTGTTAGTATTTATGATTTAATATTTACTAAAAACACTTTCAGACAATATCCGATTATTCACACATGGTACTGGGTTTCTCAAAGTTCAGGGTAGAATTATTTGTTTATGCAAAAGTATGAAAAGTGAAGAGTCATACTATACATGTATATACATAACATTTTTAGGATTGTTATCTTACCAGCATGATGTCCCATTAATAGTCATTGCAAGTGAATAGTATCTGATAAGCCAAGAAACAGTGCAAAATTCCGCTTCTGTGCTTACATGTACATGTACATGTACAATGTAGTCCTAGTTTTACAAACTGTGTAAAAAAACAAACAGATAGTGGCATATATTAAAAAAGAGGCACAAGAAGCATTGAAAAAGTAGTTCAAACAAGTTTTTTGAAAAACAAATAGACCTGTACAGTGGTGTAAAAAAGTTTCACAATAATTTGATACTTATTTTTATGCGTTATTATTGTTATTATTATTGTTGTTATTATCATCATCACTATTATTATTATCATAATTACTATTATAACTGTTGTTGTCATCATCATCATAACCATCAGCGGCATCATCATCATCATTATTATTGTTATACGTTGAGGTCATGATTTGAATTAGATAAGATAATGTTAATATGTGATGAGTTTTTATATTATTAAAACCACTACATTTTCCTTTTAAAAAAATGAAGATTGTACATGTTTTGATAAATGCATGTGCATCAGGTAAAAGACCATAGAACAATTTTCTATGGAAATAATGAGCTGATTTGATCATTCTCACATGCAAGTCGTACTAGCTGTCACAAAGTAATTTGTTATAAGATAACATCACTAAACATGCTGATATGCCTGGCATGTGGTATTCTAAATGTTCTGCATCATGGTAAGTGATAAAAGGGTTTCAAAGAGGGAAAGCAATTCATAGAAATAGAACCCTTTTATTACTCTTTTCAGGTCATCTTTTGATTGGGCACATCATTACCAAAAATAACTTTGTCAGATGTAACTAGAATTGGAACAAGTGCACATATACTTTGCCCAAAATAAATTAAAGGCTCAAATAATATAGAACATACTACTTTATTGTATATATCAAATAAATTTTACTGCATCTATTTATACAATTCACTAAGTTGTTTGCATAGATGAATTAGGAAATCTCTGGAATGTGAACTGCCACGTTTGCACAATTTATTCGTTTACTTTAGTTTTGAGATCGAATAATATGCCGCCCGTTATTACTAAGTCTACTGTCCGTCATTGTCGTCACGGAAAACACACAACTTATTCAAATTAAAGTTTCAGCTAATAAATGAAGGAGAAATTGCAATTTTACATAACAAGAGGGACAATATGACCCTATATCGCTCACCTTAGAGAAAGTCCACTTGCCTGGTGACTGTGGTCAATATTGACCAAAGAGGCATAATTTGAAAAATGTAGGTGGAAAGCCAGGTGAGCTAAAAATATGTGGTACGGGGTGACATCATACTGTGAATTGACATCATACTGTGAATTGCGACATACTTGTTTTATCAAGCACCATAGTAGTATGTCTGTTTATAAGTTTCATTTTATTTCTATCCTGGTAGCATCAGTTTTGGACTATGATTGTATGAATCAAAGTGATTTAAAAAGCAAATCAAATACAATTACAAACGAACTACACACGGCAGTCACATGATGGATTGGTGTTTTACATTGCCAGAATTGTTTTAACAGGCACTTGTTCTCATTACATATACTGTTCCATTTCTCTTTCATCAAGACATCCTGCTTTCAATATGAAATCCACCTTCTATAATGTGAATGGAAGTTTAATTTGCGTAAATGTATAAGGAAACATATTACCCCTTACCCTACTTGTGGCTAATGATCCATGCAGTATGATCATGATCTGCACTGTTGTTACTCAGTCAATAGACTTTTACATCGGATATCTAGCTTTTAACAATTAATGGTACATTTGTACTGTTCAAATTGAAAGATAGGCAAGTCTATTTTAGAAAATTAGCAGGGGACTAATTATTTTTGAATACATTCGTGTTAAAGGGGCACTAGCTCCCTACATCTAGCAGGTTATTTTATCAAAATACAAATAATGTATGTGTTCACTGTGCCCCACTGTGTTCCTTTAATTGTTCGTTTTGTCCTCGTGTGTTTGCTTTGTATGCTAGTGTGTGTTGGTAGTGTATATGTGTGTGTGTACATGATTGTGTGTGTGTGCCGTGTGTGTGTGTGTGTGTGTGTGTGTTGGTGGTGTGCACTTCTGGGTGCTGTGGGGCTCGTTTTGGGGAGGCTGCGTTTTTGGTACGTGGCATTCCCTGTTTGATATTATTTTTGTTTCAATGCACGTAAAATGATAGATAAATACAATTCTGAAGAACAACATAATCGTAAAATGCCTCGTTTTAGCTAAATTAATCAGCATAAATGCCTTTTGTAAAAAATCCCTATCCACCCATTAACGACAACAACTTTACATAGAGTATTGAATGGTTTATGTTATAACAACATATTTTAAAACACTGATTTTATCAGTAATGACTGGAATGTTTAGCTTAAACTGCTAGGTTAAGTAATACAATACTTGTAAATATTCTATTTTTTTAGCTCGACTATTCGAAGAATAAGGAGACTATTGCACTCGCCCCAGCGTCGGCGTCGGCGTCTGCGTTGGTTAAAGTTTTTCATAAAGTCAAATATCTTGAATACTATCAAAGGTATTGACTTGAAACTCAAACTATATGTTTACCATCAACATCTTCACCTGAGGAAACAATCCCCATAACTCTGTTTTGATTTTTGACAGATTTATGCCCCTTTTTAACTTAGAAATTTTGGTTAAAGTTTTTTATAAATTCAAATATCTTGAATACTATCAAAGGTATTGACTTGAAACTCAAAGTATGTGTCTACCATCAAAATCTTCACCTGAGGAAACAATCCCAATAACTTTGTTTTGATTTTTGACAGATTTATGCCCCTTTTTAACTTAGAATTTTTGGTTAAAGTTTTTTATAAATTCAAATATCTTGAATACTATCAAAGATATTGACTTGAAACTCAAAGTATGTGTCTACCATCAACATCTACACCTGAGGAAACAATCCCCATAACTCTGTTTTGATTTTTGACAGATTGATGCCCCTTTTTAACTTAGAATTTTTGGTTAAAGTTTTTTTTTTAAATTCAAATATCTTGAATACTATCAAAGGTATTGACTTGAAACTCAAAGTATGTGTCTACCATCAACATTAAACACCTGAGGAAACAAT
This sequence comes from Saxidomus purpurata, assembly GCA_022818135.1. Lineage (NCBI taxonomy): Eukaryota > Metazoa > Mollusca > Bivalvia > Venerida > Veneridae > Saxidomus > Saxidomus purpurata. The sequence goes on along the minus strand of JAFMSR010000025.1, from coordinate 950,886 downwards.
TCCCATAACTCTGTTTTGATTTTTGACAGATTTATGCCCCTTTTTAACTTAGAAGTTTTGGTATTTTTTTTTGTAAATTAAAATATCTTGAATACTATATAAGGTATTGACTTGAAACTCAAAATATATGTTTACCATCAACATCTACACCTGAGGAAACAATCCCCATAACTCTGTTTTGATTTTTGATAGATTTGTGTCCCTTTTTAACTTTGAATGTTTTGTTAAAGATAGAATATTATCGAACGTATTTACTGTCAACATCTTCACCAATGTTTTTGATTTTTGACATATTTATGCCCTTTTTAACTTAGAATTTTGTCACAGATTTTCAAGACTAAAATGGAAATACTCAAAATGGCTTTCTTTTGAAATGTCATAGAATAATTATGCAGCATGAAGCTGTCATGCTTTTTTAATTCTATACATATCAATTTTGAAAAGTTACAAAATTATTCATGATCAAATATACAAGGTCATGTATTTCTTTGAAATTATCCCCCCCCATCCTCCCTCCAGCTGGCTTGCAGAATCCAGAGTGAGGCCTTGAATGCAATGTACATTTACAAAGGTCTTTGAACAAGTTTCATATCTTTGACCTTAATTCTTATAGACAATTACACAATACTCCTGTTCTTAGACAAAAACCCCATTTTACCAACAAGCTTTCGAATAGTCGAGCGTGCTGTCATGTGACAGCTCTTGTTATACTTTTGAAATACCAGTTATAGGGAATGTATGTTAACAGTTTCAAAACTTACATTAGATCAAAAGTGAAATCTTAAAATGCAGTAATATGATTTGACAATGCTTCAGAATAATATTTTGAAAATTGAGTACTGCCAACTTAAAGAGACACTCCCTATATCTAGCAGATTATATTCTCGAAACATAGATTATGTGTTCAATGAACGTAAAATGGTAAATAAATACAATATCAAAGAACCTAAGGCGAAAAATGCCACATTTTACCACAATTAATCAATATAGAGTATTTCTGTAATACAGTGCATCCACCCATTAATTGTACAACAAGAACTCTACATAGATTATTAAATGGTTTATGATACTGCAGTATATTTTAAATCGCTGATTTTATCAATAATGACTCGGAATGCATAGCTGAAACTTTTTAATACTTTCAAAGATTATATTATTAATGTTTGGAGGTTATTTAGTCGACATCAGTTATAGGGTATGCCCTTTTAATCAATTTAACTGTTACTAAGTAACTAACTTGAAACTTTAATACAGAGGAAAAGCATGAACACATAATTATGTGTCTAAGTAAGTCAATCTTTTTCCATGAACTGAGTACTGTAACTGACCTTTACATTTTGCAAATTCACATTCACAGACATATAATCAGGAGGCAAGGTAATTAATTTCTGTGGGGTCATTCAAGGAACTTTATCATAAAAAGGATAGCATGCAAAGATAACACTCAACATCCTTCTGTACAATCACCACCTGGAACCGAAATATCAATTTTATACAGGAAGCAGGTTTTATCAGCAAAGATTTCTACAGGAAGCGGTCATTTTGATTTGTTGATTCGAATGTTAGAGAATGTTTGAACATGTGTTTGTAAGAAATGTTTTGTGAACTTTGTGCTGCGCAGAACAGTAGCATTTGCATAAAAATAACTATGAATCTAAATGCAAAATGATGGTGTGAACTGAGGATTTGAAAAATAAGCTTATGCTGTGCAGCAAAGGTAAACATTTAGAATATTTTATTCATGTACCCTCGGTAGCAATTATTGAAGCTTTTAAGTAATATGTTTTCATTAAATAGAACCAAAATACTATAGACATGATAGAGATTTAATATAATGCATCATGTTGTGTACATTGTAATATTGCAATTTAAATAAATGCATATACATTTTTGGTGATACATGTATTTAGATAATAAATAAAACTCAGAATCTTTAAAATAATATGAAACTCTTGCCAGTAAACTTGATTACATTTCACTCCAAGTGGGGATACTAATGTAACCTCTTCTTCAGACCAGGTTTTCACCAAGCAGGAGAGGCCTTTATTCCTGAGGATGACTGGCATATGTTGTAAATGTAACGTAATTTGCCGCGCCGCGCAAATGTATCATGTTACGTTAATGACGTCAACGTCATGTAGTTGTTATTGTTATTGTTGTTTATGTACGTCAGTATTATTACGGAAGTAAAAGGACGAACCTGTACACAACGCTTAGTATTTGCAACCCACGTTTACGAAATTGGTGCCGTGCTAAAGAAGAATGAATCTTCAGAAATTACAAACGCAGAGAGATGGTCACCGACGTTTTGTTGAAAAATACCTGGAGAAAATCGAGCAAGCAAAAGAAAATGGATCCATGTTGGAGTTTGACGCTATTCTAGAGTCTATCGAAGCCAAGATGAAAATTATAGAGACACTCAATGAGAAAATCTTGTCGCAAACGGAAGTAGACGGAACAGAAGAGGAAATTTGGCAAGCAGACGACTATTCATTGCAATTGGAGATCAAGCTGCATCACTTACGAGAGTTCCGAGGTCAAAAAGAGAAGAAATCCGAGTCCAACTCAACCCCAGATGACCAAAGAAATTCAAGTGATCGGCAACGCAACAATAATGGTTTGAATCCCGAAGCTCCTCCGTTCCATGACGGCAGAACGGTAAGTTACACTTCTCATAATTCTGTAAATTCGGCACAATTTTACAGATTACCTAAGATTTCGTTACCAATTTTCAACGGCGATATACTACACTGGCAGTCCTTTTGGGATTCTTATGAGTCAACTATACATACAAACGTAAATCTCACAGATATGCAAAAGTTCACCTACCTGAAATCACAACTTGAAGGCAACGCTGCACGAGTAATTGAAGGGTTCGCCATGACAAATGCTAACTACATACGGGCAATTGATCTACTTAAGGAAAGGTTCGGTAAGCAACATAAGATCACGCACGCCGCAATGCAAGCTTTGTTGAAATTACCTGCACCGTCGGGTAAAATATCGAGTCTTAGAAACTTTCATGATAAAATGGAGACATATATTCGCAGTTTGGAGGCTATGGGACAATGTCAAGAAACCTACGGAAATTTGCTAGTGCCAATTGTATTAGATAAAATGCCAAGTGAAATTAGAAAACATTTAGCACGCGAAAATGGTGACAATAATTGGATGTTACAAGATCTACGTCAAGCGATCAACAAAGAAATTGGTATTCAGGAGGCTGGTAACGCGCGCAGTGAACCGGAGGCTACAGCGTCGTTTCTCACGGGAGCAAGACCGCAAGAAAAGTGGAACCGGAAGTTCATTTCGTAGAGCCGAGATCAAGTGTGCATTTTGTGAAGGCGGACATAAGTCAAGTGAGTGCAAAACTTATATAGAGACTGATTCCAGATTTAAAATTGTGAAACAGAAACACTTATGTTTTAACTGTTTAGGCAAACATCCAGTCGCTAAGTGCAGTTCGAGTAAAAGATGTCAAACTTGTAAGCGGAAGCACCATACGACAATTTGCAGCAGCCGACAAGGAGGTATGCAGACGACAAATTCGAGCGTTAGCGAGACCGCGTCACCGGAAGCAGCCGTTCTACATTCGTACACAAGTCTAGCAGAAAAGGGAGTGTTGTTGAAAACCGCCATAGCAACCGTGTCTTCAGCTGATATTCAAACAGAAGCAAATATATTATTTGACGAAGGAGCACAGAAGTCGTTTATTACAGAACAGTTAGCGCAAGAACTTGAACTTAAGAGAGATGGCACAGAGACAATTTACTTGTCGTCATTTGGCAGCACAAGTAACAGAATACAGCAAGTGGATGTAGCAACAGTATATGTTGTGACGGATAAACGCCAGCGGATACCGGTTCGAGTCCTGATAGTGCCTGCGATCTCAACGCCAATCAACAATAGATTACAGCATACAGCGTCAGAGTTAATGTATCTCCGAGGTCTTAAACTCGCCCATCCAGTAACAGGATACTGTACGTTTACTATTTCAATGCTGATCGGTGCAGACTTTTATTGGGACATCATAGAAAACCATATAGTACGTGGCAACGGTCCTACAGCCATGAAGTCAAAGATCGGTTACCTGTTATCCGGACCAGTCAACGCACATAATTCACAAGCTACATATCACGTGTTCAACGTAATGTCGTCACACATGCCGACGGACGTATTAGAACGTTTTTGGAACCTAGAAAGCATGGGAATTACACAGAGTACCGATGAAAAAGACAAGACAGACTACTTCAGAGATTATCAACAGACGTCAATAGAGTTCAAGAACGCAAGTTACTCAGCCAAGTTACCTTGGAAACTAGAACATCCGCCACTCCCTAGCAACTACGAAATATCCAAGAAAAGAACAGAAAGTATGATAAGAAGACTACACAAAGAGCCACACTTACTAAAAAAATACGATGAAATTATAACAGAACAGGAACGCAGGGGATTCATAGAGAAAGTTGACAGTGATACCCCACCTACCGGACAAGTCCATTACATACCCCACCACCCAGTTAAAAAAGACTCAGCGACCACGCCTATTCGGATAGTTTACGACTGCAGCTGTCGGAAATCACCCAACTTACCAAGCTTGAATGATTGCCTAGAGTCGACCCCGCCAATACTGAATGATCTTACCAACATATTAGTGAGATTCCGTATCCATAGTTACGCTACCACCACAGATATAGAGAAAACCTTTCTTCACGTCGGTTTAGATGAAAAAGACAGAGATGTGACACGTTTCCTGTGGTCAAGTGACATTAGAAATCCTTACAGTCCCTTATGTACCTACCGCTTCAAGTCCGTATTATTCGGAGCTACCTGCTCGCCTTTCATGCTTAGCGCAACCATTTTGAAACACCTAGAACTCAACAAACACATGCAAGCAGCCGATATCATTGAGAGAGATATATATGTGGACAACGTCCTATCAAGTTTCGAGAAAGAGTCGGATCTACTCACCTATTTCACAGAATCCAGAAGTCTGATGTCCAGCGCAGGTATGAATCTCCGGTCTTGGACTTCAAACAGTGAGGCACTACGATCCCGTGCGGCAGCAGATGGAGTACTGGATAGCGACGAAGTTGTTAAGATACTTGGAATGCGCTGGGACCCAATTAAAGATGAGATGTCTTTTGCAGAGAGAAAAATCCCGATTTTAGACGTTGTTACAAAGAGAATAATACTAAAGTATTCATCACAGATCTACGACCCCATAGGCCTACTTAGTTCCGTTACTGTTAGTGCCAAAATCTTACTGCAAGAATTATGGAAAGATAAATACGACTGGGACACACCATTACCTGAACATATACAAGAGACCTGGAACCAGCTAGCAAGATCCCTTAACAAAGTTACAGATATGAAGTTCTCAAGGCAGCTCTTACCTTCAGTGAACAGCAACAGTGGAACCAGTCTTCACATATTTGTAGACTCAAGCGTCAAGTCGTACGGAGCAGCTGCATACATTTGTGATCAATCACGAGCTAGACTGGTTATGGCGAAGAATAGAGTAGCACCATTAAAGACCTTAACCCTACCCCAGCTAGAACTAATGGCGGCATTAGTTGGTGCACGACTTGCTTCCCATCTACAAGATACCATAGTTACATCAAATGTGACATTTTGGTCAGATAGTCAAATCGTACTTCACTGGCTAACAACATCAAAACCCCTAAAACGCTTTGTGAGAAATCGTGTAGAAGAGATACACCAGCTGACAGACAGATCACCATGGAGATACTGCCCAACAAATGACAATCCCGCCGACTTGCTCACACGTGGTATATCAGCAGATACCTACCTTGAGAATCAACTATGGAACATCGGACCGACATGGTTACCGAATAGAGAACAGTGGCCTATCTGGGAATTCAACCAATCAACTTTGCAGACGACACTTGAAGAACCAGGTGACAGTGCGAAGCAGACGATAAACATTTCAAGTTTACAGTGCACCGAAACCTTGGGAGTCCATACAGTAGTCAATGTAGCAAAGTACAGTACGTATCTCAAATTACTTCGTGTCACGGCATACGTATTGAGATTTATCGACAATTGCAGAAAACATTAGTAAGCACAGTTACAGGCAGCTTATCAGCGAGTGAACTACACGAAGCAGAAGTTAAATGGTTAAAATCCTGCCAATCGACAAAATTCCAAGATGAGATAGAAAATTTGAAAACAAACAGTACCCGTTTACCGCTAGTTAGACAACTCAGGTTGTACCTAGACCCACAAGGAATCATTCGTTGTGGAGGGAGAATTCACAACGCGCCGTTAGAGTATGCTGCGAAATTCCCATACCTGTTGCCAAAGAAACATAAACTTACCAATTTAATAGTTTTCGACGTCCACGAGAACCAACTTCATTCTGGAGTAAATGCTACCATCACTCAACTCAGGCAGAAGTACTGGATACCTTCAATTCGTCAATGCGTCAAATCGTTACTACGGACGTGTGTGAAATGTACCAGAGTAATTGGTAGACCTTACCGAGCACCAGACCCGCCACCCCTCCCCAAGATCAGAGTTGAAGAAGCCCCGCCGTTCAGCGTCACAGGTGTTGATTTTACAGGTGCGCTTTATGTAAAGAACGCTACCGGAAGTGAGACGAAATGTTATATCTGCCTCTTTACATGCGCAACTACTAGAGCAGTTCATTTGGAAGTAGTCCCGGATTTAACTACAGACTCATTTCTTCAAGCATTGCGGAGGTTTACAAGTCGCAAGTCGTTACCCAAGGTGATGATCTCAGACAACGCAACAACCTATATTTCTGCAGCGAACTACCTTAAGAAGCTATTCAACTTGCCTTCTGTGCAAGAAGAACTCAGCAGAAAGGGAACAGAATGGAGATTTATTCCTAAACGCGCCCCGTGGTATGGTGGGTTTTGGGAACGTCTCATAGGACTTACTAAAACGTCTTTGAAGAAGATCCTAGGAAGAAGATTCGTATCCATGGAAACGCTACAGACGATAGTGACAGAAATTGAAGCGGTTATGAATGATAGACCTCTCACGCATGTATCATCGAACATAGAAGATTTAGAGCCGTTAACGCCGTCACATCTACTTTATGGTCGTAAGATGACGTCACTTCCACATCACGAGCAGTTCACGGACAATGATGTAACGTTAGTTAAAAGTGACCAGACGATACTTACCAACCGAGTGAAAACGCAAACAAACATTATCAGTCAGTTCTGGAAACGTTGGAGGTCGGAATACCTAACCTCATTACGAGAATATCACAAAACTACGGGATCGAACGAGGAACGTATTCGAGTGGGAGATGTCGTGCAGATCCACGACGAGGGACCACGAATCCGATGGAAACTTGCAGTAGTCCAGGAGCTGATTACCGGAAATGATGGTTCAGTTCGTGCCGCGAAGATCAAAACTAAGCAGGGTCTTACAACAAGACCAATAGTAAAGCTTTATCCTTTAGAGACTGTTTGTGGTAATTAAATAGTGAATATACATGTAGAATATGAGAGAGAGTGAACCTAGCTAAAATGGAGATCATTTACACGAGATTTAGAGACTATTCACTTGTGATTAAAGTTATACTAAGAGACTGTTCGTGAGAATTCAGAGAATTTACATGCATTTTAAAGAATGAGTTTAACATTTTACTTTATCTTAAAGTGATTTCATACATTGACTTGTAATTACGTTGAGCATTTACAGTGAGCTAAAACTTATTTCATAATAAAGTTATTCTCTAAGAGTTTCATCATAACAGAGAAAACAGATTTGTGTAAGCATATCCTACATTTATTTTGTTAAATTCATATAACTTTTCGTGGCCCCCAGAATGTTGTAAATGTAACGTAATTTGCCGCGCCGCGCAAATGTATCATGTTACGTTAATGACGTCAACGTCATATAGTTGTTATTGTTATTGTTGTTTATGTACGTCAGTATTATTACGGAAGTAAAAGGACGAACCTGTACACAACGCTTAGTATTTGCAACCTCTTCTTCAGACCAGGTTTTCACCAAGCAGGAGAGGCCTTTACTGGATTCTTAGACTAGAATAATTGTAATTAGACTAAGTAGAACAAAAAGTGTTTCAACATGTTAAAGGCACAGCAAGATGTTAATTGATATCTAGAGTCATCCTTGATATGTGTTACTGTATCACAATATAAGCTCATAATACAATGTAACAATGTCTTGTTATGATAAGGGCCTGCACATTTTAATTTTTAAAGTTGAAAGTTCACAATTCTTCTTGTAATACAGTTTGAGTTAAGTAAATGTCTTAAACGGTTTTTGAGAAATGACTATTTTTGTACCCCTATCCTCATTTTGGCATATGACAAAATTTGACAGTTTAGTCACAAAATGTGAAGTCAAAATATTTTTTCTCAAAAATGTTCATTTCGTTTATACTACAATTTTCCTATTGTGCCTAAGATTACTACTACATAATTGTTCTTTCCAGTTAACTCATCATTTTTGAAATATAACAAATGTAACTTTCTGGAAGTGCAAAAATCCAAAACCTCAGCAGTGACATCCCTTAATCAGAGAGAAATCCATATGCCAGGAAGCATTTGAAAAAAACCCACTAAATTTGGAGATCAGATCTGTGTAGGAGTACAGGAAGATCTGTAAGTAATTGTTTTGCACAATGATAAAGGACACATATTTTCCTTGTTAAAACTATGTCTACATTATATTTCTGAGATGCAGTTTTGTACAGTATAACTGAGCATGCTTTTAATGTTTGGTCAGTTGAGGTACCTGAACTTGATGTAAATATGGAAATTTCATCATTCATATATAATAATTTATTAACATATAATACAACTAAATGTACATGATGTAGGAATTACATGTGTAATGTTGTCCAGAAGGTAATTAATACTACGATACTTTTTTTCTAGAGTTCCCATGATCAACATTTGGCCTTAAAATGGAAAGAGATATCATCAGCGGAAAGGTAGTATGACTATTTCAAGAGGTCTCTATTTACTAAATGTGGAAAACTAGTTAAATTTTAGACTGTATATTTATTAAATTATAATCGTTTACAGTATATGTATACATACAGAACTAAAATAATATGTGCCATTAAAATCATTTTAAATGTGTTGCACAAGGGTAAAGACTGCTTACGCTTGACGACGTTCATTGACGTTAGCACGCCTCACTTGTCTGTCGAAATATCCCAGACGTGTTTGATTGGGTTGGGATCAGCACTTTTAGCTGGCTAGTCATCAATGAAATCAATGTTATTGTTGTAAGAAAAATTGCAGTGTCTTTAGCTGATCTCCAACAGAACAATATTCCACCGGCAGAAATCAACGCTTTAGTCAATTCTATGCGCCGCCATTTTCAGTTAACCTTTGGCCATAATTTTTGCACCAAACGATGCATCATGGAACACTCTTAAACGCATATATAACAATGATTCCCCGATTTATTTTCATCTAGCTATGTTTAAGCAAACTTAGCAGAAGTTTCTTATTTTGTTAAGTATATGGGTATGTAGTTGATAGAATAATTGCTATTCTGTAATGCATATACAGGTGACATTATAACATAAGAGTTTACACATTTTGCAGAAAAAAAGTTGATCCGGCTCTCGTTGAATACAACAGGGGGGAAGTGTATTACGTCCAGATAAAAGCAAAAACAGTGGTTTACTGCTTTAAACCAATAGGGCAGATAAGAGAGAATACCTTCATACCAACAGCCAACACAACAGTGATTCATACTTAATATGAAAGACATTCAGGAATTTGATGAAAAATTCATCATTTGCCATGTGATGGGGATTTGTAATGGTATACAAATAGTTGTAGACAAAACATCCATGAGTATGCATGACCAATTGTCTGTAGATTCAATAAACATTTAAACAAAATCAATTGAATTGTAATTCCAGTAAAGTCTAAATTTGGGCCCTGAGCTACGACCTTTGTTTTCCTCGATTTTTAATGTTGTTTTATAATAAGCTAATAGTACATTCACGGCTCAGTGCTTGATCGGACTATATATACGCACACCTCCGATAGATCTAGCCATTTTATCAATATACATATATAAATGTACACATAAATACCACTTTTTCAGTTTAAGCTCAATTGAGCACATGAGACTTAGCAAATGAAAATATGTGTTACCTTTGGAAAATAAATATCTTTTACTTTTACTTTAGTTTTCTTGGTCTGAGAAATAAAACAAACATATAAGGTTGCTGAACCAATGTGACGAGATAAAGGAATGTTCCTCTATGTTAGAAAAATATATCAGACAAGAACGATAGAGGAATGTTCCTCTATGTTAAAAAAAACATCAGATGAGAAAGATAGAGGAATGTTACTCTATGTTAGGAAAATGTATCAGACAAGAAAGATAGAGGAATGTTCCTCTATGTAAGAAAAATATATCAAATGAGAAAGATAGAGGAATGTTACTCTATGTTAGAAAAATGTATCAGACAAGAAAGATAGAGGAATGTTACTCTATGTTAGAAAAAGGTATCAGATGAGAAAGAAAGAGGATTGTTACTCTATTTGCTAAAGAAAGAGGAATGTTCTTCTTTCTCTGTTAAGACTAATTTAAGTACTGTTGCCTTTGATTTTCAATGTACCCCCGGAAAAAGGACAAATGGAATTTCCTTTTTTATTCTGGAAGGCCTTAAAATATATAAAACTACACCAATGATTTAACTTCCGTAAGCGTTCTGTTATATTCTCCGAAGCAAGTAATCAATAAAAATGTCAACAAAAGAGTTCAAAATTGGGGACGTTGTCCAAATAGGCACACATGGTGAGAAAGGGCGAATTGTAGATATTATCAGGCCCTTAGGAACATATGCAATGTACAAGGTTCACTTGTACACAACTGGTTGTGTGAAAACTGCTGCCAAACACGAGTTAGTCAAGGGCCTTCCTGATTATGATTTCCAGGATATTTTTGATTGCTATGATGCTTTATTTACAAATTATGATGCTATTCCTTGTATTCCTGCAACTGTTACTAATCCTGCTGACTGTACCAGTCCATTTGTCAATGAAAGCCAGGCTGATGTAGGCCTTACAGTACCAAGTTTTGTTAATGTCTCCAGTACTGGTCCAAATATGGCTGCTACAACACCACTGATGGATGTTACCAGTACCATTTCAAATGAGCCAAATGTTACATTCAACAGACAAGCCAAAACATCATTAGGTAGTTTTGATGCAGAAAACATCTCCCCTTTAAAACGTACAAATGACAGTACAAAAATGCTGGGCTCCAAGCGGTTTGCCCAAATGCCAAATGACCCCAAAACATACAGGGTGGAAAATAAAAACAAAAACACTGAAAGTAAAACCAGGAGAGATGTTTCCCTCATGCAAGAGTTTTGATGCCAAAAATGTGAAAACAGAGCTGTACATGAGATTCCAGCACAGGAACTGAATGTTTATCTTCAGGAGTTTGTAATAAGGGTCCGTCAAAAAATGGGGATGAATATGAACCCAGTACTATCCGTGGGATGATTTCCAGTCTTGACAGGTAAAGTTTATTAAACGCACAATCTGAGCTTAAAGTAACATGTACATTTCAATAAAAGAATCACTGTATCCTTGATATAATCCTTTAAATGCTGAGCACAAAGCGTTATTTTCAGTCATCACGATTTTCATACCCAAACCAGTTCGTACTTTTCCCGGAATCGTTCACATTTTACCACAGGCCACACCAAATTGATTTCTTGGTCATCAGATATTCTGCTTAAAATCTGGAGTGAGCAAGAGAATTAAAGATATTGGAAAACATTATTTGGTCCATTAAATTTCCTTCAAGCAAAAAATAATAATTGTTATTAAATTAAGTAGTCTGCAGAACATTGCTATGCTCTAAAATGTTAACCGTAGCATCTAAAACAGAATACAAAACAGAATCGGGAAGTTTAAAAATAACATATTTGCAAAAGCGTATTTTGAAATTGAGTTAGTTATTTTATTTGGGAGGGGGTTAAGAGAAATTAAAGAGAGCAAATCCGATGACCAATTTATTAATTTGGTGTGGCCTTAAATTTAAGATATTTTCCAACTGTGAATGGCTTTTTCCTAATTCCTGTAGTTTTCCCCGATTTCCTGGTTAAATGGGACCTGTGTGGTACTGTATCTCCGTCCTGAAAAATTTAAGTATTTTATATAAAAGCAATTGATAGGCGAGTAAAATTGCAAGTGGATTTAAGTTTGCATTCTCATAGATTCGTGAATATTAGGGAAAATCATCGCAAGTTTTAAGCAATTTACAGTACCAAATTAATGTGGCCTACTGTTTTATAACAAATTTGCTGAATTACTATATGATCACTATTTACAAATTACTTATTTACTAATTATAACACTACCCTTAGGTTCTTGCAAGAACACGAGTACCCAACCACTGTTGCTAAAGGTAGCGAGTTTGCCCTAACAATGGCAACTTTCAGCAGTAAAAGTAAAAACCTTAAAAGGCAAGGTAAAGGTAATAAAGACCACGCTGCTCACCTCCTCTCTGAAGCAGAAGTGGATCAACTGTATGAGCACGGTCAATTTGGAAATCGGGATCCCAACAGCCTGATTAATACCTTATGGTATAATAACACCACGCACTTTGGCATTCGTGGAGGCGGAACTGAGCACAGGCATGGCTTTTTATGTACACATCTGAAAGAATATACAATTTTTAACATCAGAATATAATTTTGAAAATAAATACGCTATATCTTTTGTAGGATTGTATATCAAATTGTTGGTTTCAGTGTAAGATCACGTTATAATTTCATCGATTGGGCACCAAAAGTGATATTTGCACGAGTGACGCAGCCACAAGTGAAAATAACTACTTTTGTTGTTCACAAATGAAATAATTGTGATATGTCATCGATACCAACAATTTTTCAGTTTATATTGTCTCAAACTCTACTTTTGCAGAGTTTATTTCATTAAAATGTTGAAAAATGCGGGAAACGTCACCAAAAAGCATCGCAAGCATGAAGTCATTGTTTTATGGTTTCTGGCATTCATTACGCTCGGTATACATTTTGATGTTAATCTAGGTAACAGATTTTGATAATGTTCACCATTATTTTTCGATAACCGACCGAAAAACATAAGATAACAACTGGTATGCAAGGTTCAATACGTATCAGCATTTTCGAAATAGTTGTATTGCTTCAAATCAGCATTGGTATCTAATTGCTACTATTTCTACTGTCAATTAAAATGCATATTTTCTGCCAGACTCGTGTAGACAATTCCTGTAATATCAGTCAAGCACAATTTTTTTTCTGTAATATAAAACAAATTTTTCTCAATCTGTTTAGACAGCTGATGTGGGGAGATATTAAACTAGGTTAAACGAGGCTGCGTTTTTGGTACGTGGCATTCCCTGTTTGATATTATTTTTGTTTTGATAACGAGCTTAACTGCGAATACCTGGAGTACAACGAAAGGCAGACTGAAACGAGAACAGGCGCCAACCCAACAAACCAATGATGTATGCTACAGGAACAGACAGATGTCCAGTCCAAATGTATAAAGCGTATGCAAATCACAGACTAGCAAATTTCTCCGGTAACTAATTTTATAAATGCCTTTTAAAATTATTTATTAATTTTGTAAAATTTTAACTGTTGCACCTGAATCCGGACAATATAGAAACAAAAGTGATTTTTTTTTGTAAGACCATTTTATGCGCTGATTTTTTTTAACCTTCTGAATCAACGAATGCAGAAACTGCCTACCAAAATTATCTGGCGAACTTCAAACTAATTACATTACACTACAAAATTCCGGGAACAGATCCCAGTATAGAATTTTATTTCGAAAATGTGAGAAAATGTGCTATCGGCCAGGGAACTGTAAGTGAAAGGCCCCGTGTTCGACTCCCAGTCTGGCTCCAAATTTTTATCATCCTGTAACAAACACGTCTTAAGGGTCTTACTGAATTTTTGGTTTTTAATAATTTAGAAAGTAAACTACTTACATGCTTTATACGCTGATTATCAAGTGATGAACATCCTTTCTACCTGGCTGCTGTCACACACACAAACCAACCATCAGAGTTTGATCAGTGGTTTCTTCGTGGGGCTATTGGCAGGAACAAAATCGATACGCTGCTGAAAATGGCAGCACAGAAAGCCAAACTGCCTGGACTCCAACAAGGGAAGCGGATTTCCAACACGAGTGCTAGGAAACGCACCTGTCAGAAGATGCTGCAGAATGGAGTTCCTGACAACCAAGCAGTTCTCATCACTGGCCACAAAAATGCCAGCTCCCTTAATAATTACAGGGTCCTTTCAAATGTTCAGCAAAAGTCGATATTTGATATTTTGTCATCGTCCAGTTCAGCCACTACTAGTGAATGCCACAGGAATCCACAAGGTCCAGTTTCTGTCACCCAAACTCAAAACAATGTTGCAAACCAATCTGCTTACCACGTGTCTGTGCCATCAAATTCCGCATTGTGTTTGTTCTCAAACAGCACAATAACCGGCGGTTCATTCCAAATCACAATTGATAATGCAACACCCGGTACAAATTAACATTTACCGAAAGTTCAATTCATGATAACACATGCAAACTGTTTTGTTGACTGAATTTTCTTTTGAATTTTTCCACCTTCTTGTTGTTGTCTCGCCGCTGTCGATCGATATAATGACGATATGTAGGTCACGGCTAGATTCAAATTTTGTTAATGAACTTTATCTGCTTATTGAGTGGTGTAAAAATTTGGAGAAAAAATGAGCTGAGTTGCTTGCGTTTATTTTCATGTTAAAGTTAAAAAATCCCACAATTTGTGGCGGAACTACGTTGTTGAAGAAAATGGCTGCAAACCGCCTAGCCACGCCTTTGGAAATGTTTCATTTTTATTTGTTCGTTTATTTAGATAAAGTTATTCATTTAAGTGTTTCAAAACGTGTGTCTTCTAAATGACGTAAAATAGGATACTTTATTTTGACAATATGGTCATTATTACCAATGAAACAGAGAACTATGTTCCCATGCATGAATAGCTGTACTTCGGTGCGTATTGATTTGTACATATATTCCTACACCTTTTTGGGGTGCACAACGGGATTTCGATGTGATGTGATGTGATGTGATATTTTTAAATAAAACATAAATTTTAATCTGACATTTTAACTGCAATAAAAAACCCTCATTTTATTCGGAATGCAAGAAAAAGTATCATGCATGCCTCGGGTCAGCGGGGGGAAGTCGGAACCGAGGTTTACCGAGGTTCCTCCTATCCCCCCGCTGACCCTCGGGTTGGGAAAAACCTAGTATTCCATTCAACTCCATGTAAGATACTTATATTCCAACATAAATCTTTAAAAATTAACTTCTATATTCAAGTTTGTTACCTAGCAACTGCAGAATATGTTCCTCTATTTGTTTCTTGTTTTCTTAGTTCTCTAGCCTAGATTGTCAGGTAAAATATCTTGAGATATGTAAATAAATAAATTTCATTCTTAAGCAAAACAATGTTTTTTAAAAGATAATACTATTCAATATGGTAATTGCAATTTAATGTAATACGTTTACCGCATGTACACCTGAAATATAAAATATTGCCCAGTTACATATAACTATGATTACATTTATTTGCATTTTGATAAAATAATGATTTTAATTGAATAAAACAATACTAAAATTTCAGATGAATGGTTTTACATAGTTGCACTATACATTTACAACATCCATTTTTCGTTTGACATGTGATATTTAGGCATAAACATGGTATTTGTTTTCTGTCAGCCAATATATTTGTTTTATCTCCAGATATCATACCAATCACCTCATGGGAATGCTTCAAATTCGATCAAGCACTCAAAACCCTAGATTAGTTCTTAAAAATGTGACTACATAGCAAGTATTAAGAAGCAATTTTGGTACAAACTGTGCAAGTTATAATTTAAAAAGCAGATCGGAATCATAAATTCACTTTTTCATTTGTCATATTTCAATGAAGAAACAAAAATGACATATACGTGTTTTAGCTGGTTCTTTAGCTCATACAGCAAACACATGGCCATTCTTTGGTCATAACTATTACAATATGTGACTGTGAACTAAACTTGATAGAGTCCATTAAGCCTGCAAATACAGGGAACAATCTACCAGTTCATGAACCAGAATTGATGACAAGTTTTTGTACTAGACCTATGGTGTGCATGAAGACATGTTCACATCAAAGTTAGAACCTTAACAGCTCATTCCCTACAGACACTTCCATGCATCTTTGATGAAGGTAGGTCAAATGCAGTATGCCATGATATTTATTGCAGACACAATAGCTCTTTTAGATGTTACTGTTACTAAGTATTTTATCATCCTCAGCTCTGAACGAAAGCTATCATCAACACTTTACAGCAGCATAGATAATATGGTATATCTAACAGTATACATGCATAACAAATTTCTATTTTTCATAGTATGTACCTTCATAGTATGTACCATAGTATGTATCTTTCCATGGATTCTAAATATGTCGCTAAACAAAAGAGCTAGCCAAATAGTGAGGCTGTTGGAATTCCTAATCAACCAGGGATCCACTCCAGCACAGGTTAAAAACCGAAGTCCATGGCAGTTGGCAAGATAGAAAGTTATTGAAAATAAACATGTAGCTTGGCTCATTTTCTTCAATAAATTATAACTGCAGTATATTTATATTGATGTGAAAAACATAACTTGGATGCTATCAACAAACCGTTGCTACATGATCTTGGTGTCAAATAACAAGTGCGAAGTAAATACTCACGTAATTAGGAGGCGGTACAATCACATCCAGCGTCAACATTAACTATACAAATGCGTATCTTCCCCATGAATCAACTTTAAAAAGTGAAAATATTAGCACTTTGGCCTTCGCGGAAATACAACGTTCATGACGAAATCGATACTCTGCAGATTAATAAATAGCTTGTAATATTTAAAATATCATGGGTTGTATACCACTAAATGAGACTCATTGATGATTATTGCATGAAACACAGTAATTAAAGGTAGCGACCTAATATTCTTTGTAATTTCACATATCATTTCTTTCAGGCAAACCTGTGTAGATTCAGGTAAAGCTATAAGCAAAGATTTGCATTCCATACGACATACAACCATGATTGGATAATACTTTACTATATAAACTCAAAGGGTATTAATTTTACAAACAAATCCTGGCGTGACAGTGAAAGTTACGTACTTATCACCTCTGGGAATTGTTGAATGAGTTCCGACCAGTGTGTATCGTGATTAACACGGAAAATCATCTGGGAAAATGTAAATCACACTATTACAAAACTCTCGAACAGGGAAAAGCACGACATCGAATTCAAAAGAACATTAGATTTTACTGATATTGTTTTTGGAGTTGAGAAACAACAAGAAACGAACTTTTTAAACACAATGATTTTTGAATTAAAACTGCAAATATGGAAACTAAGAAATGATTACAAATTTGGCAACCAACTCATGTCTCCAGAATCTTGTTACAAGCAATTTATGTTTAGCATGAAAGAAACTTGTAGATATCAAAAAATTGCAACACTAGATATAGAACTGTGAAATTGTTCGAAAAATTATTTTAATAATACTCAAAATGTTTTGCTATACTACAGATAAATTATCATATTCACGTTTCGTTTCGGTGATTGTTTTAATTATTCTAGCAAAACAACATTATTGATTTATGCTTTTTGGAAGTAATTTGCTTCTCTTTTTTTTAGAAGCTGTTATATGTAAAAGGCAAGGGAGCTCAAATTTGAATGTACATGTATGTACACTATATCATGGTTGTTAAAAATGCATAATTATTATTATTTCTTATATTATATTTGTAAGATGAATACAGGGATGACCTCGACCCTTTATTTGTCATGTACGAGGAAATAAATGGTGTTACCCATGTCATCTGACTGGGGCACGAAAAGTAAAAGAAAAAAAAAAAAAAAAAACATCTCTGTCCACACTTTATTTGAGAAAAACAATAAGATTAATAATATGGAATTTCTCAACGATATGTATTGATCATTCTGTAAAGATCCATGTAAAAGGAAAGTATGTGCCGTGATAACATCAAAGTTAGGTAGAATCACATGAAGTTAGATTTTGAAATGGCATAAAACCTGCTTGCCTTAACGAGCACACTTGATATCTAGATTACTTGTATGTGGAACGCAAAGTGTGGAAAAAGACAATATGAGAGAAAAAAAGAGGAAAACTACTGATATTCAGGAGACAGAAAGAAGCATCTTTTATGATTATACTTGGATATTTTTGTCAACCTCAATGTTTGGCGATGATTCATCAACAACCTTTCTGACACAATCAAAGGGGATCAGGGTAAATGTAGATTGAACCTGACAATCAAGAGATGAGATAAAGAGCAAGAGAAAAATATGGTATATTTAAAAAAGCAAATAAGGTATTTATGAAAGTTCAACAAATGATCAAGAATCAATGCATGTTAACCAACAAGGAAATATTCGGGTTGTAAGAAAGTCTAAGGTTCTGAAGTAAGAACTAAGGATAATAGTGAGGAGTTAACTCTCTTGAAATATTAATACCTTGAAATGATGATATGCGCATATGCGCAATTTTTAGGAGAATTTAAATATGCTTTTCGAATCAGGTTTGTATAACCCTTGAAATGTTAACACCTAAAAATGATAATGCGCACCACTGCTCATTAGACTGAATATGTTAATATGGTTTCCGAATTGTTAAATAAAGTGACCTATCAATATGATGCTAAACGACATGCTGTTGAGTAGTTAGAATATGATTATGGTGATCACCCTAACTCTGGAAATGTTGACACCTGGAAATTATAATGTTCGCAACTGTTCTGGAGACTTAAATATTGTTTCCGAATAGTAAATCAAATTAAACCATTAATATGATAACCAACTATTGTCATAAATAAATATCAACATTAACGAGTCTTTTGCTTAAACGTAGAAACGTTTTGTAGCAAAATTAATGACAGTCAATCTTTATGGTTTAGAGGACATTCAATTTGGTTGCCTAATGTAGGAAATTTTGATTGTCTAAAACTCTGAAATGTAACATTGGCAGTGAGCAGACAAGGTATTGGATACACAGCTAGAATATATTTTGAAATTAGTGTATATATTTGAAGTCATCAAGTGTATCAGAGTCACAAACTACCAGAACATAAATCTTAATTACAAGTTAGAACATTCAGTGTAACATTGGCCTTAAGGATAACCCTCATGGTACAAAAGTTGTCAAAATTTACGTATATCATGCGTAAAACGAGCGTGTAACGTGCAAAAACCGTGCATGCACTCATTATGTATTTTGTCAATCGTATAGCTAAGAAAAGTGGTGCTTTCATATCATATTATTCTATTCATTTTATTCGATAGTATAGTGACGGGCAAGAAAGACTTCTGTGACAGATCGAAGACATTTTTACCTCATAATCGAAATTAAGTTCTATTTCATCGACGGAAAGGACATATATTTTATTAATTTATAATCTGCTGTTGTTACGTTATTCTTTAACAAGGTATACCTGAACCGAAGCAACAAATCTGGGTACTATGTTACCAATTTGTTTATATGTTTGGTGAAAATATTAGGACGAATCAACAAAATTATCTAAAGTCAAAGCAAAAGAAATGTGACTTTCTTGTTTCGATTAATCATGGTGATCGTTTTAAAAATCCTAAATTGATTAAATCTATGAATCTAACTGCCTGATTGGAATAATTTTCCCGTTCGCTGAAACAAAGAAAAATCGGGCTGTGTCTTTGATTGACTAATAAATTTGAGTCTCATCAGAAGGCTCAATGTTCAAAATGAAGCCCTCCGGCTGGCCAAACGTGCATTGTCTTTCACTCCCGCTTGAACCTGAGGCTTGGGTTTTGCCCTTTAGGCTGAGGTTCCAGGAACAGATCCTCAAATATTAAGTAAGAGTCAAAGCTACGATTAATAACCCAGTTAATGAGATCTTATGGAGTGGAGGTGGGGATGGCTTTTTTATCAGATCCTGCTACAAAAGTCCTAGCAACAAAAAAACGTGAACAGTTCTGACTAACCGTATATCGCACAGTTAGAAACTTAAATGAATAAAGATATCTTTTACTCTAGTCATCTGCATATTACACATATGATATTAAAATCTAGACTCTGCTAGA
Source organism: Saxidomus purpurata (assembly GCA_022818135.1). Taxonomy (NCBI): domain Eukaryota; kingdom Metazoa; phylum Mollusca; class Bivalvia; order Venerida; family Veneridae; genus Saxidomus; species Saxidomus purpurata. Next base: position 930,716 of record JAFMSR010000025.1, on the reverse strand, counting down.
GAAGTTTCTGCTGTGGTTAGTCTGTCACCATAATTAGACAGATTGGCAAATTATTGTCCCATTTACATATCAGAAATGATTGCAATAGACACTGCATTGAGCTGGGTTTTGCATCATTAACCTAAACAAGTTTCTATATATTTTTAGATTCACTACAATCTCTGGCCGTAATGAAATCAAACAACAGTCATTCTAGACCAGAGTTATTTAAAACATTATTACATAATAAATTAAATCAATGCTTAAACACAGTCTTACAAATTACCCTGTCATGTTTCCATATCATATAGGTATATACATGTACATGTAGTATATATGGTAAGGAGAGTGCAAATGGTGCAGCCAAAGTGAGCTTGGGTTTACGGGCTGTCGTCCTGGTATTCCTTACTCACCCACATAGATATATGCCAGGATTCGAGCCACTATCCTGGATAATTGGCGTAGGGAATGGAAACATTCAAAATCACATTTCGCCGCAGTTTATGGGTACTTGGCATTCCGTTGGGATACTCCTCATATTAAATGGACAAATCGATAACACGTCTTAGGCTGAGCGAACACTTACTACCACCCAGCAAGTAATACTGTATAGAGGTTGTTGGAAACTCATAGTAGACTGTCAAATGAAAGATCAAATAAATTACCAAATTTACTATAGTTGCTATCTGACCCCTTCCTGCAAATATATAGGAAAAATCCTAAACATGTTTTGTATAATTGCCATTTTTTTATATTCGACAACATCTAAGTATCTTAATTGCAGTAGTAAACAAGCTTTTTCAAGGTTAGTTGGTGTTGGCTTAAATTGATAACCCGACAACATAATTCAGTTGTATAATTACTTAAGCTTACTTTAAGCCATTACAAAATTAGAAGAGTTTGGCGGGTTACATGTAAGAAGGGATTGCCAAACAATAGTACCTGTTGCATGCCTGTTTCGGTTATAAATTACTGCAACTAAAGTCTACAGTCTACAGGCCAACCTCGCTTAACAACACTTCCGAAAATCAAAAGCCTCTCTACATAGACAAATATTCTATTTCCTGAAGCAGTTATATATGAATAAATCAACCTCCCTAGAACAACAACCTCTCCTAAAGAAACAAAAGTTGATGTTCATTTTGAAGTTGTTGTACAGAGGTTCGACTGTATATCGTTTGATACTGTATGTAAGTTTGAACTGTCTGTATGGTACCATTTAATGATTATAATTAAATATATATATATCACTGGCTATAATCTGTACATGTAATTTTCCTATTGTTAAACTGTAAGGATATTTAGTTTTCTATTTTTTTCACATCTAGTTCTTCTCCTACATCCAAATGTAAGCTAATGTCTGCTAACAGCCATACTGCTCCTACCTCAAGTTGAGTAAAACATCAACCCTTTGTCGAGGCAAGTGCAGGTCATGATCAGTGGATCATTGCGGCTTTGGACTGGCCACTGGTCAGAGAGTTGGTAAATCTGATCATCTGAATCGTTCTTACCATAATATAGATTATAATTTAGGAACTGAGCACATAGTATAAATTGATGTAATCCTAGTATGTCTTGAAATAGGTTTTATTAGATTTGTCAAACATATCGGTCTTGCCAGGACCCTCACACTCAAATGATTGTATTTTATTATTACAAATAGTTAATGTTACTAAAGAGACTGCCAGAAACCCCATGTTTTGTAAATCGTTTAACTTTGTAAGTAGTAAGTTGTGCAAAGAGCTTAGTTATCTAAATATACAGTAGTATATTATCATAAGAGACGTGCCAATATATTTTTTGTGTGAAATGAATGAAACATTTTTTTTTAAATGATGGAATTATATGAAAATGATGGCACAACTGTGCTCAAGTGGACTTCCTGTCCCGCCAGTGATACCAGCTGACACTTTTTTTTCAGTAGATAAATCTTTGAACACCTCTATATTATAAAAAGTTTGTAGTTTTAATGATAATAATAATAATAATAATAATAATAATAATAATAATAATAATTTCTTTATTTTACGAAGGTATTACACATTACTTTATGTAACAAATTACATGTTCTTATTTACAATGTGGCCATCGATAAAACTAAAAAGAAAATAAAGCAAATACAAAACTATCAAGTGGAATAAACACATAATTAAAAACACACATGTCAGAAACAAACATATGATTCATGTACACCCGACAGACACTCCTTAATTTTAGATTTTATATTCAATGGCAAGTACACAATAGTATCACAAATGTAACAGTAAGAAAACATTCAAGTAACTGACATAAATGCTATAATACGAAGCACGATAAAACAGTCGATGAATACAATAAACAGTTTATGCTTTGTATTTGAATGAATCTTTTAAATACACTGATCTTGGTTTCGGTGGAACAATATCAAGACGTTCAGTTGAACGTAGATTATATCTGCTATTGGTTGAAAAAGTTATAAGATTTGAAATATTATTTGGAACTTGCCTCTTTTTACACTTGTAAATAAGTAGCCCAATGTGATAATTACATCTATTTTCAAACGAAAGCCATTTTAATTCTCTGAACATATCACATGAGTTAGTTCGTAATGGTTTATTTAATATAATTCTAGCCGCTCTCTTTTGAATTTTCGTTATTTTATTAATATCCGATTTGCAATTTATTCCCTTTCCCCACACAGTACAACAATGGTCAAATAATGGCATAATATATGCGTTATAATACATTCGCTTCATGTCCTCAGACAAGAAGTATATAATATGTTTTAATAATGCTACTTTTGAGTTAAGTTTACTACACATTAAAGCACTCAGAAAAGTAGGCGGAGTTTCGGACATGGAAGTAGCTCCTTCCGATTTTTCTAATTTACTCCTGCGCAGAAAATAAAACATAGAAATGGATACTATATCAGTATAAATACATCAGTCGCATGAAAACGACTTTTTTTTAAGAACCTAAATATTATTTTTGATTGCGTCAAGTAATTCTCAGAATACCCTCACCTTGTTTTCTAAACAAGGCCATTAAATTCAGGATAAACAGTCATACAATGTTTTGATTCCGGGAGACAAAACTATGAATGAAAACGTTTACGTCATCACACTGACGTCATTACCCCACGTTAAAACGTTGTACAGTTCAAATTAACGGTAAGCATTTAAATCGATTGGCTGCTTTGTTAAGTTCTGAATCTGACGTCTTCTGCATAATGTCAATCATGTATTTTGTCTTTTTATATTTTATGTATTAGATGATTAAACTTAAATAAGTTTGTATAATATAGTTATGTTTGATATCTTGAATGGTTGCCCGAGTAGAGGAGTGAATTCCAGCAGCCACTATTTATGTTATTTTACATATTACCGCCGAACTGAAAAAAGGTCCGTAGTAGTTACGATAGTTTTCAAAACATCGGCTTCTAAGAATCGAAATAACCTATGTCTTGGAGTGCTTTATCGAAATCGAAATTCGCCCTCGTGCTTTATTCCGCCCGAGGAATGCTTCAATTTCGATTAAGCACTACAAGCCATAGGCCATAGGCTATTTATTAAAAAAATGATAATGTACATCCGATCTATTATTATGTCAAAATTTATTCTGGTCTAAATAGGTTTATTTTAGTCATTGGATACTAAATGTACTGACATATACCATTTTGTTAGATTCCTAAATTGTATATATTATAGAAATCCATCATTTTTCTTTATAAGTGTGGCTGTGGTGGTACTTGAACTATGTCCGGTCTATTATATTTGTTCCTCATCTCTGACAGTTTCCTTAAATGCCTTGATTATATATATATTTAAACAAATATAGATCCTTTTAAATCTTTCTACGTATCTAATCTCAAAATAACTCATAGAAACATGAGTATAATAGCTTAATCCTGCGACTGCTGAACTCTATTCTGCATCCTCATAGTTTTTTGATGTTTTGAAACATGTTAGGATACAACCCTCTTTAAAAATATAGTGTTGCTAAGCTTTTTCATATTGTTGTCAGTCTTCCGTCCATTTACGAGCAATTTCTACATGTGAACTACAGGAACAAATTTCAAACATTATCTACACAATGTTTATCATGTATTACCTATTCACAATATCAGCAGAGTCATTTATATACAAAACATTCCAATCTTGGATATAGGTGTACATCTAAATGCTGCAGTATTATATATTTTATATTGATGAAACTACTTTTGTAAAATGATCCATCGGATAAAAGTGAATGTACGTCATTCATCTGCCAAGAAAGTAATCACCAATTGATTTTAATTGTATCTTCTGCATTCTTACAGTGGCGCCTGCGTGTGGGTTCCCCGCGCACACGGTTTCTTTCGCGTGCAACACGAACGGCACACGCTTCATGGTTCACGCTCGATTAACCGTGTAGCCAATCAGAACTATGAATAAAACGTGTATCGTGCAGAACCGGGTTTAACCGTGCAGCCAATCAAATAAGCACACTAACCGTGCAGCCAATCAACATCGAGATTATATAGCCTGACATTTTAGGCAGACATGTCTACCAACGTTTTATATTTGACAAAGTATGCCGAACGAAATGCTTTTGTGAATTGGTAAGTGCTTCGGCAAATATATTCCTAATATATTACAATCTGTCTGAATAAAACCAAATGATGACATTGCTACATTTTTATAATAGGCTACACGGTATCTAGTCACCTGGTCACCTCGTACCGTAGTCAATTCGTACTCTATTTAGTCAACACGTACCTTAGGACAATTGCATAGAAAATTAAGTCTGTGTATAAGGAATATTTTTTAAATATTTAGATTTTCAAATGATAATTCTTATTACTAGATTTCTTTTTAAAAGCCGTTATTTCGTTTCTTATAAAATTTATCCAAGCGATACGACTTTTTGCACAAATTATTTTGGCGTTTCTATGTGACCCCTTTCACAGATCTGATATTTTATAACTGTCACACCTCTACGCCATATTTTAATGTGCTCCATAATAAGCAGAAAGTGTAGTTTCAATATTAGGTACAACCGGCGCTAGCCCAACAAATTGTGCGCCAGGTCTTTTTGTTATATACGACGACCGCCCTTCTCATGCAATATCAGTTTGTAAAATCGGTCGGTCTTGCAGTCGAAATATTGAGGCTAAACCGGTGCATAATACATAATTTACCTACTTCTAAAAACAATTTTCCGGTCTAACGTAATGAATTAAAATCACTTTAAATGAATAATTATGAAAAACCTCGCCACTTTATAAAAATCTGATTTTTTAAACCTAAGCATGCAGGTTTACACGTAAGGCACGATATGCCGTTTATTTTCATATTACATCCATTGATGCAGGTGTGTAATTAGATAAATATAACTAAGAATTGTGTTAGCATCATTTTACAACTTAATCCTATCATATAAATCATAAATACATTTATATATTGGATTTTATTGGGTTTATAAGTGCCCAACAGAATTTCGTTTGGGATGTGTTCCCAACTATTGGCACTTCAAAGTGAGACGTAGAAGGCGGACACTTGTAAAATGTCAACCGGTAAAATCCTTCGAAGCGGAAATAGTGAGTCAGCATTCTTGTACCTCATTGATAAATACAGTGAAAGCCTGTGAAGCAGCAAACAATGCTTACTTGATGTTTATTCTCAGATTAACCGTGACGTCACACTGACCAGCTAACCAATCTGATTATTAGGTCGCTTTCATTTCTCCATTCAGTAAAAGGTGAAAACTCTGTCTTTACCGTTGACTCATATCAGGGTCCGTATATTACAATATAATGTAATATACGGACCCTGCTCATATGCATGTTTAAATTTATTTTAAACGAAACAAAAAGCTTTTAACAACAGAATAATCAAAGCAATCTTATAGTTTCAACGTATTGGGAGATCGTCTTCTTTTATTTCTAATCTTGGTTATTGTATTATTCAAAGTTATAGATACATATAGATCAGCGAAGAAAGCCGAGGAATCACCTTTCCCGAATGTAAATTAATTATCCGTACCCGGGTGTGCGATTCCGAAAATACAAGCAATTAATCTTCTATTTCATCGCAACTGTGCTTTTATTCATCGGAGACCGTAAGCATGTCTGTCTTTCTTATTTGTATCATGGCTACTGCATATTTGTATAGGAAAAACACTGAACTGTATTACTGTAATAGAGGACATGATCTTTCTGAAAAAGAGAACACTTTCCAGATTATTTTTTTTTATTGCCTAGATTTTTGTATTACAATTTACAATTTTGAAAAGTTACAATCGGCCGGTTAGAAATAAAATAAAAAACAAATACACTTACTTGCTCCGGTATATGATTTTGTAGGCTACATAACATTGAGGTCGCTACCACACAATTTTGTTAATTGTCAATTGGGAAATTTATGCGAGATAAAAGTCCATTTTGGGAAAAGATTTACAATAATATTTTTCGTTATGCGACATTGACAACCGGAAGTCGAAATAAATTTACCTCCCCTGAGACATGGACTAAAATTCAGGCCCAGAATCGGATTAGACTGGTAATGCATAACACGCAGTACTGTGCGCTGTTATGTTATAGTGCCACGAAAAATCGATACCACACAAATGCTTCCTCCAGAAATGCTGCAATCATGTAAACAAACTTCGGGAAAACTTACTATGCATTTTGGGAAGTTGCTCTGCCACAGTTGGGAAAGAATACTGTATTTTTGAATTGGGAAGTGGCCGAATATCGACTAGGTACTCTTGAATTTTTAATAACAAAACTGGGAATTCAACGTTAAAAACAAAGATTGTTTTGTAACTTGCCAACGCCCCTATATAGATCATCAAAAGTGTGCGGCCTGACTAGTTCATTTAGTGTCTTTGAAGATATGCTGCACTGTAGCGCCTGAAACACTAGTCTAAAATGCGCCTTTACGCGTTTAAGTATAAAACTGAAACTTACCAGCAAATTAACTTTACAAAGGCACTTGTAGATGTCTTTTTGAAATATAACAACACATTTGTATGCTTTAAACATGTTGTAATTGTTGTATTTTATTAGATTTTATGCGTGGTTAGAAAATGGTACGAAAATGTCCACATTTTGCCGAAGTCGGTTCGTAGCTGGGTACGAACAACTAAAAAATCACATTATAGATCATACATCATGGCATCTGTGGCCGAGTGGTTACGGTCACTGACTGATGATCACTTGTCCCTCACCGCTGTAGGTGCGTGCCCTACTTTGGTCAAGTTCTTTAATGTCTGGAAACTATCTAGGTTCTACCCAGGAGCCTGCTCGTGACTGAAATAATGCCCGAATTGGAACTTAGGGTCTTCCTCCTCCATGAAAGCTGAAAGTTGCCATCATGACCTTCGCTGTTGATTGTGACATTATATCCAAATCAATCGATTGGCACAACCCTGTTTAGTTTAGATATATAAAAATGTATAGCACTGCCTAGTTGATTTCTTATCAAGACCCCAGTTTCAAAATTGACCATGATTTTACATCAGCTTAATATACTGGGAGGGGAAAATCTTCATGGCCTTGCGGACCTTTACCAAGATTGTGAAGATGACGAAACCCAGATCCAAATTGACCCTGTATTGGGGTCACTTTACTTTACATAGGTTTTAATATAAATTCTTTAATGATTGTCTTCAGTGGACCGTAGTGATAGCCAGTCAAACAGTATAGGGCCATATCTTTGCTATTGAAAACAAAAACATGCACAATGATTTCATGCAAATCTATGAGATTAGTTGACAACAATATTATTTGTTCAAAGGGATAACAAGAACTGAATAGCCGACAGTGCAGATCATGATCAATTAAGCAAGGTGATCAGTCGTAAATGCAGGATCATATTTTGTCCAGCAGTGCAAGGGTTAATTTACAATTTTGCTAAAGAATGAAAATATCACTTACATTTGTATCTCCACTTGACAAAGTCCTTTGTCCAGCAGAGGTCATGTCATGATCATGATGATGGTGGTTTGTCCGTTTTCTGTCTGTCTGTAAACTTTACCTCAATATTCTACAGGTCACAAACTGAAACACTAATCAATCAATATATAATTACTATCTTAAGTTTTTCACATCCCATTTTGTAAAATCAGTCTACTGTCAAAGACATAATCAGGTTTAGAAAAATACTTTCTCAGCACGGCACACACGGCACACACACACATATACACTACCAACACACACTAGCATACAAAGCAAACACACGAGGACAAAACGAACAATTAAAGGAACACAGTGGGGCACCGCCTTGGAACGGTCAGTGGCAAAAACACCACTGGGGAGCTTAAACCGGTTTATGGTGCGCACCCAACCTCACTCTTACCCCCACCATGTTCCAAAGTCACAGGACAGTGTAAATAAAAGTAATCCCTGCTAGGTGAATCTCTAACACACGCATCAAGCCATTGCAAAATTTGGTCTGTACAGTACGGCACAGTATTAATTTTACTGTTGGTTTTCAGTGTAAAAGGAAGTTAACCCTCTGAAGAGCTCAAATAAATTTTTGTTGTTACCAGCCAGGGGTGTAAGTTGTAACTTTTTTTAGGTAATTTTGAAAATAACTACAGTAAGTGAAACATTTTGTCAATAAAATTGCTTCACTTTGCTGAAAGAAATAACTCCCTTGAAAGTAGAGGTGACCAAAATAATGGGCATTTCTGAAAACTTGTACAGGTAACAATTCAACATTTCAGTTTTTCATTCTTCATTACAAGCAGATTACCTCTGCAAATACCTTTAGATAAGAGAGAGAAATGCAAGTTATTTCTTTATAGCTGACAGTAATGACTTTTCAGTTAGACATAATGGATTTATTGGCAAAATTGTCTTAGAGATGACCTGAAGAATGTCCTACTTCTACGGTTTTGTCGTGGCAAAAATTATTTTAGTGGATGGTGAGTAAAAGATAAACATAACTTGTACAAATTATTTTCAAAATAACTAAAACAAGTTACAACCCTTACTGGTTATGGTGATTTTCAGACAGGTGCTTCCCAACCTATACTAAAAGGAAATTGACATTTCACTTTTTTATTACAAGTTTAGAACAGTAAATTGTAAATGTTACTTATATGAATTAAATATATTAAATTATATTACACTGCAAAAACATTAAGCCAGAGATAGGGCATATCCCCCTGCACATCTTTTGAGGCTAAGCACTTGGAAAATATCCGCTGTATTATTCAACTCATTCCTCAGTTCACTGGTGCTTAGAGGTGGCAGTTTGTGATTAAATGGAGGTGGCGGTCCTTGCCAATTAATGTGTATTGTATGCCCTAATGGGTAAAAGAAAAGGAAAATAGCAATTATCTTGTCTCTTATTAACTTTATGTAATGGACATTTTGTAAATTTGAAAGAAGACTACCATTTGCAATGAATGCACTGATAAATTTAATACAATGGACTGTACCAATATGTAATTTCTGCATAGATATTAAAGCCCCTGGATCACTTAAAATGTACTGATACAGTTACATAAATTTATTGATAGGATAATGATAGAATCATGTTCTATTCACTCTAAAAACAATGAAGTTGACATAATTATGCCTTTCTTTTGTATTCAAGTTGTTTCTTTCAGAAAAAGAGTTGCCATTTGCAAAAGCATTGAAAAAGATACCGCACTATGTTTCTGATATGTACTCATCGATTTAAAAAGCAAAGTTAGGAATGGTTTTGGCACAAATAAAGGTCTTTTCTGTCAGCAAGATATCTTTCTTGATAAAATAAAAGCTACTTGTAAATTTGATCCTCGGACTTTAAACATGACTTATTCTTGAAAATGTGTCAACTTTTGTAGAACAATTTCAAGGCTTGTACTACAGTTGTATTTTGAAATATGAAGTGTACACTCGATTAAATGAAGCATCAGTACTGATGGACTAAGAACATCATTTAGTTAAAACTTATTTAATTCACTCTGATTGTGGAACAAGTTCTTGCAATGTATATCATCTACTCATGATGACTGTTCCCGTGTGTTCTGACCAGCACTCACACCGATAGAATATTCTTTTCATCATCATTTTAATCATGAGATGTTTCATATTTCCTCACTCAAGTCAAACTAGAAAAAATTATTAGGCCACTTCTCTATTTCAGTAAGTTATATTCAATGCTCCAAAGCTGTAGTCTCTATCTAACTCCATCTTATTCATTGTCTGAGTCCGCCACGCAACTAATGCAAAATTTGCCTGAACATGACTAACTAGATTGATCTATGGTCTTCTGCCACCCAGTCGCACACAAATACTGCAGCACCAAAGACATCAACATATATACTGTGATTGTTTTCTAGGAAAACTGCATGGCAAAACTCTTGTTGTATTCAGTGTCACTGTGTAGTTTTTCAGCTCATGGTCAGAATTATTGTTTATAATGTCAGATGGACAAATGCACACGTAACAATGCAAGATGGGATGTCAGAAGGCTCCATGTAATTTTTGCACCAAAACTGTTCCATACATAGTAAGACAACATTTGATCATTGTGTGACAGTCTTCAATCTCACTAAACAGCATGATCTTCCTGAAGTAAGATATGATGATGGCCCTTTCAATTGTTTCTTCTTGAATAACTGGATTACAAATACAACCATTCAGAGAACCCGTGGCTAATCTTTCAGTAAAAGCGTGCCTTGTTACCTAGTTTACACTACAAACATAAGTCGACAGTATCGTTTTTGAGATGATTTCACGTGTACAAACTACAGCATTGAATCCATAACGGCATTGTAGAAACAATGAACACGTGATGCACACTTTGTGATCTAATCTTAATCTAGCTTCTTTCTTGGGATAACATTTAGTAAATAGAATTTTTTTTCAGGGAAAACTTTGAAAGCAAAGCTCTGATTGGCTAGCGGAGAAATTGTCTGAACCTGTCCGTCTATCGGTCGTCCTTACATCCTCATGGCGAGATTGGGCAAATTGATGAAGCTTATTAAATAGTGTCTAATTAAGTTATTGGAATATACCAAAATTATTTGAATAGTTTTGATTTCAGTGGTTCGAAATGCCTCAACCTTTGCAGTTCTAGAATAAGCGCCAGACATCTCGTATTTAAATCAAAGCGATGAAATAAACCTACCACCAAGATTACTAAAAGAAAAAAGAGACATCAACGGGGATTTAAATATTGCTATTGAGTTAAATAAACATTTCATAAATATTTCAAATATAATTGTAAAATCACCATTTAGGCAGGAAAATTGTCACTGTACTTGTTTACAAAACTTTAAATGGAATCACATATGACAGATCTGCTAACATTTTCAACAAATAAACATTACACGCTTCGATCTACTGCAAAAACTGATTTAGTGTTAAGGATGTCTGCTACGTTGTTCTGCACATGCGCGAAATGTCGGAAGTGAGAAAATGTCGTAAAATAGTTTACCACAGAAATATAGTTAAATTCATCTAATAAATGTAACGGAATTAAATTGTTGATATAAACTATCGACTTTGTAAAATATAATGAATAATATAATAAATAGAAACTAAAAACGTTTACGACAAATACTATCGTCAAGCGGATCTGTATTTTCGGTTTCTGTTTGCAAATTGCGGCTGTCAGACGATACTTCAGTTTTTGTTTATGTATACTAATTTGTTATAGCTCGATTGTGGAGAAAAACCAGAACTGGTGTTAAATATGGTGGTACAGTTGTATTGAATACCGTTGAGCTAATTATGTCGTCTAAAAGTATAGATAGAAGAGGACGTTTTTTGTCAAAATCTAAAGCAGAACGATACAATGTCATAAAAGAATGTAACCCAAAATTTGAGAAAAAAATGGATCATGTTGAACAGTGTGCAATTAGTTATGATCATAATTATAGTTTTACATCTACTGTTTCACCATCAGTCCCTGATATTGGAATTATTTCACATGAAGAAACTGTTTTAGCAACTGGGGATGCTGACTTGCAAGTAGGAAGGCGGGAGGTGGAACTTTAAGTTTTGGCTGAAGGGTTAGCTTCATGCAAGACTTGTAAACAACCTATACACTTGTACAACATTATAAACGTAACAAATTTTGGATTAGGTGCTTACCTGCACATTGAGTGCAAACACTGTTCACATACAAATGTTATTCCAACTTGGAAACGCCATGGTAAATGTTTCGACATGAACACCAAATTGGCTAGTGGTGAGTGAATTTTTAGCATGTTTTATCCATTTATAAATGTTAGAGATATATATTTATATGATGTTTTTTTTTAAAAAAAATTGATCATACAGAAAGCTATTCAGCTTATATTCCAACTACTGACAAGTTGATGATGGCTTTTTTGGCTTCATCCTAATTTGAGTACATTATCGTAACACCATTGGGGCCCATGTACGTTGTCTTCAAAAATTTAAACAGAACTCAATGTACAGTTCTGACAAAGTATGGTAAAGGTTTTCATAATTTGTTTACCCGATGTTTTTTACACGTACACCGCCTTTTACTCAATTAACTGCCGCTAACATTTTACTAAATAAATATATTCTAGTGTATTTGGTGCAAAGCATTAAGCCTTGTCCCCATAACAAGAAGTTATAAGTGTGTTGAAAATCAAAATACCAAAGCGGGTATAAAAACTGGATTTTGTTGGTCTGCCTGACAGAATATATGGATAACATTTTCATAAATATCTGTTTTTAGAAAATTAATTCACCTCATAATTTCAAATGACAGGTCATTTATATTTAAAATGCATGAACAAGTACATATACCTAATTGAATACAATGTAAATACGGTATATTATGAAAGTTAGTTGATCTGCGGCTTCTTATGTGTGTGTGTGTGTGTGTGTGTGTGTGTGTGTGTGCGTGCGTGCGTGCGTGCGTGCGTGCGTGCGTGCGTGCGTGCGTGCGTGTGTGTGTGTTGGTGGTGTGCACTTCTGGGTGCTGTGGGGCTCGTTTTGGGGAGGCTGCGTTTTTGGTACGTGGCATTCCCTGTTTGATATTATTTTTGTTTTTTTGTTTTCTTGAGTTGGCTGTATAGTTCCTGATTACACGCGAGATGGAGCCTCGAGTGTGATCCTGATCTATGCAGGCAACGAGAAAGATACTTATGCAGATCAACCAACTGTTATAATATACCTTCTATTATATTTCCTTTACCAAATGTCATGTAAGATTTTATATAAAAATTAATTTGTGTCATCAATGGCATAAATTCAACATAAGGTGCTATTTCATGTCAAGTTTTAAATGACGTCACTTGTATCTTCTGTGTATAAACAAACAACAGTAATAAAAACTACATAATTAATGTAAATCATCTTTCTGGGTTTTTTAATGCGGAAAATAATTTGTATTCATTTGTCTTCAAATATGACACAAAAACAATGTGACAACAATAAAACCAAACTTATTTTACTGCAGCAATGTGGATCTTTTTATCAACTTCTATGGTTAGAATGTGATATGAATATGCATCTGTGTACAACTTACATGGTGGACAGCTAAGATACGGCTAAGTTGATCTGATACGGAAAATGTGTTATGGGACTTTGTATTTTACTGCACAAATACTTAAGAAAATTCAGATAAATATTAGTAGGTATATAATAAATGTAGATATTATATAAGAATGACTCTTGCTGAATGTTAGGGTTTGTGTGACATGTGTGTCTGTAAACACCCTCCGTTCTATTGGTAACATTAACCTACATGTATGTAAATGATTAAACCAAAGTCAGTCTTGATTATTTGTATTATCTCACAATCACATTCCTGTAAGTGAAATTGTTAAAATGTCATCTGCATCTTTGAAAAAAAAATTATATGCAGCAACAAGTGAACAAGTATGATAATTACTGAAATATTTGACATTTTAACCATTTCAGCAACGTTGCATACAGGACTTGGTGAAGCTCAGGTGAATAGGGTATTGGCCTGTCTTAACATACATACTGTCAGTCACAAAACACTAGACACCAGGTTTGGTCTCTGTTTGCTTTCTTTCTACCTATTTATTTTACATTGATAGAAAAGAAAGACTTTTCAATTTATTTTAAACCGCTCTCACTGATTGCATTATGGGTTTCTTACCAGTGTCGCTCGCCATTATTTGTAGGGATTGTGGAAGTCAAATTCTGCCACTGACTGTATTCCTCCATGTAAGAAGTCTACCTCTACATCATGGTGCCTCCATTACTTTAATTTTTAGTTACTTTACACTTGGATACAGCTTTGGATAAAATCAATTAATGACAACTTTTGCTGTTTCTCATGGAAATAATTAAAAAATGTACCTTGTACAGAGTTGAAATTTATGAATTTATGTTCAATGTTGAATACATTTTCTAAATTATACAAATGTTTTTAATCAAGTGGTATATTCTGCTGTCTTTACCTCCAATTTGATATAGAAATTGATTTCCATAATTATGAAAGAATATAATTTTTTTCAGGATGAAAGAAGCTGGAATTGCCATAGAGACCATTGCAGAAGAGGCTGTAGCAGATTGCTTGAGGGAAGAGGCCAGTTTTCACAGGTTGAAAACAGGATTCTTTTTAAACAAAATTTCACTAATCATGCTAATGGTCACTTGTTTGGTTTTATTCATATTTGTAGCTCATCAAGTCACTCTTGAGTCCGGTTCCTGATAAAACCGGTACTGGTGTCATACGAGGAGGTTCAGTCGTGACCCAAGTGGGGTTCGAACCCGCAACCTCCAGGATGAGCGGCAGACACCTTAACCTCTATGTAACCAGATATTAATGAGATTGATGGATGTTATTGTTTTCTCAGGCAGTTATGTGTGGCATCAAACATTTATTTTCGCACCTTAACTTTAGTATCAGGAAATGCTAATGAAACTTGACAGAAATAATCAACAACAAAGCAACATTAAAATTGATGATGAATTAAGTTTACACCTTTCTTAAAGGCCACTTTCCTTTTCAATTGTTTGTTTTATAGTGAAGGCAAAGAGATTGAAGTGTCAGTTGATGCTGGGTGGCAGAGGCGTGGTTCTGGTAGATCATGGTAGCCTGGCTTTTAACCGCAGATGACTAGTATTTGGACTTTACCTAGATTTAATCAAGGCACTTATTCTGACCAAGTTTCGTTAAGATCCAGTAAAAATGCAACCCTATTTGCATTCACAAGGTGCTACGGTTTGACCTAGTGACTAAATTTTTTACCCATGATGACCTGTATTCTAACTCTACCTTTATGTTTTCATTGCAATCATTCTTACCAAGTTTCATATAGATCCAGTGAACAATGCTGAACAGATGACAAACAGATAGACAACAGACACCAGGCCAAGATAATATTAGTTTGCCTGTCATTCCTAGAAAAAAAGAGATATGCTATTAATCCCTTAAATTGGGACATATAGTTATCAGCTAGTTATACCCCTAAACAAAGTTAAGGGGGGTACATAGGAGTCACCCGGTAGTTGGTCGGTCGGTCCGTTGCATTTTCCTTGTCCAGAGCATAACTTGAAAACTACTTGATGGAATTCAATACAACTTCATACAATGGTTAAGCACATTGAGAGGAAGTGTAGTGCACAAGAACCATAACTCCATCTTGACTAATTACAGAGTTATTGCCCTTTGTTACTTTTCATTGTATATGGAACATAACTTGAAAACTTTTTGGTTCAATTCATACAACTTCATACAATGGTCTAGTACATTGAGTGATAGTGCAGTACACAGGAACAAAACTCTACCTTAACTCATTACAGAGTTATTGCCCTTTGTTACTTTTCCTTGTCCTGAGCATAACTTGAAAACTACTGGTTGGAATTCAAAATAACTTCCTACTATGGTCCAGCACAATGAGAGGAAGTGCAGTGTAGAACAACCATAACTCTATCTTGACATATTACAGCATTATTGCCAAGGACAATGTCTCTATTTCAGTTTTTTTTCCGCAAGGAATTCTGTTACTATGAACTTCCTAAGTTTATAAAGCAGTCTTTAGGGGGTATTGACCACATTTAGTGATAGCTCTAGTTAATTCTGTTATGGCAAATCTATATTGAGAATAAGTTTGAACGTCTCAAACTTCAAACAAGCCCATCTTAATGTTGCGCAGAGTCACCTCCAAGGCAAGTAACCCAATTTTAAAGGTCAATTTCAAGTATGTTAAATATTACAAATTCTGTGTTTCAGGTCACTGCACAATGCTGGGCTCCAAGTCGGGCAAAGTTGTTGGTTATGCAGTTAGGAGCAAGCAGTGCCGTGCTTGTGAAAAGAGCAAAAGCCCACCTAAGCGCGACTGTCGCAAGAATTGGGAAGGATCAGCCAAAGGTATGGAAACAGATATGGTAGTTGAAATGGTGAAAAATGTGAAAAAAGGGTTATTTTATAAAGTCAATAATTGGGGATGACGACTCAGCAAGAATTGCAAAATTTAGAGCGTCTGTCGATAAAACAATTGCCAAAAACTCTGACAGGAACCACATGAGGAAGACTATCACCTCAGCATTGTATTGTTTGCAGAAAATGCACCCCAAACTCACACCAACAGTAATTAAATACCTTGTTAAATTGTATAACTATGCTGTTGCACAAAATGTGAATGCCCCGGAAAAAAATAATTACAGCACTACACGCTGTATATAAGCATCCATTTGGTGACCACTCCCATTGTGATAAATCATGGTGTGGAAAATTGATATCTCAAGAAAAGAAGTATAACAGTTTACCGCATGGGAAACGTCTGTCAGACCAGTCTCTGCAACAAGCGCTTCAAACATTGTTCACTGGCTACATGAAGCATGCAGATAAATTAAGTAACCTTGGATCAACACAAGGGAATGAGAGCTTAAATAAAAGCATTGCATCAAAAGCTCCAAAGGTCAAACATTACTCTGCCTCAGCCAGTTTAAACTTCAGGGTATTTGCCAGCATTGCTCAGAAGAATCTAGGCTACAGATACCTGATTGGTGTAAGAAAAGAAATGTTCATGTTTTCAACGTTTTGACAGTCTTTAGCTCTATTGGAGGAAGTCCAGCAGAGCTTATGCCATGGTGGTTTGCCCGTCTGTCTGTTTATTGTGGTCCTCTGAGAAGATTGGTTAAATTATGTTCATTGAGTCGGAAAAAATTAGTCAGTTGAGCAATAAAGGTCCTCTTGCACCTCTTGTTTTGTTTTTCTGTTAAAATGTTTTTGTCACAAGTTAAATTTTCAGATTTTTATATGATTTTTCTGTGTGCCTTTTTGTCAGTTTTTTAATATTTGAAAAGTATTTGACAAGAAATTGTGCATTAATTTTGTAAGGCTCACCAAGTAGATAAAGTATTAAAACTTGAAATTGTTTAATATCTTGACAAGCAGTATTTGTGCTAGCTGTTCCATATAGATTGCATATTATTGCACCCTTAACCATTTGCTTCACATCTCTACAACAATTTATGTCTATGCTGATTTTTGATGTGTGTTAAATGTTGTACTTTAATGAACAGTAATATTTATGTTTTTTTTCTTGAACAACACTATTTTGTTGGATTTTTCTTTAGTTAAGTATCTCAAAAAAAAAGCAAAATGATCTATAAACAAAAAAAAACTAATTCCTTTACAATTGATTATTTCACATTATTTGCATACAAATGGCAGACACAAAAAGTAAAACTGATTACATTCGTTATGTCCATATCTTTTTCAGGTTAATCGAAAACTAGGAATTTCTCCAGGAGCATACACATAAAAATGTCTGCACTGAACGATCTACAGAGTCGTAAGAGACGGGCAATATCTGCGACAAATAGAGCCAAACAAAACCGATTACATTTGAAACAGAAAAGGTAAGAGAATACTTTTTGTGGTACATTGTAGTAGTCCATTTTTTCTTGTCCTTTGCTCAGTATATATTTACAATATCAGTATCTATCTGTTGTCTGTATATAATGTTAAGTTAAGCTATTTTCAAATTTTGCAGATCTGATTTATGTTACACTTAACATGAACAGATTTTAAAAACTTCATGCTTAGTGATTTTTTATTTTTTTAAGGTACATTACAAATAATTTTAATATTTATAACTTTCGCTCTTTCAGATTCAGAATTATGATTTTATCTTCCTATTTCATAAGAAAATAATGGATGTATGTTGCTAACTAACACAGGTCTCAGAAAAGGGTTTCTACTGAAACAAGAGAGGGAGCACTAGTATTGACGTTCAGGACCCAGACATAATGGAAATCCCACAAGGATCATCAGTACCAGTAGCCAGGCCATTGCAGCTGACCTGTCCATCCACTAACATTTACTTTGACATAGAGACCACCGGTTTAGGTACGTTATTATATCCCGCTCAAGGGGGAAGGATATTGTTTTAATGATGTCCGTCAGTCCGTAGATATAACTCCAAAACCATGCCATGTGAATTATATAACTTTCATGATTTATATAGAAAAGCCTTTCCATATCGAGTGTGTTACAATATACAAGGACCTTGAAAAGTTCATAACATTCTTGTCATCAACTCCTAACAACATTCTGTTTGGACAGAATGTTAAGACATTTGATTGTCATGTATTATTCAATTCTTTACATGCTTGTAAAAAACTTGAGTCATTTATGTTACACTGTACTGGTTTCATTGATACCAGGAAGGCTTTTTCCAAGGCTTATGCTAAACAGATGCAGAAATATTTATCTGTTGTTTGTAAGAATTTGCCTTCATTGGAAAAGTTAGTCAGTGATAAAGCTTTGAGTTTGGGAATGGCAAAGAAAATAGCAGGTAGTGGTCTGACTTTGCAACATCTTAAGATTGCCTACAAGCGTTGTGGACTCACTGGTATAGAAAATATATTTTCTGAAAGTTGGTAAGTCTGTAAGAGTCACAAAGTCTCACAGAATTATTGGATCTGTTACAAATTACCTAGAAAGGTTTGTTGGATAAATGCATGGGAAAGGACATTCCAGTAAGGTTAGAAAGATCAAATCCATCATCAAATTTAGTGTTTGGAGGATATTTTGATCAAGGCAGGATATAATGTATCTGCAATTGGTATTAAAAAACATTTTTGTAACAAAAACTGATTTTTTCTAAATAATTTGGAACAAATCGATAATTACCGTAATTTACGGTTTTGTGAATTTCACATTAAGGTGTGCGGTGATGTAAACTCTGTAAGACAATTAATTTGCCATTCATTCTTATCAACGTTATACTGAATATTAGAAGAATGAATCTAATAATTTGTTGATCAATTTTCATGAGCGTTTTTTTTTTTTTTTTAAATGGTTTTGATATTACATATAATTGTGGGGTATACTTAGAAAAGTTGTTGAGTGTAAGTTTATATAATATAGTTATGTATGATATCTTGAATGGTTGCCCGAATAGGGGAGTGAATTCCAACAGCCACTATTTATGCTATTTTACACATTACCGCCGTACTGAAAAAAGGTCAGTAGTAGTTACGATAGTTTTAAAAATATCGGCTTCTAAGAATCGAAATAATCTGAATTATCACGCAGGCACATTAACGACAGGAAATGCTTCAATTTCGATAAAGCACTCTAAGTCATAGATTATTTCTTAATTAACTATTAATATATTAATATAAAAAATAAATAGTTAAACATATATACTATGTATGTATGTGATTGTGTAAATGTGATACGTCATTTTTTTTCAGATTTGTTTATAGAAGGCCGCATTGTAAATATGATGTTGTTATGGATTTCTGTAAAATATCATAATGTGTTACCGTCTGAAAATAAAGATATTATTATCATTATTATTATTATTATTATTATTATTATTATTATTATTATTATTATTATTATAGCCACAATCAGTAAAATGTGCTGTTGTCTCGAATTTTCTTTCCTCGTTCTTTCGCAAACAGTACCTAATTTCTATAATGATTAATAAAATCAGGCACAATGGGATTAACTATATTTTGTAAATTAATAAACAGATTTCTCTGAATCATTATGCAAATATATAAAGATATTTTAGTGTCGAGCACTCTAACTTCTGACCGGAAATCAGACAGGTCTGTATGTATGTTTTCAGTACCAAGTACCAAGGATAACACAATAAAGAGCAAGCCTTTTTTTAACGACAGAAGCAAATACAAGGGAATCCGGGTTCAAGACCCTAGCTCTTTTACGAAAAGACCCCTTGGTTCTTTTGCATACCCGGTGTACAGCACCGATACACGCAAGATTACCTCTGGGTTTCTAACCAGTTTATCTCAGATAGATGGGAAACACTGAAAAGTGTTTCTGAAATTCCAGTGCCCCGGCCGAGAATCGAATTGGGGACCTCCGCATTGGTAGTCAAGAGCGTTAACCACTCGACTACCGCACCACCAGGTCAAATCAAGCAGCGAGCAAGACTCATCTGTAGGACGCTGAAATATGAAAATGGTCACAAATAACCCGAACTCCTATGTGAAATAATTCTTCCATATATAACTTTTCAGGCTGTTTCTCACAATTGTCGAAATTCTCTACCTAAGTTTTCAAATTTGAGTTATGGTAACGATTTCCCATTTGTCGAAACGTTTTACATATGTGAAAAAATGTTTCACATGTGTAAACACATTCACATATGGGGGTCCTACATACATCACATTGATATACTGTCATCCGTGTAGCTTTCAATACTGAAGATCAGATTACATTAACCAGATTCATGTATTATATAATATTTCTAATTTTGCTACTCGTATGTTTATATCAGGAAATTTCAAAGAACCTGTAGTTTGCTGACGTGTCCTGACATATGCAATCACTTCAAATTTCCAGGTTAGTTCTGAATAGTTTGTTGTCTATGACGGGCCATTTAAAAGTGTCTCTCACCCAGTCCAAATAAGAAGGTGGTTATTAATTGAATCATCTAAACTATTTCTAAGGAAGGTGCAATAGAATATGAGATGTACTTTAGGTTCCTTTCTATTACATAGAGTGTAAAAATATTGATTTCATTGC
Organism: Saxidomus purpurata; assembly: GCA_022818135.1. Lineage (NCBI taxonomy): Eukaryota > Metazoa > Mollusca > Bivalvia > Venerida > Veneridae > Saxidomus > Saxidomus purpurata. The sequence continues at coordinate 909,828 of JAFMSR010000025.1, read as the reverse complement.
AAAGCAACGAAGACAATCGTCCAAAACGTCAGTGTAAGTGATTGTAGTCTATGAAGTGTTTATACATTTATCATGACTGATACAAATATTTATTCCACCCAATAACTTCTGAAACCAACTTTTTTATATCCTCTATGTATTGAAGCAGTAATATATACTTAATGTCAATGTTTTCTGTGGCAACTGTTTCGCTTAGAGTAGTTTCAAGTCACAAACCCAAGAGATACATTGAATACGCACACCAAACATTTTCTCCTACTCATTTACAGCCAGCTATGTCAATATATCAGACTTATATCTTGATGTGTTCAAGTTATAAGTTCATCACTGTAATTTCTTGGGGCTTTAGTAATTGTTTTAAGAGATATAAGTAACACTTCATTAAAACACAGTTCAAAGTGAAGGCTTTGTTTGGCGAGCAGAATATTATTATGTCGACCGTTTCAAATTTGACTGTATGTGGCTCATGTAGTGTTTTGTGTTATCAAAACAATTATTAAGGTGAAGACTGTTTGATGCAGTTGATCTGCAGCATCAGTATGATAAGATCTTAAAAAATAGTCAAACCTTAATAACTATGCAATTATTATATATTTAAAAGATATCACACTTACTTTGTAGACCTGTGTGTTTCAAGCTGATGTTTCTCACAAGTATGAAGAAAGCATTTTTTTAAACAAACTTCATAATACCTGAAAAGCGACAAGGTGTCTTTTATCAGTTACTTGTTTGAAAATGTTGTTTGAAATAAAGGCTAATAATCCACAGATCAAACCATGAATCTTAAAATTTCAATCACAATATAGAAACTAACAGTGAAGTTTGTCATAAAGGCATACCTTTTTCATGATATTTGCTAATATATATCTCTGAAAGACACATAATAGTAAAAGAAAACATTTGTTGGAAGATAATGTTAAATGGCAAAGGGGTTAGGCATGTTTGAGTTATTTAAAACGTAGTATCTGTAGACAAGGGAACCATCTCCAAGGCCGAACAAGAAGTTGAGGTAGCGATTCCTATGAGTAAATCGAGTCTTAGACGAAATGTACACTATCCAAAACTACATTTAACGGGCAAATCGCCGTGATATTGTTTACAATGATATAAACTTACTTACCAAGTCGGAGACCTGGAGTTAATTCTTGTGTCTTTATATACTATGTTAAATAAATGAAACGTGCTTCGCCCCTTTTGTAAATAACAAGGTATTTCTAACTTATTGTACAAGCATTTAGAGCATTATGTTTTAAAATACAATGAAAAGCATCATAATTTAGAAGGATCTTTAAAATGATCTTGAAATTGAGCATGGAGGAGCCAGCCAAGTATGTTAAATTAATACATATGATGAAATCACTTCTGTTAATGCAAACATTCAGGTATAGCTTTGAAACTAAAACTCTCACACTTGAACATTCAATTACGTAACCATGGAAAGAGCAATTTACAGTGGTGATCTTGGTCAAGTGCTAAGAAGTCTAACTATTTACATTTGAATATGAATATTTATAAATCTGATCTTTGAATAAAATAGTAATAAGAAAAAAAGTGCAATCAGCAAATCAATTCTTAAATTTTCACTAAGTTCAAACACCCTTCTAACTCGAAAGAAATATTAGAGATATATCATTTCTTTGGGATTTTGTTTGCATGTTGACATTGAATTGACCGTAGACTGTATAAAAATAAGTTGCTTCCAAAAAGTACGATTACTATTTATAAATCAAATAACTTTATAGATTTAAATAAATACAGTTTCTACTGTTAGTTCCTAAGACAGAACAGAAGTAAAAGGTCCTTCTTCAACTAGAATATATACATGTACATTTGTATCAAAAGGTAAGATAAATACGGAATAAATGCCAATTTTGGTCATTTTTATTGTATTTGACCTTAAAATAACCTTGACGCTTACCTTGAAGAGATCAGTATTGAATGTCAATATAGTAAACAGTATTAAATTAAAGGTCCCATTGATTGAAAAAAAATTCTTTTTAACATTTTAATATTATTCGTCAGCAAATGCAAATTTGATAATTTTTAACGAAAAATACCGAGTGGTTACCTGTCCGTAAGCCGATAAAGTTCTCAAAAACACACCTGCACGACAGTGAAGAAATATTTCCGGACACCTACGAGCGGCAGTTTCGATATGTCTAGCCTGGAGTGACGTCATATGCAGTTCAATAGTCCCCGATAATAGATACTCTTAACAACAAAGAAAGCGATAATTTTGTCTTATTAGGCATCTTCAGAGAGTAGAGATGAGGATATTTTGAGCCCGTAACGTATAGAACGAAGTCCGTGTAATGTTATAAAATTATTTTATTAAATTGTATTTATACAATTCTGACGCAAATTTATTTGAAAACTCATTATAATTAAAATCACGATATCTACCTTAATGCGTATCAAATTTCACTTTAAGAAAAATATTTCATTCGAGTACATAAAATGTGTCATCGGCAACCAAAAAGATATACTTTCTGAACATTTATAGGGTTGCTGGAAACTTTCTTTTGCTGAATTGCTTTTTACCAAGTTGTATATTTTTATGTTTTTCAAGATTGAAACTTGAAAACATAAATAATGGTTTCATAATTTTAATTGGGCACTTTGCATGTTAATAAACTATGTTAGAGTTGGTATTGGTTTATATTGTTGTGTAATTATCAATTGCAATTGATCAGTGTACAATATGCAATAATGTGTGACCAGGCAGGGGGCGCCAATTTACAACAAATCATATTGCATCCTTTGTTGTGACTTATACCCTTGGGCTAGGTTAACTGTAATTCCTTCAATGGTTAGACCTACGCTAATTATTTAACATGGCAACGTTGTTAAAACGAGATATTGTTAAGGATTTGAAACTTTTATGGATTACCGGGGTGTTCCACACTATGTACGTTAAACTTCTAGTAGAGTAACTGTTATATTCTATATAGGGCCTTTGTTCTACATTTTTTTATTTTAATGATCTTGAATATAAATGCAAGCTTTTTCATAAAGACTAGATCTTAAAAACATGTGTCTAAAATAATATCATAATATTCTGTAATAAAATACATTTTGAAACAAACGTTTCAATCTAACATCCTCATATATGATGTAATTCGGCACGATTTAAGTTATACAAGTAAAGTTGCACTTGGGAAAATCTAGATTGGAAAAGTTTGTAACAAACAAAGTCTTAAACTTATTCCTAAAGAAATTAATCAAATTTAATAGATCGAGATCATTTTACAAAGGCCGAATTTAAAATACATCTTCTGTCTTTTCTTGTCGTGCCTGGGCGACTGAGCGGACTTTCAACGCTAGGACCGTTTCACGCCGTTGCTACTCTAGAATTTTGAAACGTTCGTCATACAGTCACATGAAGTTCGGACCCGAAATGTAATGTATTAAACACCCCGGGCCGACCATAAAACATATATAATTAGTATTATATATTCTTGTAAGTCGGGCCGGGCTTTTTTTAAGAATGACTTTCAAGGGCCCAAACTTCATGCGACTGCGGTTCGTCCCTATTGTCTTAGTCACTGACTTTTTATATTAGAGTTCCAAGGTTGCTGGCGTAGGCTTATCTCTCACTCCATTTATTGCTGCATCCATCCAGAACACAACAAGCGCCTCCCATTTACAAAAATAATATAAATAGTAAGTTAATCGTGTTTTTACACGGAGTTTCGTGTGCTCGTTTACTATAAGCAATGTAACGGATCTTTCTCGAGTACTGCAAGTGACGTCACACGGAAACCTTTTCAACTAACTTGATTTACCAATAGATTGTCTTATTTGAACATTATTATAATATATGGTAAAAGAAATTTATCATCAATCTTGATAGCGGCAATCTTGGAAAAAATCAACTAATATAAACCTAGGTGTTTCTATAAAATATGAGTATTCTTTTCTTTATAAAAAAAATAACATTAAATTGAAAATGTAAGCAGTTAGCCACATTCCTGTCACTTTTAAAAGCAAATTGATTTATAAAAAAATCTAAAATAAGAAAATAGAGAGCAAATATCGAATTTTCTTGACATTTTTTGTGTTTTGATTTTGAAATGACCTTGACCTTGTGGCGGTCAATGTTTTGTGGCAATTTGATGTACACTATAAAGTGAATACGATCCATGGAATCACTTGACATTATATTAATAAGAAAAAGTATCATATCTGGACATTAAAATTTCATTGAATTAGTCACTAATGGCGGCCATCCGGGTCCGTACCACGTGTTGGCAATTCATGCCGGCAGTTTTAGATACTTTAGACCTTGACGAACATTTTTTCCGAATTTTAGCCTTCATTGTCACACTACTAGTTTTAATGTGCAGTAATGACGTCAGTGGGATGTTGTCTTAATCACAACATTTTCATGCGACTGATGTATAATATTATGCAGATATCATCAGTTTTCTATTTCTATATTTCATTTTCTGCCCGGGAGTAAATAGGAAAAGTCGGAGGGAGCCACTTCCATGTCCGAAACTCCGCCTAGTTTTCCGAGTGCTTTTATCATATCAAAGCACTCGAATTGACTATAAAAATATACCAGAGGCATATAGGAATTGATGTTGATGAGAATAAAAATAGTCCTATTAACACTACAATACAACATGACATTGTTTCCTCTTTATCTTGTATTGTAAAAAATTGTAACATACATATATTTTTCAACAGCAAAAAGGTACGTGATAAAATATTCTACTATTAGACAATCATTAAACATTTACTTTAACAGTTGTCAAAAATAGTGACTTTTTAAAACATTTTGAACAGTAAATACATATTAATTAAGAAATAATCTATGGCTTGAAGTGCTTTATCGAAATTGAAGCATTCCCCGGAGGTGATGTGCCTGGCGGAATAATTCACGAGGGCGCAGCCCAAGTGAATTATTACGCAGGCACATTACCGACGCATTTATTATTTCGATTCTTAGAAGCCGATTTTTTTAAAAACTATCGTAACTACTTCGGACCTTTTTTCAGTTCGGCGGTAATGTGTAAAACAGCATAAGTAGTAGCAGTTGGAATTCACTCCCTATTCGGGCAACCATTCAAGATATCAAACATAACTATATTATACAAAAATATTTTAGTTTATTCATCTAGTACATAAAATATAAAAAGAAATACCTGACTGACATTATGCAGAAGACGTCAGATTCAGAACCTAACAAAGCAGCCAATCGATTTAAATGCGTACCGTTAATTTGAACTGTACAACGTCTTAACGTGGAGTAATGACGTCAGTGTGATGACGTAAACGTTTTCATTCATAGTTTAGTCTCCCGGAATCAAAACATTGTATGACTGTTAATCCTGAATTTCTTGGCCTTTTTTAAGGAAAACAAGGTGAGGGTATTCTAAGGCTTACTTGACGCAATCAAAAATAATATTTAGGTTCTTAAACAAATCTTTTGCATGCGACTGATGTATTTATACTGATATTATTTCCATTTCTATATTTTTTTAGGGCGGGAGTAAATTAGAAAAGTCGGAAGGAGCTACTTCCATGTCCAAAACTCCGCCTACTTTTCCGAGTGCTTTAATCATATTAATGCACTCGAATTGACTACGGAAATATACCGTAGGCATATTAGAATACAGAATAAAAAGTTGACCGCTACCGTGAAAAACAACATAATGCATTGACCTGTATGCCAAAAATGAATACTTAATGTAACAGTAAAGCCCAAATGACCAAATGATATAAACAATGTATTTTAAGTTTAAGTTTTTTAACAGAACGTTTCCATATGAATTTACTAATTCACTTTTACAATATAGGCAGATATTAAAAGTATGACTGCAACAAAGTTGTACGCTGATAATTCAATCTCACAGGCAAGTAGACATTCATTGACGGGACAAGCAAGAACAGTTTTAATTAATTTGTCTCCAACAGCTACCCCAGACCAGATAATACAGACAATAGAAAATAAGTTTGGTAATATGTTTACTAAACAGACGATTTATGCAAAATTATATACTGCAGAACAGAGATCAAATGGATGTGTAGCACAGTGGGGTTTGAGACTAGAAACAATTCTATAACTGATAGAAACACAGGCTATTATGACAGAGGAAGAGAGGACCGATATGCTGCGTGAATAGTTTTTTTTATAATTGTCTTGATCCAAAGTCAAACCTTCATACAGATGCAGAACGTCAAGTGCATGGCTTTGATTGAAACAAACTGCCATACATAGGATACGTATAAGTTAGTGTAATGATTCTACACCGAACCGAAAAATAAACGCAACACATTTCTTTTTTGAATATGTCCGCCGTAATTATATTTTACTGACGCAAACGTATTTGAATATTATTTATCCATGTAAAATATTACTATGCCACTAAAATTTATTGAAATCATCGTACCGTGACACCTGACTGGCACATTAATACAAAAAGCACGTTTTGCACGTGCGCGTTGAAATTAAGTAAATTATTTTTAAAAAATCGATAATTTCTTGACCAGTTACGATTTTACAATTAAAAAAACACCCCAAAATATATTTAGCTGACATAAATTGTATTTTGCAATGCCACGACTTCCGGATAATTTGCGAAATCAGGCTGTCGGGATACACGAGATACACGAGATATTGACAATGTGTGAAAATTGAACTTGTGGGTAATGAACTTTGACATTATGAAATCCGGGTTATCTGTTGTTATATTTTAATGAAATTTACACAGTATGTAGGTAAGGTACCAATGAAATGAAATAAACTCGTTATTTATCATTTGAATTGTTTATTTTCAAGTTATATGTGTTTCCCCAACTGTTGCGTTTCTTTTGCGGTCCGGTGTAGGTTCAGGTGATTTTGAAATACCTGTGCCGATTTTGATTGTTCCCGATACCGAATACAACCTGAAGGTACCAGTTATTGTTGGTACTAACGTTTTGCGGAAACATTACCATTACTATGGCAGTCGGCAGTCTCTTCATTGTCGGCTAAAGCAACACTTGGATTTGTTAAGACTAATAACCAGAAAGATATTGAGCTGAGGCCTTTTTTGTCCTATAGTCGTTCAGTTAAACAAACCTGAAAAGATTGCAAGAATTCCCGTCAGAATATACAATATGTCAGCAAAATCCGTTTATTTAATCAATCCTTTGCGAACACCAACAAGTTGAGATACTTCGGAAATGGAATCCTCTCCAGAAATCTTCGCAACAACCTGAAAAAGAATCTCAAAAACATGAAAAAAAAGCTTGACAAGTGTGTATCGGAAATTAAAATAGATCTGACAAGTGTTCCTATTGATAAACCTGATTCTGTCAAAAATACCTTGTACAAGTGGAAACACATTTTCCCTTTTAGACCTTTAGATATTGGGCATACTGACAAGGTGAATCATGACATCCATCTTGAAGATCCGAAACCATTCAAAGAACCTTATTGACAAGTTCATCCGGCCTTTATACAGGAAGTAAGGGAACATCTTACTGAAATGCAAGCGATGGAAGCTATCCGACAGTCACAGAGCCCGTTTTCGTCGAACGTAGTGGTCGTCAGGAAGAAAGACGGGAGTATACGACCATGAATAGGCTTCCGTAAGCTAAATAGCAGGACTATAAAAGACGCCTATACAATACCACGCAATGACGATACCATCAATCTTCTGTCTGGCTCCAAATACTTCAGCAAATTGGACTTAAAGGCAGGTTACTGGCAGGCCGAGCTGCGGGAGGAAGATAAGAGCATGACAGAGTTCCAAGTTGATACTTTGGGGTTCTTTGAATGTAACTAGATGCCGTTTGGGTTGTGCAATACCCCAGCGTCGTTTCAACGCCTCATGGAACGTTGTTTGAATGACATGAATTTTCAGGAGTGCCTCATATACATTGACGACATTATCATTTATTCGTCTACATTCGAAGATCATATTCGTAGTTTGGAAGCCGTATTTAGACGCCTTGAAGAGAATCATTTACAGCTGATGGCAAGTAAATGCGAGTTTTTCAAGAAGAAAGTTCTGAATCTTGAACATCTTGTTTCAGAGGAAGGCATCAGGACGGAGTTCTTTTCGACCAGATCTTCGTACATTTTGGTTTTCCTTCCCGTTTACACAGCGACCTGTGCCAAACGTTTGTGTCTAACATAATAAAGGTGCTTTGTTTGATATCCTGCATGGATAAGTCCCGCACTACCCCATATTTTGCCACGGGTAATGGCCAGGTCGAACGTCTAAATGCAACGTTATTCAAGATGCTGGGCACCCTAGAAGAACACCGAAAGTCCGATTGGAAGCAAATGTTGAAACCTTGGTTCATGCGTATAACGCCACCCGGCATGATAGTACGATATTTTCGCCGTACTACCTTAATAATATGTTTGAAGACATCCAACGTTGGCCATCGACGCATTTCTGGTGTTGCTTATCGACCATCTGTCGGCAGCATCACATACCGAGTGCATCACAAAATTGCGTGAATGTCTTTTCCATACACAGTTGTAAATCAACCAAATAAGGACCTTCAAGTCTACGAGGTAAAACGAGAGGGAGTAAGGTATCGAAAGTCCGAAGCATAACTCCAAAAGTACTTGAGGGATTTACTTCAAACTTAATACACTGAAATAGCACATTGGAAGATAGTGCAGTGTGCAAGAACAATAACTCTACCTTGCCTACTTTTAGAGTTATTCCCCTTTATCAGATTTACTTGAAAAAAAATTCAGGAGCATAGCTCCAAAAGTACTTTAGGGATTTTCTTCAAACTTAATACACTGACATAGCACATTGGTAGGAAGTGCAGTGTGCAAAAACAATAACTCTACCTTGCCTACGTTTAGAGTTATTCCCCTTTATCAGATATACTTGAAAAAAAATTCAGGAGCATAGCTCCAAAAGTACTTGAGGGATTTTCTTCAAACTTAATACACTGACATAGCACATTGGTAGAAAGTGCAGTGTGCAAGAACAATAACTCTACCTTGCCTACTTTTAGAGTTACTCCCCTTTATCAGATTTACTTTTCCGAAGCATAACTCCAACACTCCTTGAGGGATTTTCTTCAAACTTCATACACTGACATAGCACATTGATAGGAAGTGCAATGTGCAAGAATAATAACTCTACCTTGCCTACTTTTAGAGTTACTCCCCTTAATCAGATTTACTTTAAAAGTTTTGTCCAGAGAATAACTCCAAAAGTACTTGAGAGATTTTCTTCAAACTTAATACACTGACATAGCACATTGGTAGGAAGTGCAGTGTGCAAGAACAATAACTCTACCTTGCCTACTTTTAGTCAAATAGAAAAATATCATACCTATACTGATAATGAACATTAATATAATTTTGCAAACCTTCTCTTCATTGCCTTATTCTTTTTCCACTTACTTGAAAACTGTACTCACCATGACCATAACTATACGGCTTTTTAAGGATTTCCTCTCACCAAGTAAAATGTACGAAAGTACAACCTTCAGGTAACTTCTTCCCAGCGGGGGTATTAACCATGTGTAACATGGCTCTTGTTTTTTTATTCTTGTAAACATATTCTGGATTTGTGTGAAACAATTAGATTGTTTACGGTGACTATAGTTGTACGGACTAATACAGACTCTGCTAGATAACGGCTACATTTCAGGTGATAAAGCATTACTATATCATGTATCAGTATTCAACGACGCTAGTCTACAGTATTCTATGAAAAGCCCTCTTCTACATACGTCGGCTAGCACGTTCGCCGTTGAAATGTTAACATTGCACAAACGTCGGTTCGGTAAAAACATTACGCGACCGAGGATGGTGTATTTATTGTTCGTACGTTTACGCGTGCTCGACCTAATTATGATATTGTAATTTTATACCGTTTATATACATTTGAGCTTTGTTCTTTTGCAGAAAATACATATAAAACACAATGTTCAGGACAACATTTTCCCGGAGAGATGTAATATGTTGCGGTTGTTATTTTTCAATACAATAAAAAGCCCTTATATGTATTTATGTTATTTGTTTTCATACACTCCCTATATATGCATCCTATATACCATACACTGCCAAAAACGTCATAATGTGCGATCGTATTAGTTTTACAGTAGTAGTATTTAAGTCGATCAAACGTAGTAGTTAAAAAATAGCATCCATACGCATACCAATAAGATAAAATATTACTAATACACCGCATGGCATACACTTTTACCTGTAATACGATTGACCTTTAACATAGACGATCGATAGTGCTTCACAGATGTGATATCTTTATGAAATGTATATTCATAAATTAAACTTTATCTACTTAATTAAATTTACAAATTACAGGTAATGCATTGCAAATTAATTTTCATTTTGTAACAGTAAGCTTGGTACATTTGTGAAGGGCCTGAGCCCTAAAATATGCAATAATATTCTTTTTTTCTTTGATAATTATCTACGGCTATTGTTACTGGCAAAATTGATTTTCACATTTATTCGTTTGTTATTTCAATTTATTCATTGATTTAAATTAATTGGTTTTAGGATTTCATTTCATACGTAATAAAATACTGTCCATCAAGCATAAACACGAATCAGCCGTACCTTAATACAATAAGATTTTACAAGTATTATGATGCTTTGTCTTATTATGTTATATTTTTAAAGATTAAACTAATTTTCATTTATTTTGATCATTTGAGTAATAATAAGTTTTCTGAGATTTGAACTCACAGGCTACACTGCATTAAAATATTTTGTTCTATTAATTATGCCAAGCATAGACTTAGATATCATATCATGATGAAGAAAATTGTTTGTAGTTGAACAACATGTACATAGTTCTTGAAATTTTTACAACTGACACAATATTCCTTACATCACTAACTTTAATGAACCAGTGGTAATCATTTTTTTTTTATTCACACGAACCTACATTTGTTGAAAGAAATTTAAGCGATTTAGAAGTTTCCATTGATATATTTCAGGAAAATACAGAAAAAACCCCAGAATGTATTTCTCAGTATCATTTTATCTCAGATAATAACATTAGGAACATATTAGCTCTGACCACAAGCTGTTTCTCTCTGCCAGGTGATTATTGCTTGACTTCAAGTTCGATTCCCGGAAATTAGGGAAAGTGAAATCCGCTTTTCACCAGTCCTTACAGTTTTGGAAGCAAAGGGAGTTAATTTAGTAAGAACTAGTAAATGTAAGGATGTAATGCTAGCCTATACAAACATAATACTGTCTTATTACTGGACCGAATTTAATGAAAAATACATAAAATAAACGAAACTCAATACTAGAAAAAATGCTTTAACTTTTATAAGAAAGTTCTTGCAATTAACACAATAATCTAAACTTTACAAAAACAATAATAAAATTGCTGTCACTATCTTAATATGGAAATCGATGCCCGTCTACCAACTTTCTGAGACACGCTTTTTGTACACTGTATCTTACATCCACCTTAAATCCTGTTTAAAAAATCTGCACCAAAATTTACCCGGAATGGCTGTAATTCTCATTCTATACGGTTGCAACGACAACGCCAATCTCAATATTATTGAATTACTTAGTCTTGCCTTATTCAAATAAGTCAAGGGCTGATGATCTGTGTCCAGTAAAAATCTGTGAAGCTTTGACACCGCCCATACTATTGCCAAGCACTCCTTTTCTATGATTAAATATTTTTCTTTCTTGATAGCAACTTTCGACTAGTATATTTAGGCTACAGGTAAGTTCTCTTCCTCCTGCTCTTGCAATAAAACTGTGCCTATGCCTACGTCAGAAGCATCTACTCTAAGCATAAAAGTCGTCTCTAAATCTAGCATTTTCAAAGTCTAGTCAAACTAGCCTTCAAAGACTGAAAAGCCTTTTCTTGATTTTGGTCCCAAATTACAAAATTCGGATGACCATTTTTCATTAAATCTGTGAGTGGTTCTGCAAAAGCAGCGAAATTCGGGATTAATTTTCGGTAGAAACCGACTACACCTAAAAAAAAAGAGCGGACTGTATTCTTAGTATTTGGTCGTTCAGCATTTTGTATGACCTTGACTTTAGTAGGGACCGGTTCAAGAGTTGGACCTCTTCTAAACACTTTAGCTTTTGAAACCCAATACAACACTTAGTCGGTCTAGCTGTAAGCTTGGCCTCTCTTATTCGGCTGAACAACTACATAAAGGCAACAACATGCTCTAAACATGTTATGGTATATACCATGATATAATCTATAAAACTACACTCAACAACTTTTCTAAGTATACACCACAATTATATGTAATATCAAAACCATTTTTAAAGATACGCTCATGAAAATTGGTCAACAAATTATTGGATTCATCATCTAATATTCAGTTTAAAGTTGATAAGAATGAATGGCAAGTTAATTGTCTTACAGGGTTTACATCACCGCACACCTTAATGTGAAATTCACAAAACCGTAAATTACGGTAATTATCAATTTGTTCCAAATTATTTAGAAAAAGTTCCGTTTTTGTTACAAAAATGGTTTTTAATACCAATTCCAGATACATTATATCCTGCCTTGATCAAACTATCATCCAAACACTAAATTTGAAGATGGATTTGATCTTTCTAACCTTACTGGAATGTCCTTTCCCATGCATTTATCCAACAAACCTTGTTAATTGATTCCATACAGTGCTGCTTTTTCTCCAAATTAAAAATTTTTACACACCAAACTTACCATGAATGATCAATGAGAAATACCAAATACAAATTCTTAAACATGGGTACGTCGAAGCGACAAATGAGTTGAAAATGAAGTCAGGGTACTCATATTCTATCAAATATTCATCCGGCTGAAATGCAGTTGAGGATTAAAATCAGTTAAAACTGTCAAAATTCCTTTTTACACTTTCCATCTGCCCAAGAACATCTTCTTAAAGGATTTGAATGAGCAAACATTGCCACAAGTCTGCTAATTTTATATTAGTGAATCAAACACGAGTGTCTGTTTTTACGCGCACATTGATCACAGTCTAGTAATTTTGACGTTGTTGTGACTTTTGAATATTTGAGTTACTATGTTTACAGCGCTGCAGATCATAGAGTTTGGTACCTATCTTTATAACTCTGGTGGAATGTTAAATATCTATCTTTGATCTTAGGATTTTGAAATATTCATCAAAATATCTTAAAAATTGAATAAACTACCAGACTTCTTTTAGGTGTATACTTAGAAAAGTGGTTGAGTGTATCTGAATGTCCTAGATCTTTCAAAATCTTTCTCATTAACGTAGGACGACTGTAAAGATTTCCCCCATTATTTCGAAGATCGGTAAATGACGCTAAACTTCCGTAGATTCCGGAGATTTTTTTTGCATGTGATTTATTTTTTATCTACGGAATTATTTCATTTAGTTCCTCATTTCTTTCATTATATTGAATTTAACTACTATTATTTGCTTGAATAATCAAATTATGTTGAAAAAATAAAAAGAAATCAAACCGTAAGTGACAAGTTCGAATCGAAAGTAATTTGTTTTCGCGAAAACAACACAGATGAAGGTATGAGACGCCTAAATACATTTCCATATACTAACATTAAAAGGTTTTCTTCCGGTGCGACTACCCAAAATATCACCGACTGCTGAGATGAACTTTATTTTGTAGAATCATCCTAGTCCCACATAATAATAACAAAATTTATACATGTGATCCAATACTTTATGCCAGTAATTTGGAGTAGAATGACACCACCCCCATTTTTGGGGCAGTTTTAGCGGTCACCGACTAAAAATGTCAGTATTTTCAAATACCAACTATTTTTATTATAATTTGTATCCAGATTTTTCTCTTCATATTTCATTGATGATCTATCAACCAGCGATTAATTCAAAATAATTTTTCTTGTATGCATCCACTTACTTTCAGCCAATCAGCAATCAAACACATAGTGTAGGTCTGCATGTTCCCTAGACAAAATAACCTGCTTCCGGTTTTCACCGATTTAGGCTTCTCATACCTGAATCGTGATAAAAAAGGACGTTTTTACGGAGCAAGCAAACTGTATGGCGAAGGAAACATATCAAGAACAATAACTTGCATTGTGTAAACCAGGAAACAGAAACTACGGCTTCCAAATGAATGTGAACAGTGAAAATTTGGAAGAAGATAATTTGGTAGAGTGAGAAGTTCTTCTGTCAAACCTTATGTTTCCTAATTGTTTGATATCGTTTACGGCTTCTAATGAATGTTGACCTTGGAAATTTGGAAGAAAATAATTTGGTGGAGTAAAAATTCTTCTGTCTTTATTGATATTAACAAAGTGTGGCTTGGGCCAGTGCAATTAACTAACCTGCTTACTTACTAGTTAAGGGTGAACCATCTTAACGGGGACGCCGAGGGATGCCATGGTTCGCATTGAATACCAAACTTGGAACTGGTATGGTGTATTTGTAAATAATTGCCTTTTAAATAAAGAAATACAATCTGTACTCATTGCCGCTTTCAGCAATAGGTATATAGATCATTATGTACATACACACATAGTTATAATTATTATTAATATTCTCGGCTTCGCACATCCGGGAACTATGAATCTTTAACTTTGAAAAATACAATAACCAATATTAGAAATGAAAGGAGACGACAAACGTCAATTACCTTGAAACAATCCGATTGTTTTGATAATAATGCTGTGTCGTTAAAAGCTTTTTGTTTTATTAAAAATAAATTTAAACTTGCATATGAGTTGACGATAAAGACCGAGTTTTCACCTTTCACAACTTTAAATGGAGACATGAACGCAACCTAATAACCCGATTGGTTAACTGGTCTGTATGACATCACGGCAAAGCCGAGGATTAGGCAGCATCTTGCATACCGTACTTGTATCGAAGCAGTATCCGTCATGGTATGAAGGTTTTCTTAAAATATTTTATATTGAAAGGTTCAGTCATTCAAAAGTTCGGCAATATAAAGTCTTTAGCTCTTTAGCCTTAAGGATGTCTGCTACGTTGTGATCAGATTTCAACGATTTTCTGAAAATCAACATACATCAAGGGAACATATCACCATCAAAATAAAACCTTAAAAAAAGGTACCTATCCAGGCTTTTTTTGGCGCTAGGCTTCAACAAACTATGTCACCATATTTGGGAATGCAAAATTATAATTAAGTCATAGTTAACCATCATTATCTCCTGTTTATTCTATTAGGTAAAACCAAACATTTTTTATTACATGAATGTTGAAAATAATGGTACTGTGATTGAAAATCACTAAAAACATTGACTCGTAACAAATAGTTGCCGAAATGCAAAATGTTAAAATTGAATTACCCCACCCACTTATTTTCAGAATGGCACTTAATTCGTGCATATCGATGGCCTTTAAATCAGTGAAGAGATTTCAACGATTATATGAAAATCAACATATATCAAGGGAACATATCACCATCAAAATAAAACCTTAAAAAAGGTACCTATTCAGGCTTTTTTTGGCGCTAGGCTTCAACAAACTATGTCACCATATTTGGGAATGCAAAAACATTATTAAGACATAGTTAACCATCATTATCTCCTGTTTATTCCATTAGGTAAAACCAATCATTTTTTATTACATGAATGTTGAAAATAATGGTTATGTAATTGAAAATCACTAAAAAAACAGAACAGTCAGTAATACATATAAATGATACATGTTTGCCAGGTTTAAAATGGTTTTCAAGAAATGACTTCCAACTTTGAAAAACACTTTCACAATCTTCTATAAATTTATGGTATATTATGACCATCTAGGGATGAATGTCACACAGTTTCTGAAATTTGTCCCATTTGTTCAGCAATCCCTCCATTTCACTATATACTAATACTCTCATGTTCACCTGAAAATAAAAACATTCCCCTTGGTACATGCAACTGAGATCATATTATTTGCATTTTGATTAAATAAAATAATGCTTTTAATTGATCTTTAATAGAAACAAAGTATAACATTATTCAAATAAAAAAAATGGTTTTGCATAATTGCACTACTCATTTACAACACCCATCTTTAGTTTGACTTTAGTGTTGAATGGACTTGCTGGAGTTACAGATGAAAATGTATGGTGAAGTTATTGAGAAATAGCAACAGTGTTTGAAGATGTTTGTTAGACAAGATTGTGTAAGATAGCTTACTGGTTAACTTTCAAAATTATGTTTTTGAGTCAGTTTGTTAAAACTATACCTTCACTAAAATAAAACCATTCAGGTTCATTACATCTAAAGAATTGGTTACTGAGGTATGTGAGCAAGTTAGAACTGCTTACTCTGACTGTCCATGGAGTTTAATCAGTCTACAGTCTGCTATTCAGTTCTCTTTCCATTTTCATCACATTGTCCTAGAATACTAGTTTATACAACCCAAACAAAACTTCTTGTTTAATGCAAGTATGTTGGGTACTCATTAGGTGTCTGTATAGTTGTTATTCATGAAATGAGGCACATGAATTGATCATGCTAAGTTTAGAAAGACATGCAATTCTTACCTATTAAATTTAGCCATATTGCATACCAAGCAAACAGATCATTAGTTCAGTCCAGCTGCATTGTCAATATGCATCTAAAAACAAATGTATAAACAAAAGTAAATATAATCCCATAATTTTGAAAATTTGAAGATAAAACTCTCTGTATGTATCAGATACTGACATTACAAAAGTAAATACCAATTTGTATTCTGAGACCATAACATATGATCAATCATGAGTAATCGTGACACAAAAGTATCTTATAAAGATCTGCTATTGAATGCTGTTTTGGTACTTTTTAACATGTAAGTACTTTCAATCCTTATAAATGCATGTATTAATCTGTAAAAGACAATACAGTTTGTGTATGAGAATAACTGCAGTTTACAAAGAAGTAGATGTATATTGAAAAATGTGATATTATGGCATAATAGGGTTATTGTGTCAGTCAATTATCCTTAAAACTCAAAATCTCAAGATATCATACCCTATTCAAAAAATTCAATTGTTATAGAGTTTTATTAGAAAAGCACTGTTGGGAGTATTTGAAACCCTTGCAGAGCATAAAAAATAAATACCTGATGTGCATTTTGTGTATATGTATCTTGCATCTACAGGTGGACATTCAGCTGTATTGTGAATTTTAAATGTACACTCTGCTGCTTTCCAAGTATATTGACTTTCATCTATCAAGTAAAATAGCTGAGTTTCTGTAAAAAAAAAAAGATATGAAACTACATACATTTTCCTGCCATTTTATAAAAATTTGTAACAGAGTATGTGACTACTTAGCAAGTATTGAGAAACAATTTTTGGCAAAAACTATGCAAGTTAAAATTCAAAAGCAGATCTGAATCATAAATTCACTTTTCATTTGTTATATTTAAAGGAAGAAACAAAAAGGCCATAATACATGTAGTATTACATGTAGCTCTGTCAACAGTATCTTGTCCTTCAGCACATAAGCAAACAAATGGCATTTCCTTTGTGTCTTAACCCATACTGGTTATATCAACTTGTTGAGGCTGATGGAGACAATGCACCGATTGTGGAAGTAGTTGTTTTCAGCATCTGGTCTGCATGGTGGGCTGCCTAAAGCAAAGGAAAAATCTATAAAAAGATAATGTCACAATTAAAGTATACTTAGTGACTGTGAACTCAATTTGATATTAGTTCATTAAGCTGGGAAGCCCAGGAACAATCACCAGTTCATAAACCAGAATTTATGGCAATTTTTTGTACTACTTTAGACATAGTGCACATGCATACATTTTACTTTAGAGTTTGATTCTTAACAACTAATTCCTCTTACAAACAGTGCCATGCATCTGTGGTGTAGGTAGGTCATATGTAATATGTTTATTAGAATCTACAACTTTAGAACAAGCAGTTTATATACCATGATGTTTTACTGCAACCACAGAAGCCTTTCAGATTTAGTAACAAAGTATTTTATCATCCTCAATGCATGTCTTTAGCTTTGAACAAAATCATCATCATCATCATCATCATCATCATCACTCTGCATCAACAGCAGTATAGTTGCAATTATATGTAATAGAATACACACATGATATGTTATTATCATTATGATATTTCCATAGGCTAAAGTAAATAGCTAGTCCAACAGTAAGGCTATTGAAATTCCTTTCAACCAGGCATCCACACAGCACAGGCTGTAAGTCCTCGGCAGGATAAGAAAATGTTTTTGAAATCATTCTTCCTGGCTTATTTTTCCAGGTCTAGAATAAAATATATCTACAGAATATTGAATTTATGTGATCAATATAACTTGGTTGCTATCAACAGACCGTTGTTTCATGATTCCTCGGTGTCAGTTTTACTTCCGGGTCTAATTATATCGAAAAAGGATCTTATTCTCTAATAACAAGTGAGAAATAAATACTTACGTAACTAAGCAGTGATACAAACACATCCAGCGTCAACATCAACAACATAAATGCGTATCTAACCTTCAAACCGCTTTAAAAAATAAAAAAGTTTTTAGCACTTGAGTTTGACCTTCGCGGAAATACACCGTTTATGACGTCATCGGTACTCCGCAGATTAATCAATAGCTTGTGATATTTGAAACGTCGTAGGTTGTACACCACGAAATGAGACTATTGGTAGATTACTGCATGTAAAACAGTGAAATAAAGTAGCGACCTATACTTTTGAAAGTTTATAGACTGAATGTCAATCAGTGGTTAGCTATTTCGGCCGACATTTGCTCACTTCCGATAGTTAGCGCATGTGCAGAACAACGTAGCAGACATCCTTAACGGAATATAAACATTGAATTTTTCCCTACGCGCATGCGCGTGGGTAACGGGCGTTTGAAAATGGCTGATAAATGGACTATACCGGTTTGGTTACAGAAGCAGTTTCCGTCACGAGAATTTGTAGAACAATTGTGTACTTATTAATAAATGATACAATCAGATAATGATGCTATCAGTTTTTAAAACCTTATACAACCAATAATGATGTTATAAGTTTTTTCAAACCTTTCTGATGACTACCTCCTACTCTTGTATAACAACAGTACAGCATACTAGTTACCTCCTTAGATAATAAAATCTGACAGCTGTCCGCTTGCTAAATTTATGATTTTGGCGGTTTCCGCTATTTTTCAAATTGATTTTTATTAAATAATTATTTTGATATCGATTTGGTCATAAAATCATTATTTCGATTTTCTTGGCTTTTGGTTGCCGTCTGTTTTTGACTGCCAAGGAAAGAACTTGTCCTTAAATTCAACTGCTTGTGTTATCCTTCGCATTCACAAACAGTGCGAGTGAAATTCCTCACGTACGACTTGTAAACAAAACAGGTTTTGCAATTTTAAACCTTGAATTTATAAGCATCATTTTATCGTTGCTGGAAGAAACTGTACTGAGCTCTGGCATATAAGGCAACGTTATG
>JAFMSR010000025.1:788572-889968 GCA_022818135.1 Saxidomus purpurata | reverse complement strand
CAAGCAATACCAAAAATGATCTTGTTTCTCATATTTATTTCTTGAATGAACAAGAAATCAACTGGTTGATCAAATTTTATACAATTATTAATCATAAAAGAGATTTTGTGAATTTCATGTTGCGCTGAAAATAACACAAATTTAGATATTTGTTTGGTGCAACAAGGTTGTAACTCATTACATTATTATCAAATATTGAATTATTTGCATAATATTTAAACACTGATTTACAGTATTTGTTTAAATTGTTATTATTACAACACATGACCATAATTATTTTACGATAATTACCATATACTTTCCAATAAATGCCTTTAGTCTATTAAACGTCCTTTAACCTTTTCTAACAATGACCAGAAATCTAAAAACTGAAATTTTATAAAACAAAAGCCTGCTCTGCTGTATTTTTATACATGAATATCATTGTATTTAAAACAAAAAGTCTATCTGTTCAAGAAAATAAAGTGTTTTCCCCTGATATATAAGACATGTGACCTTCCTAACAAGTGAGAGACCAACATTGAAAAAATAATATTAAAACAAGAGCTGTCCCTCACAAGTGACGAATGCCCCCGAAAGAGGTGCCTCACAGTCTGTGTCCTCTCCATGTGCTCAATAAATGTGCTATGTAATTTTAAAATCCTCCCATGCATGACAGAGTAATCATGCATACAGTATTCCATTACTTTAAACACTAAGTGTGACCTTGACCTTTGAGGTAGGGACTTGGGTCTTGCCTGGACACATCCGCTTGATGTGCTAGACATTTTTGCCAAGTTATTTTAAAATCCTTCAAAGCATAATAAAGTTATAGTCCGGACACAAATGTATGCATATATACAGGATTCCATTACCTATAAATTCTAAGTGTGACCTTGACCTTTGTGGTAGGGATGTGGGTCTTGCACGCGACAGGTCGTCTTGATGTGCTAGACATTTGTGCCAAATTATTTTAAAATCCTTCAAAGCATGACAAAATTACAGTCCGGACACGAATGTGTGCATATATGCATATATAGAGGAATCCATTACCTTCAAACTCTAAGTGTGACCTTGACCTTTGAGGTAGGGACGTGGGTCTTGCACGCGACACGTCGTCTTGATGTGCTAGACATTTGTGCCAAGTTATTTTAAAATCCTTCAATGCATGACAAAGTTACAGTCCGGACACGAATGTGTGCATATATGCATATATAGAGGAATCCATTACCTTCAAACTCTAAGTATGACCTTGACCTTTGAGCTAGGGACGTGGGTCTTGCACGCGACACATCGTCTTGATGTGCTAGACATGTGTGCCTAGTTATTTTAAAATCCTTCAATGCATGACAAAGTTACAGTCCGGACACGAATATGTGCATATATAGAGGATTCCATAACCTTCATACTCCAAGTGTGACCTTCACCTTTGAGGTAGGGATGTGGGTCTTGCACGCGACACATCGTCTTGATGTGCTAGACATGTGTGCCAAGTTATTTTAAAATCCTTCAATGCATGACAGAGTTACAGTCCGGACACGAATTTGTAAGTGGGGACGCACGGACGGACAGACGGTGCCATTTTAATATGCCTCCCTTCGGGGGCATAAAAAAAACTTTGCAGTACTAACTGCAGGTACATAACACTATTATGGCTTACCATGGTGTAGAAGCACATGATAAATTGGGATTATATTTTATCTACAATTGTTACAAGGTCAACATAATTTTTCAATGAAATATTGATATTTTCATTTTGTGGAACAAACTAACTGACTGAATATCCTCTACTTTAAGTGATCTGTTTTGTATTCAAAATGATTTGGATTGTTAGTGTATACTTTTTCATAGAATTCCAGTACAACTTTCTACAATATAGCCTTTCTTAGGCCTAGACAGAAGAATAGTTGCATTCTTAGATGGAATATATTGTTTTTTAGCTCACTTTAAAGTGCCAGGTTGAGCTATTAAGATCACTCATCGTCCAATGTCCGTCCGCTCACGTTTTCCTTAAAAGAACATCTCTGAAACCATAAGGCCAATGTTGACGAAACTTGGCAGGGATGTTCCTTGCATGAAGCTCTATCAAAGTTGTTCAAATAATTTAATTCCATGCAGAACGCTGGTTGCCATTGCAACAGAAATGACAAACTTCTTGACTTCTCAAAAACTGTGAGGCCCAGGGGTTAGATACTATTTGGCATGCAGCATTGTCTAGTGGACCTTTACCAAGATTGTACAAATTATGACCCCAGGCTCAACATTGACCGTGGGGGTCACTTGATTTTACATAGGCTTATTTGAGGAACCACAATACCTAGAGCTAAGATATTTAGCAAGTGTAGCATTACCTAGTGGACCTCTACCAAGATTGTTCAAATTATAACCCCTGGCTCAAAATTGACCTCACTTGGGGGTCTCTTGATTTTACATAAGCTTCATAAGATAGGAAAAACTTGAAAAATCTTTTTCTCTGAAACCACTAGGTCTAGAGCTAAGATATTTAGCATGTAGTATTGCTTAGAAGACCTCTGCCGCCAAGATTGTTCAAATTATGACCCCAGGTCAAAATTGACCCCGCCCAAGGGTGACTCGACTTAAATAGGATCATATTGGAAAACATTTAAAAATCTTCTTCCCTGAAGCCAGGTGAGCAATGTTGGGCCATCTTGGCCCTCTCGTTTAGCTCTGCTGGACTTGTGTCATGGTGCTCTTTCGGTCTGTCTGTAAACCTTTCCTTGATAACACTCCACAGGCCACAATGTGTTTTTGACTGTCATGAAACAGAAGGGTAGGTTCAATCAATCTGTACATAATCTGTTTAGAAAAAGAGTCATACCATGCAAAAACCAACTGTGCTACAGCAGATTAATGTGAAACCTAGATAACCAATGTATTTTCATTCTACAGGTTCCATTTTCCAATGGATTTTCATAAAGCTTTCTCAGAAGGTTCCCTCCAACCTGTAGTTGATCTTTATAGAAATGAATCACACTTTGGGAAAACCAATGTGCTACAGCCAGTCATTCTAAAACCTTGATAGCACTACTGGTCATATTTTTCAAAATCTTTTCACAAAACTTAATATTAAAAAGAACAGTCCACTCAGTCCAGTAGAGCAATACTGGCCCCGAAGGGCCTCTTGTTCTTGTCATCTTTTGTAGCCTGTTCATTTAATGAGTGAAAATAACCCTGTTTACTCTGGGTATGCCCCTTTTCAAGGTATTTATGTGTGATTGAATTTATTTTGAATTTCTGAAGGGCATAAGATAGCATGGTCACATGCATTCTCTTTTGCTTTGCGCAGTACAGACTGAATATTACTCTGAAAGATAAAACATTCTTGCATACCAGATTGGGATATCTGCAGTTTTTACCAGTGCTGGAAATTCTCATCTTACACCCCCCCCCGCCCCCATGTAAGACGACTCGCATGAATTACCTGTGAAGTAACTAACGTTATAAACAATGTGACGTCATTTTCCCATACACAGCATCTGAATAAAGTTTGTTTTTATATTAAAATGCATCATTTTGATAAGTTTGTATTTAAATGCAAGACGGTATGCAAGAAAAAGTTTCTACCATGAGATACTTGGTTCAGATGGAAATATCCGTCACTTCAGGTAACTGTTTCGTGCGAACTCAGCAGAGCCTCGTTCCCACCAAAACAGTTACCTTAGTGACAAATATTTCCATCTGAACCAAGTGCTCATGTAAGAAACTAATATTTTTACCTTTCTGGCTGAATGTTTTGATGGAACAGGCCCCCCTCTACCAGCAATACACTCATGCCATTTATAACAATAACCATCCCCTGTTCCCATGGCATATATGGTTATCTCAGGACTACATTTGTAATAGATTGGTGAAGCTAAAGCATTTTGGAATCATAAGCAAATCAAACACTGAACCAAATAATGCTTTATATTGGTTACTTTTTGCACTCTGCTTATCATAGGGTATAATTTTATGTTGTCTCGCTTAGTCATTACTAGAACCATATTTATGTAGCGTGACTATGCTATTTTTGATAATTTTTTTTGTAAATTATATTAAGAAATTGTAACAGTTAATCACATACAACCATGTTGCACAAAAGAAGTCTGCCACAAGATGCAGTCTTGTTTGTGCAACAAGGTTGTATCTTGAGTTACAACCATGTTGCACAAAACAAGTTGTATCAATTTCAGATACAACCATTGGACAAATATTATTTTTAAAGGGTTAACATTAGAATTCAATTTCCAAATTTTAATATCCTGTGTATTTATACATATTAAATCATTTTAAATGAAAAAGTCACTTTTGTATAAAATGTCAGTTACAACCTTGTTGCACTGAAGGGACGATTTCTTCTTCATGCATGAAAGGATTTTGATGTTACTTTTCACAAATGTTCACCATTAAGAGACGGATTGTCATGTGCAAGAACCAGGTCCCTAGGTCTAAGGTCAAGGTCAAATTCAAGAATATCTTTGTCCACAGCATTTCCTCTTCATGTATGGAGGGATTTTGATGTTACCTGGCACAAATGTTCACCACCATGAGCTTCCTTTGTTTTTAGAATTACTTCCCTTTGTTTTACTATAAATAGCTTATATTGTAACATTTTTATTACTCGCCGTAGAGAAAAATCAAGACTACTTTTATGTGGTACAACATGCATGTTACATCCAATATTTAGGTGAATTTTGACCTATCTCTATTTGGTAAGGAGTTAGTCCTTTTGACAGCTGACAGGGATGACATGTTGCACGTGGGCATCTAGTTTAGTTTTTAGCAATTTGCTTACACTTTTGCCTCTTGTGCAGATCAAAATCTTGTAGTCTGATCATAACCTGCACTGTTAACTATTCACTCAGTAAATTTTCAGTATGTGTATCAGTTATTAGTTGTAAGACTTAAAACAAAATGCAATTGATAATTTTTCTTCTTAATTTATTGTAGAAAAAAGCGACATGTACATGCAGTGATGAAGGAAGTTCAATAGACCAAGATATGAAAACAACAGAAAACAGTCTATCATTGCAATTGTTAACTGAAGGATTCTGTGGTGATCCAGATGGCTGTATCAGTTTAGAAGATGAAATTCTTTTTTTATTCATCATATTACCTTGGTGATGAGACTTGACATCATATGCATAAAAGTAGATTTTTCAGTTTCAACGGAATAAACAAAACAGGAAAACAAAAGCATCAAATGAAAAGAATTGATAATTGAGGTGAGACAATGGAATACTTGATGTATTGACAACATGCAGTTAACATTAAAGAAGAAATTCGCTGAGTTTACTCATATTTGGAATTCATGTACATTGATTTTTTGAAGATGAAGATAAGGAAAGAACAACAGTAAAATCAGCAAATTGATAGCTCATAAGAAACATCATTTGGCCAGACAACATCCATATTGGATACAATCCCAAGTTGCAGCTGAAGTGATAATGCTACGCTAGCTGTGAATTTTTGTTCTCATAAGAGAAGTCATTGAAACTCTAGAACAGTAGCTGGTGATGAAGAATATAGCATGCGAAATAACCTTAGTAATTTATATATATAATTGTAATCACAGCATGGTGAATGCAAGCTCAAATATCAAGGTCGCACTTTGATAACAAATGGACGCCTGAGAACTTTTTTCAATTTTTTCAGGTTGTAACTTTTTAATGCATCGAGAGATTTTGAATTGATTTGGACAATGCAGAAATGCAGTGCTTTAGCAATTTAATAGAATACTGTTTAGTACTGCAGTACATACAGTATTGGTTACTACAGAACTAGAGTACGACAGTCACATTAATAACAATGTTATTGGTTGCTCAGATGAGCAACTTAAATGGAACTCAGTTCTCTTGAAGAATGAACTTCATTGCAGCTTTCAGTCCTAATATTCTTGTGTATGAAAAACAAAAATAAAAAATAGGAATAACTGAAAGAACAGGACTGTTTATTGTAGTGGCTAATTTTTATTCAGTCACCTTCAAAACAATTTACCAATGGTTCGACCTGCGGAAATGTTTCTATACCCCAGTTGCACAAAGTGTAAGGGGGTATACTGGATTCAGCTTGACTGTCTGTCCGTCTATCTGTAGACTTATGGAACTTAATCCTTGAAAAACTCTTGGTTAGAATTAAATTATTATTCACAGAAATGATACATTCCATGCCTTGATGTGCATGGTCCATGTTTCTGGTAACTAGGTCAAAGGTCACATTAACGGGCTTTTGATAGTAAAATATTTTGCACTCTATCTCCAAAACCCCTTATCACAAATTAATGATATTTCACAAAGTAATAAATATCATGCCTTGTTGGACTTGGTCAATGTTCTGGGTCACTACGTCAAGGTGACAGGTGTTTAAGATAATTAAATATTGTACACTCTGATTTTCTTAACCCTCTGGTCAAAATAATGCTACACAGAAGAGATAAATAGCATGCCTACAGTCGTTGTGCATAGTCCAATTATAAGCATCAAATGTGATATAATTAAGAATACTGTGTCAGTATGGCGTTCAGAGATGTTTTTTTTGGGGTATTCATTACCTTCAGTGATAGTTCTATTTTATTATGCTACCTTGAGGTGGGGGTGTGGGGCATTGTTATAGTTGCCGCTTTGACTATGGTGTGTTTATCCATTCTTTTCTCCCTCATTTGTCCGGGACCTATTTCACAGTAACTACTGGCGTGTTCCACTTGATCGATTATTTTTCACAGTTATACAAAGTCTATGAAGCTGTATCCGGCTACCTTACCACTGCCTTCGTTTAAATGCCTTGAGATAAAATCCAAAGTTAAAAGTAATACTTGCCTTAATTCTTAGCTAAATGGTAGAGCTGCTATGGGGCAGTAATTGCGTGTTTGCATCAATACAAGAGTCATGGGTTTGATCACTTTAATGCCAAATTAAGGAAGAAGTATCCTTATGGCAAGTTAGGCAGTCCATCTGTAACATTTGCAATGAGTAGTGGTGTGCGATAAGACCGGTATATTGCAATTTCCTTGAGATGTGATACATACCGGTATGGTTACACCCAGTACTGTGGTATTTTCAAGTAAGCGAAAAGCTGCAATTTCTCTGTCATTTCTTAGCTGCGTGCTTTTTTTGTCACGGCAATGACAGACAGTAACTAATAACTGTCAGTATATAATTCAGTTGTTAACAAATAGAATTTAATGACTTTGCCGAAGGAAGTGTGAATACTTCAAAGTAAATTTTATTTATGAAGTAATAAATGTGTCCCTGTATTTGTTGTTGAATAAAACACAGGAGTTCAAATGCATAGTAATTTTTTAAAAATGAGTACATAGCACAAGTGATTTCTTTTTTTTGCATTTGAACAAATATCTATTTTATTTATGAAATAACATCCGTGCTAGCGGTGTTCATCGTTTAAAAACAATGATTTGGAGCACTAATACACAGTAATTAGCGATTCCTATAGTAGTTAGTCTCCAGAGCGATTAAGTTGTTAACAAGAATATGGAAATTTTGTACATGCACAAATTAAAGAATCTATGTTAATTGAACCAGAAGCATGGCCATGAATATTCTCAACTGCCGATGTTATAGTTTTAGTTTGATAACTGAAATCATATGATCGAGCAGGTTTAATTTAATTAAATGTATATCTACTGGTTATAGATTTTTCATAGTAACATAATAGGGACAGTGGAGGTGCTAAATTATTTCTATCTATCACAAGGCCTTCCCCTCGCTCTCCATCTTGTGGGATATGTACCCGTTTTATTTATGTTATGATGAAAACGCGGAAGTAATAATCTAACAGGCTGGTGGTAGTTATACTTTGTTTTTGAAAATAAGAAACAAAAAAAAAAAATCTTAATCTGACCACATTATAAACTTAACATCTATAATTATACTCGCGATTTTTAATAGTTTGTACGGATAGGCATAATTTTACAAAAAATTAAAACAGTGAAGAAAACACATGTGGCGCATGCGCATTTGCTACCCCGGAAAAAAGGGCGAAAAACGGAGGAACTCGCTTTTCACGCATGCGCATTTGATACCCCGGTAAAAAAAAACGGGAAAAAACCAAGGAACTCGCTGTTCACGCATGTGCTGTGCAACCAGCCGTTTTTTTTCACGGGGCGGGCAGAAAAACGCGTTTTTTAAACGGTACGAGCCGAAAAACGCCCATTTCGGTACACGGGCGAAAAACGGGCGCTGTTCGCGTTTTCCTGCCAAAAAACGGAACAAAAGCGTGAGCGCCACTGTATTTCTGTATGATGATACTCTGAAGCACATCTTATACCTAAGGCAATAGAAGAAGAAGTGTCCAGGATAAAGAATGGAAAGGCGGGAATAGAACTGGGGTCATTCACGAGGAGTTTTAGTGAGCACATTCATACGACCTCTCAACTCACGCTGACCTCCTATAAAAATAATACACAGTTAGGTATATACAGACGACGCAATACAGTTAGGTACGGACATGGTTACAGTTAGGTAAATAAGACACGATACAGTTAGGTGACTACGGACAATACAACATGGACGACACATACGTATAGCAGATGAATTAATACCAGGGTTACACATAGTTATCTGGTAACTTTCTTTCCAAATCTGCGTGTTTTAAAAGTGACCCTACTTTATAAATCATCGATGAAATTCACGTTTTTCTCCAAAACACACAAACACATTGGTGTCATCAGATGGACCATACATATACCTTTATTTTGAGACCTAATATGAGTATTTATAGATTGTTTGACTGAATGTATAACTCCAACTTACAATATGCAAAAAAAACATTATACTGATGTTTTCTATTAAGTTTGATGCAAATCAATCAAGGGAGATAAAAAAACTTACAAGATTATTCTCATTTTCGGTTTTTTTTGGGGAGGCTGGGTTTTTGGTGCGTGGCATTCCCTGTTTGATATTATTTTTGTTTTTCTGTGACATTTATGTTTAACTATAAGAGCCACAGTGGTAATATGAACAACAGAAAGTAATACTGAAGCTTCCCTCGAAGTTAAATGAAAATCCAATCAAGAGTTTGGGAGAACAACCGCCAAAATTAGTAATTTTCTTGCACCTTTGACATCGTCCTTTAACCGTACGAACAAAAGCGAAAAATTACGATATGCAAAAATTGATTTCATACTTATTCTTTCTACTAAGTTTAGTGACAATACAACGACTGTTTGGATATGAAGAGTGGACAAGATTTGTTTCCATTGCAAGCCAATATGATTCTAACCACAAGACTCCAAATTACAATATGCACAATCATTCTTTACATTTCTGCCTCCAAGCAAGTGTGAATACAAAAATGAATATTTGAGATGAAGAGCGAAAAATAAAAATGATCTTCATTTTCCTGTCGATTTTTCTCTGACCTTTATCTTAAGCATGGCATTTCAAATTATAATATGCACAATTAGATTTCATACTGATGTTTGTCAGAGAGTTTGGTTAAAATGAATTATTGGGTTTTCATGTTTAATCATGTCGTTCTTGCTTTTCGTTTCCACAAAATACATGAAAAAGGAGAAAAGAATGTCTATGATATATATAGTAGATCATAACTTTACAATTATGCATTATCTACGGGTAATTTTTGCACTTAAGGCATAATGTTTATATACTTGCATTGAATTAACTGCACACTTACATTTGTAACCACTGTGGCCATTGTTTATTGTGTATACGTATGATTATGTTGAAGTTCAAGTTGAGATGAACTGTGGACAAGATTTTCAAGTTTCAAGCCTCTGTGACATTGATATTGAAACATATGACCTAAAATTACAATATACACTGCTAGACTTCATACTGATACTCCTATTAAGTGATGAAAAACACAAGTTGATTTAGAGATCGGGAAAGGACAATATTGTTTCCCATTAAAGGTCGTTTGACCTTGACCTCTGATTATTTAACCTGGCCTTGTAATATGGACGACTGATGCTTCCAACTAAGTTTGATAAAATTTTTAAAAGTGCTTTTGAGATGAAGAGTAGAAAAATGTTGTTTTTTTCAAAATTCAGGTTCTGTGACCTTGACCCTTGATAATATAAACACAAAATAATATAATCACAAATAGGCCCTTCTTCATATACCTTCATGCATATTTATAGATTTCTCAGAACGAGGCTAACTAAGCAAGTTCCCAGGGTTAGAGAGCTACATGTTATTATACTACAAATTATGGCAACATCATACAGTGATAGAGATCTTTGTCTCATACCATTTACTTCATTTTCTTTTGTTGAAAACTACATTAAATGTAATAAAAAGTCTTCTGGAGATAAATCAATAAATAAAGGGTTTAAATATTACAGTGAGGGATACATTCAGGACCTCAGAGGTGAGTACAGTTCCTTTATATGTTTCTTTCATTTTAACAATAGAACCAGGTCAGTAATTAGGTCAGTTCTCTTATTCATCCTAGGTAGAGTAATAAAACACTGATAAGCAGTGAACTTGCTTACACATCTTACAGCATTAACTGATAATTGATCAGCTCAACTAATTAAGTTCTGAGATTTTATTCTGCATCTGTGTACCGTATCTTATCTAAATACAGTGCATGTTTGTAATATCATTTTCTTTTCCACAGTGTCAAAATCTTCTGATGGTTGCCAAGTAACAGGGAAATGCTACAGATCTCAAAGGAAGAATGAACAGCCGCATCAAATAACGGTAACTATTTTTAAAGTCTAAAACATCGACCTCTAGATGCTGGTACCTATGTAATATTTATGAAATGATTGAGAATTGAATTTGTGTGCATAAATATTTGAAAACATTTATTACCAATTACAGATAACATTAAGTCCAAAGAGAAAGCTGACGTATCACTAGCATTTTGCTCCTGTCCAATCAGTCTGTCTGGGCTATGTGGTCATGTTGTTGGAGCTACATGTATGTACCAGCTAGCAAATTACAAGGCTCTTGGATACAAATCACTTCCAGAGGATGTTGCCAAAACAAGCCAGCCTCAAACATTTCACTTACCCAGAGGGGTCAAAATTCAAGGCAAGGCAGTTCAAGATCTGGAAAGACATCAGCACAAGACAGGTCTTCCTTGGATATTCCAAGAAATATCAAATCAACCCTCTACAATCCATTAAGAGGAGAAAAAATAAACTGGCAGGAACATGCTGCTTCCTTGGAAGCGATAGACCCTAACATGCTGATTTTACCAGCTATAAAGCAAAACGATGTTCCACTAGTAGACTGTAAGTTTGGCAAAACATACAGTGGATCTGTTTTGAGTTACCAGCAAAAACCTGATCCTGGGTATGTGATCAATGTATATGATGGAGTCGACGTTCCACAGCTACCAACCACAAATACAATGTTGAACTCATACCATGCTCCGTTAGATGAAATGAAATCAACAAACGTAGAAAATCTGAAGTTAACAAACAAAGAATCAGCCAGATTTGAAAAACAAACAAGATTACAGAGCCAAACTCCATTATGGTATAGGATACGCAAGAACAGAATTACCGCATCGAAGATAGGGGAAATTTATAAACGGAGAAAAGAACCATCAAACCTTGTTAAACGTTTACAATCAACACGACATGTAACCACAGAAACCATGCGTCAAGGGTTAGCTTCTGAGCCAATAGCAGCAAGTGATTATGCCGCACTGAAAACTAATACAAATATTTACCCTTGCGGGGTAGTAGTGAATGTTTGGGCCCAATGGTTAGCTGCAAGCCCAGATCGAAAGGTTTATAACACCAACATAATGCCACCTTTTGGGTTGTTAGAAATAAAGTGCCCACAGGTTTCCAGTATTTTGGAGGCGAAATATTTACAGAAAGATGGCAGTGGTGCATTAAAGTTGAATAGGAACCACCAGTACTACTTCCAAATGTTAGCACAGCTGGCTGTTACAGGACTAGAATGGTGTGATTTATTTGTGTGGTTTTCGAGTGACAGCCATTGTGAAACCATCTATTTTAATAGTGATCTGTGGAACAAGGTAAAGGACAAAGTAGACGATTTCTTTTTCCACTTTTTTATTTGAAATTTTATTTTGAAAAGAGGCCCTTTGAAATTTGCCATTAAGCAAGCTACCACCCATTACTGGTTGATACTGCCAGAGAGTGATAATGGTATAGGTGTATCAAATAAATGATTTTCTTTAATGCGTCTATTCATACGTTCAATATGAATTCTTAGCCTAGCAATCTTTTCAGTATTTTCAATCTCGCCAACCGAAAATTGTCTCTTGTTACTTAAAAAGTCGGGAATATTTAACGTTGCACCCTTTTCTTGAAGGACCTTTTTCAAAGTAAATCCTTTATCAGCCATAATGTCATCTCCAGGTTCGATAAGATCCATCAGACCAGAAAGTTTTGTAATTTCAACATCAGACCTAGAACCTGTAAATAAGGCAGACACAAAAGTAACTGCCCCATGTGGGCCAATACCTAATAAACACTTATAAGTTGTAGTCCCTTTATAACTAGAAAAGGCTTGAGAATTAAGTACAAGTGATGAAGGTGTATGTGTCCTTAGCTCTGTACAATCTATAATGACGCGGATTCGAGGATACAACGATTTGAATTCGTCTGGCAGTAAGTTTTGGATTTCCGTTTTGGAAAGCCATGTAGCCATGTCTGCTAAATATACAACATACAGAAAATTTAACCACGTTATGATTTTTCTGCTAACTGTTGACACTGAACAGTTAAAACTCACACCTAAGTCTTTTTCTAACAGACCGGCATGCAAACGGCAGAAAAAACATAAACATTTCATCGATAAATAGCATTCCTCTTTTTCTTCCTGCCAAACTAATTGTATCACTTGCTACATAGTAAGCACTTTTCATATATTTTGCTAATGGCTGAATAATATTGCAAAACTTAAGAAAAGACTCAAAAAACAAATCCTGTATAAAAAGATATGCAACTGTCATCAGTCGAAAATATGTTGGTACAAACACGTTCTATTTCCATTTGGTATTTTAGTTGTACATTTTCTTGTTTTGATTTTTGCAGTTCTTCTTTTAATTGTGCAATTGTTTCCTTTTCATATTTGTTGTCATTGATGTTAATAGGTGTAGCAATGAACGGCGGGTCAACTTCTGACTCCTCTTCTAAAGTGGCGGTGTCATCTAATGTACTGAAATATAAATTTACATTTTTAGTGGAAGCTCAAATAGTTGATATAACTACATGCATTTATGTTTTAATATGAAACATGATGTATTCTATTTGAGAAAATGTATATAAAAATGCCTGTTACACATTTATGATAATTAAATTTTAAAACAACATTTTGTATGTGTTGGTTAAGTTCTTTTACATACCTGTCACCTGTTAATATCTTCCTCTTAAGTTTTGAACAAACAACTGTCATCTTACTGATCTGAAACATTGCCAAGCATCAGTTTGTCAGAGTTTTTTAGTATGAATACGGTACTGGTCAAGATTATGTAGTGACCTACATTTCTACCTGTATTGTGCTTTCTGAATAAATACTTTAAATGTATTTTGACAATTAAATTATAATATCTGATTCATACATAAACTTTTTTCAATATTCTTACAAGTGTTTTCAAGAAAGATTTTTCAAGATTGTTTATGAAAAAATAGCTTAATATTATGTAAACACAGAAGAAGGAAATTTTAGCTTGAAATACTCTCCTTCATCCCTTCTTATTTTCACAATCCATTGTTTTTTCAAAACAGTGTCTTTTGGTATTTTATGAAAGTGAATTGAATTATCATATCGCCCCCTGAGAAGTAAAAGGTGCTATCTAACAATTTTGCCGAAAATGCTTTTTTTGCATAAATGAGTAGCATTTAATCATGTCCTTGTTCTCTTAAAATATCAAACTTGTACTGTTATTATATTCGTTTATTTTTCAAATAATAATTGAAGTAAAATGAGTCAATCTACATAAACAAAAATAAAGTTAGAGGTATATGGTGTTATCTGCAACCTGTTTGAGGTAAAAGGGGCCATCTGTCAGATGTTCCCTTTTACCACTTAACAATTTCTTTTGATGTGAACAAATACAGCGAAATAAAGAGGTATTTGGTATATAGCTCCTTTTACGTCCACGCGATATTGATAACTCTGCATTGTTTTTATCAAACGCTAATTGGATGAGGACAGATAAAGTGTGAAATTGCAGGCCATTGTATGCCAGCGATGAAATACAGTTACAAAACTGGGAAATATTTGCATGATATGGGTAAAGATAATACAGCATAGGTAAGTTTAGTCTCATGTTTTTATTAAAAAAATGAATGATAATGATTTCGTACTGAAATAAATTGTTATAAGTATGATAGCAAGTAATAATGCACAACAGTTTTATCTTTTATAGATAATGCATTAATATATGAATTACTCAATACATCACATGACCATATCTTGCGTGCCGTTTGAAGGATACTGATCAAAGTATGGATTGGAGTGATGAGGAACTATATGCCAGAATTGTAAATGGCACTTGGGTCGAATGTATTGCTTAGTTTTTAATAAAACAGTGATTACTTGTTTGTAATTCTAAAATTTAAAATTGGAACTAAATACAAAATAAATTTACAAGTTAAAAAAATAAAACTATTTGATTCTATAAAGAATACGATGATATATCAATCTTAGAAACTATAAAGGCAATGAAATAAAGGCGTTTTTTCTGCAAAAGATAAAGAAGCAAACGATGACCAAATAGGATATGAAAAGAAATCAAGAGATTATGATATGAGAAACTCTTCATATGATAATAAACCTCATGCAGAATTAAATACAAAAATAGCACAACAAATCGAAGACCGATTAAGAGGAAAATATTTTAATCAGAAAGAGAAAATTCTGACGATAGCTTTCAGGATGAGTCCTACAACCCAGATAAAGACATGGCTAATTCAAATGACTCAGATGTGGGGGAAATGATGAAAGTCACAAGAAAGAGAAAGCAGGGCTATACAATTGTTCCAAATAAGAAAAAGCCCACCACTTGTACTACATCCAAGCAGAGAACATATCAAAGGAAGTGTGTTGCTTGAAAAACTGAAGAAAGCCATATTTTAAAAGACTGAAAGAAAAGAGGCCGAGAAGAAAACATCAGAAGTCAACTAATCTTTGCATTTGAGTAGAACAATACAAACAATTAAGACCTATAAAAGAAACATACACAAGGATTAGATCATTGCTTTCATCGAATGAGATAAAAATGTAAAGAGAAGGTGTACGTGTCCAAAGCTGAAAAGAATATAGATGGGAAACGTGTCCAAAAACAAATTGTGAAAGATGCAGATTTAAATGTAACACAAAATTTACTGAGAGTGAACGAAAGGAAATATTTGAAATGTGCTACAAGCTTCGATGCTAAGAAAGACAGGGATGTTTTATATGTGACATGATTACAAAAGAAACACCAAAACGAAAAACATCTAGAAGGGAATAATTCCAGACAATGTACACGGATACTTCATGAATTTACTAGTCAGCAAAAAAAGTAAAGACAACATTCCAGACGACTCCGAGTAAAAAGTGCGAAAATTGTGTATAAACAGATATAGAATAGTAAAACACTGTTATTGCCCCGTTTTCTAGAATACAAGGCTTTGTTGTTTCAAATAACACCTTTTTCTCGAATTTGTTTGTATATTTGGTATATTTTTCCATAGTATAGACAGGACTATATGTCAGATAACTCCTTATTCTTAAAAAAAATATTGAAAAACTGTTTACGGCAAAAGGAGCTATGTATATTATTGATCAATACTATTGAACTATTGATTGTTTTTAAGTAAAAAGTGTGTGATATGTTAGGCTTTAATATAAAGCTGATATATGCAATAGTATTTGTCTGTGACTTACTGCCCTGATTTCCAAAACCTTTTAAATTAATTTTCTCAAAAGTTTGTAAAATGCAGATAGTACCTTCTACCTCTTAGGGGGCGATATCTTGAATCTGAATTACAAAGTGGAACACAACAATGTAAGGCAGATTTTCCTATTTGTTGAGATGTGCATGGGCTTATCAGTTAGTCAGCCATTGTTTACATTTGTGCTTAGTTAGCCTCGTTCTGGTGATGGAATGTAAGTTAAGCATATAATTTGAGAGAGGCCTATTACAACAAGGAACGCTAAACCTCATTCTGATGAAGTTTGATGAAAAGTTTTAAGCTCCTATAACTTGTACTTAAATTAAATTTCCCCAAATGTCAATTTGCACACATTCTTAACAGTTTCAAGAGGAATCTCGGAGAAAACATAATTACTATATTTACATTCAAAACCCGACTAAACTTTATGTGCTCTATGAAGTCAGAACGTTCATAGGTGTTGCAACATATCCATAAGTTACTTGATATTTAATACAAACTCATTAGTGCAAACACTTGGTATTGATATTGTAATATCGTTCACAATGGGTCTCCAACGGGTTGGATCCAAGGAATGAATATATACAAAGAGCTTCTTAATTATGCTTAGCATTCAAAAAACGCCATTTGTTTGCTGAGTTACGATCTGTGTCTCATTTATAAAAGTTTGTTGTAGAATAACAGATTATTGCAGATAAACAGTTGAATACAGCGGCGGTATATTTTCCTAAAAGCATATGTATACATCAAGTTCTCAGAAGAATGGATAGTTGTAATTAGCTTGCGGATTATGCTCCGCGTTTGTATAGGTCATGACTATATCAAAGCTTTTGACCATTGTAAATCTCGCCGTTGTGATAACGGCACCTGAGTGCATAAAATACAATCAAACATACACTGCAAGTTTTCCTTCCGCTGAGCTAAAACCGATATGATCATGTTGTAATAAGTAAACTCCGCTATTAAATATTACATCAAGTAATATCCACTTCACTTAAAAATCTACTGGTAAACCTTATTATATATATATTAAGATAAAACCGCGTGTCCGATGATGTACTATTTTACCCTTTCCTTAGAAATTATGGATCCGCCGACTGTGATATGTATCCGCTGGACTTATTCCGCTGTTGAAAAGAACTGAAATGAATTGTACATATAACCTACTTAACTTTACTAGCAATTAAAACGTGAAACAAAATAATAAACAAATAAACACATTAACAAAACATGTAAACTTACTAGTATTTGTATCTATAATAAATAGTGTTATGTATTTATTTATTCTAACCAGAAATAAGATTCGGGATAAAATCCTTGTTATTTTTCTGTTCATGTACCGTTCATTTTGTTTCGCTTTAAGCACTACTTTCTGCACCTTTACTCATGACCTTTTCTGACACAATATTTTTTTTTCAGGATAAAGTACAGAAAATAGATCGAACATTGTCTACCGAAGGTCAACAGAAAGAAAAATATCCAACAGTTGTTACAGCGTTTTTTGACTCTGGACCATTTTTAAAGAAGCATCTTCGCACGCAAAATTTTTACTTTAACGCGGCAAAAATATTTAGAAATCTCAAAAATGGTCTCATTGTGTATACAGATTCTAAACGTTTCTTTTATCATATACAAGAAATAAGGAGTGAAAAGTTGAATATTTCAAAAATAATCTTGATTCAGCGGTCTTCTGTCTGGTTTTTTCAAATTATTGACAAAATCGAAAAAATATACGAACGTCGGAATATTTCAACTGCTGTTAAAAATAATAAGCATCCATTCTACGATTGCATTATGCATGCTAAATATTACTGTTTGAAGACAGCAGCAGAGAATAATTATTTTGGCACAAAATATATAATGTGGTTAGATGTAGGGTACTTCTGGAAAGGCAGTTCAATAAAACCGTTCTTTCTAAAAACTCCTAGAAAGTTCAATGATTCGAAAATAGCAATGACTTACATATATTTTGGAGGTCATCAACGAACGATTTTGATGAACATTACAACTCGTACTCATGTTTTCTTTTCTGGTGCATTAGTTTTCGGTGAAAGAAAAGTTGTGATTAAGTTTTCTACACAATATAAACGAGCAGTTGAATACTATATAGCAAAAGATTGTAGTGGCGACGATCAGAATATCATATATGCTTTATTTTTTGATAGAGACAGAGATGCTCCAAGGG
This sequence comes from Saxidomus purpurata, assembly GCA_022818135.1. Taxonomy (NCBI): domain Eukaryota; kingdom Metazoa; phylum Mollusca; class Bivalvia; order Venerida; family Veneridae; genus Saxidomus; species Saxidomus purpurata. The sequence goes on along the minus strand of JAFMSR010000025.1, from coordinate 871,954 downwards.
CAGAAGTTGAGCTGCAGACTTACGGATCTAATGATAACCGCGACTTTCATTATTTAGGATATCTTATGATAGAGGAAGAAACGACATGACGTCATTTATCTGGATGAAAGACAATTCTACTGACAAGCTCTAATGTTGTTATTGATAGAGGTCTATTTTTGTAATCACTCCAGGAATAGAATCAAAGATACAGAAGCATTTCCATTTTATTGAGATCTTTATACCAGTAAGGATTTTACCAATAACAGTTTTAAAGTAAAGAGTTTCCCCTTTTTACCTCTCCTATTTTAGTTTTACGTCATAATAACAATTGTTTTTTGGTCTTGATAAACTGCACATTATAGTCTTAAAATGAATTAATACTTAAAGGTATTACATGTCATCCAGCGTTGCAAATCCGGTTTAATCCCCAGTAAAATCGTGAGCAGAACTAAGCTTCAATATGTTTAAGGTTTAGAGCTGCGAACAATTAAATGTTTAGATGTGTTACACGGTTTTAAACGAGGTGCATTCTAGAGTTACATGTCAAGTGTCAGCTATGGTTCACAGTTACCAAGTATGCACACTCGTTGGTCAGACAACAACACATTAACGCGACATTTTACTTTTAAACATCTGAGCAAAAAAAAAGAAGAACGTCGAAATATGGTTGCATTCTGTTACATAACGTAATAATTTAAGTTTTCATAATTCAGTTAATTTCTACATAACTGGGACTTGTTTCAACAATGCGTATGATCTCTTGTGTTCAAATCATAAGGTTGCATTTAGTTACGTTTCGTCAATCATCCATGTTGCTTTTGCTCTTTAGCAATTCCTTGCTCTCTATGTAGTTTGCGCTTTTTTGTATGACTTGATATTGCCGTGGTGAACTAGCTTTTGCTGCCCTTCTGCGCTTAGCTGTAGAAAATAATTCATTGCAGATTTTTCTCTTCTATATAGGCTCCATTTAGCAGATGTCCCATTGGACCTTTATTTTTTATGGTATCTTATCTTCTGCATACGTGTCACATCGCCGAAGATGGGCTTTAGGCGTTAAAATTAGCGCGATGCCTAGATTTTCCTGTCTTCTCGGTGCCTGTCGACCAGCCTTTTTCTTCTGGAGCTTGGTTCGATTCAGTTGAATTTGTTGAAGTACATTTTGAAGTGCTCGGCTCCTCTTATTATAGTAATTCGCAGTTTTTACTTTCACGGTGTTTTGCGAATTAGGCAGTGCCCTCTCTTCGTTTAGACTTCAACCGGTGTTGTAAGAACAGCCATATGGGTCCATAGATCAATTTCTCTCTCTACATTTGGAGCACGGGTCAGATTTCAGTGGTTCGGTCATATCTTCCTCTAAGCATGTGCAATCATTGGAAGTTGCACATCTAGACAGTGCATCGCTGTGACTTTGCTTCTTGCCTGGGCGATTATCATTTTCATTTTCGTACGCCGGTAAGATTTCTACCCAACGGGATAGTTTTCAGTTGGCTCTTTAGATATGACCAGCTTGATTATTTGTTTATACATTCGGGCAACAAGTAGATACTGCCTTAAATAATGTACAAAATATACCACTGCTAATAATTCTCCCTCGGTTATACAGTAATTCCTTTCCATCCTAATATAAGACTTGCATAAGCTAACACTCGCTCTCGGCCATCCTGCATTTTCTGGAGTACTCTTTCAGCACCAACACCTGGAATCAAGCATTAAAAACCTTCCACTTTCGTTGTTTAGTTATCCCACTACATTCGGACTAACAACCTCATCCTTTTTTGCTTGAAAGACTTTTAGCATGCGGCATTCCAAACAAAAGCCCTATCTTCTATTGTTTGTGAGTTCCAATACTGGTCTTACAATGTTAGAAAAGTTCTTAACGAACCGTCTATAATACGACCAAATAACCACAAACGGTTGAACTGTCTTAGTGTTTTCTGGACTTTTCTGTAGCATATGGTACTACTCGGTGTTCAGTTGTGGACGCCGTGGGCATCATTCGCGGCCTTTTTTACGGCCAGTGCATTTCCGGAATTTATGGGATGATCTGTAAAATTGGTAAGCCTTAAATCCCATTCATCTTTTGAAAATGTGTTGGTACTTTACCTGCTAGCAGCTCTTTCTCGCTTTGTTTTTTTTTTCTTCACAAAAACAAAAATAATATCAAACAGGGAATGCCACGTACCAAAAACGCAGCCTCCCCAAAACGAACCCCACAGCACCCAGAAGTGCACACCACCAACACACACACACCCACACATGCACACACACACGCACACACAATCATGTACACACACACACACACACCACCAACACACACCAGCATACAAAGCAAACACACGAGGACAAAACGAACAATTAAAGGAACACAGTGGGGCACCGCCTTGGAACGGTCAGTGGCAAAAACACCACTGGGGAGCTTAAACCGGTTTATGGTGCGCACCCAACCTCACTCTTACCCACTCACTCAAAGTCACAGGACAGTGTTAGAACGAATAACAATCCCTGAAGGATGGAAATATAACAACATTGATTGAATGTACGGGGAGACTTTTTACGGCCGCCACACGGCACAAACAACACAGTTGTGAGCATAAAAACAAAAATAATATCAAACAGGGAACGCCACGTAGAACGAATAACAATCCCTGAAGGATGAAAATATAACAACATTGATTGAATGTACGGGGAGACTTTAAAAACAAAAATAATATCAAACAGGGAATGCCACGTACCAAAAACGCAGCCTCCCCAAAACGAACCCCACAGCACCCAGAAGTGCACACCACCAACACACACACACACACGCACACGCACACACACACGACACACACACACACAATCATGTACACACACACATATACACTACCAACACACACTAGCATACAAAGCAAACACACGAGGACAAAACGAACAATTAAAGGAACACAGTGGGGCACAAGACTTTTCTCGTAGTAATTTAGGGTGTTCCTGGACGTCCTTTTGTTTGGTTTTTCTAAACGAGTAATAGCTTTTTTCTTTACTATGACTGGTCTGTACACTGTACTTTTCTTACTTTGATCATTTGATCAATTTCATTTTCTTTGTCCTGATTCACACTTATTATTCGCTCGATGGCCTCTGCGTGTACTATGTCAGCATTTAGTTGTAGAAATATATGTGATGGAAACAGGTTCGTTACTTTTATTGTGCAGGTTTGCGCTGTGTTGATATCTACAAGAGTAGAAAACATTAGTTTATTTAATTCGTCCTTGAAGTGCTCTGTTGGTTTAACAAGGTAGTCAGATAACTTGCTTATGTCATCTTCTTCTTGCATTTCTACATTATACATCAAACACCCATGCAGTGTTTCTAGGCATTTCACAGTAATCTGCCACTGTTCCAGGCTTGCTAGATGCCTCCAACCTTCCCGCATGGTATATCGCCACCAATGAAGACAATTTTATTATGGTTCAAAAGGATGTATGCTGGACATTTTGCACTTGTCATGAGAATGACAGTAGTATATAAAAGGAGAATTACAGCGCAGTTTTAAATCTGTGGAAATGTCTTCCCTCTTTCATTCGGGAAGACACCTTTACACAAATTCAAATCCACACTGTAATTCTCCTTTTATATACTACTCTCTTTGTATAAACTTAATGCACACATGTTATTTTATGTACTAATATCAATACACTTTCTGTACAGAGAAGGCGGAAGTGAAAGCGAAAGTGAATCAATATCGGAAAACTACATCTATTTTTATACCAGTAAATATTTACATCCGTTTACCAATAGTTCAATTAGCGCAAGCGACGGAGCAGAGCTCCTTAGCGAAGGCGGAAGCGAGTTTACATAAAGTTATTGGAAAACTTGAATTACATCCCTTTATATATGTTATATCATAAAAACAATCTGAAATGGCAATACTTGACATCGAGTCTTCAAGAAAATCAGTCAGATTGGTAAGTATTCATAAATTCTAGGTTAAGAATAAAACAAGGTTACGTGATCGTCAGGTTAAATAATTACCATTGTACTCAAGAATTATTCAAATTTAAAACACTTTTAATTGCGTTACCGGAAATTGTTTAATATATAAGTAATTGTTTTGTATTATACCAGTGTCTGAATGTCGTTCTAGTCTGGGCTTAGGTATTGTGTATGACTCTATCCGCTGTCGATGGAAGATAAAGTCCGGAAAAACCTTGCCGTTTGTGGATTCATGCTTTGGTTTGTGTACACTGAAAATAATTCTTTACCGAGCATGAATTTACAGAATGCTTGCCTTACCTCTGAGCATCTCTAGTTTCGAAGGTTTCGAGAGGTAATCAAATGGGGTTGAAGGTGATCTAAGGTGAGCTAATAACTGGACAGGATAGCTTCCGGGTGGATAGCTTAAGAAAGGTGCCGAAGCCATAAACCACGGGGCCAGGGTGCACACAGTAAAGAATTCCTCGGCCCCAAGGTGAAGGATTAGGCGGCAGGAGGATTTTGCAATTTTTTTCCAGCACAGATATCAGAGAAGTTTAATTAAGATAAGTAATAATTGTTTGTTCATTTTCTTTTTGATTGTTAGGGTTTAATATTTTATACAATATATCATACAATGGTACTTTGTTTTGTAGTAAATGTATAAAAAATAAACAATAGTATCCACATAGTGTACTTTGTCTATCCTGATATTCAATGCTGTTGTACTTAATATTTGGAATATATTTAATAATTTCATTTGGTGGGACTAACCCAAACGAATCAAAGTAAAATAACCCCGCATAACACACCCAATGCGTACCAGGTCCAACAGAGTCGTCTAAATTTATTATCCCGCATTCATCTTGCTTTCGCCTGCGGTATGGAGTCCCTAAAGGTTTTAAATTATTTCTACTAAAAACACCTCTAAAATGTTTAATCCTTAGTTGTTTAACCCAAGCTAAGATATCAAAGTTAGAAAGGGGTTTATTCTGATTTTTTTTTTAGTATAGGAATTCGCCTGTATGGCACCCGTTGAGTGTCAACCTGTAAGCCTTTACCACTCAATAAAGATGTAATAAGTGGTATACCCAAGCTTGCAGCAAGCATACCAAGAAACCCACCATCTTGTTTTTGTTTTTGTGTTAGTTTTATCCTATTTGTTTTTTGTTAACTCTCCCTGTTGCCCGGATGTCAAATATGGATGAATTTCTCTTTTTTTATTGTTCGCAACTTGAATCATACCATTACCTAATATTTTTGATACACCAGTACTCGCTAGTCCAGAAAGGGCACCAATCCCCAGTGGGGCTAATACTTTAGGCGCAAATTTATTAACAATGGGTAAAATCGATTTAGTCAAAAGGCCAGCCAATGCCCCAAGAAAACCCCCGTTTTGTGACTGAGCTCTCATTTGGGTAGGAGATATTTTAATATCTACACCAGTATTTTTTGTTTTAGCCTTATTTATATTATTAACCTGCCTTTGCGTCAATAACAAAGGAAAGCTACCAGTTAATTGATTTTTACTTAATCTAAAAGTGTGCGGACATTTATCTTCATACGCCTTTGCAAGTTTTTTCTTTTGTCCGTTAGATAAATTGACCTTGTATTCTATTAAATTTGCCATTTATATATTATATTAAAATATTATTTAAACAATAACTAATTCATTACCAACAACATTTAATTGTATAGTTTCTTCATACATAACAATTGCATACACTCTGATATTAGCGACTGGTGGGATGTTTAGTTTAATTTTTAGTGTAATATGTTTGGGATCTACAAATATTTCTTCTTTTTTGAATTCTAAATTAAAATGAATAAGTCCAAATAAGTTTTTAAAATTTGATGTGTTTAAAAGACTTCCTGTATTTTTTATCATTTTGTTTATAGAAATAACTTATAACATCATCAAACACTTTTGCAATACTTGTGTATTCTGTTTCGGGGTAAAAAACACCATTCCCAACTTCAAGCCGACAAGAATTCATGGTACAATTATTATTAGCTGCATTTACCTTAAACGTGTCAAGTAGATATGGATTGTGTTCCTGTGAATTACTTTTGTCAGGCCGTTGTAAATAAACAAATACATGTTTGGGGTTTGACACACCAGCTGTTAATCTAAAGTCTATATCAGTTTGTTGTGTGTCTTGTGATTGTGTAACCATTTCCCGGAGATATTTCCATTGTTTTGCAACCATGTACGATTCAGAAACCAGAGTCATACCATCAGTGTTAAATACCATTCTTGGAACCCATAGTGTTAGCTATGTGATGACAACCCGACCCACATCAGCACCACCGGCTCTGAAAATTAATTCATCATCTTCTGTTAATTGAAGAGTGATTTGCATTTGACTTGGGGGCAACATATTAATTTCTAAACCTTCTAAAAAGGAATAATTACTTAATGGAATTTTCGCGTTTATTTCATTTCTACCTTGAATTAGCGCTTTTCTACTTGCAAACCCTTTATTAAATCCAGCTTGGTCGTCCCTGCTTTCTGCAACAGCGCTGGTTTTTATGAAAAAAAAATTCATTTGTTCCTGTCGATTCTGTATAGTCTTTTGATAACCCAATCAAATTCTTAACATTTGCCACTTTGTATAAGTTATTACAATCATAAATAATTTTCCCATTTTGTTTAACTTTAAGTTGATCAATTAATGAAGCCGCATTATTAATTAAAGCAATTTGATCTGCATTACCATAAGCTGCCCCATCTGCAAGTTTAGTAACCTTAAAGCTTACCTCAAAATAACCATTAAACCAATCAAAATAGGATGATCTATCATTTATTGTAAAGTGGTAACCGCTTTTTTGTTGTTTAACATTGTTTCCAAGTACAGATATTAGGGGTGTATCCAGCTGAATTGGTGTCATTTCATATCTTTCACAATACGTTTTACTTCTAAACATTTATATATTATAATTTTTTTATTTTTTTATTTTTTATGTAGCAATCTATTAGCCCTTGTATTAATATCTAAAGATTTATCTAAAGATTTATCTAAAGATTTCCTCATACCCGACCCAGATAATAATCTATTAACTCTCATATTTATATTATTTATATTATTTACATTATTCATTTCATTCATTTCATCCATTTTTTAAAGTTCCTTTATAATCATTTCTCCTTGCGGCCGAGGGCTTTGCTTGATGTTTGGGATCTTGGATTGATTTTTGTGGTCCTTACGGTCCTTACGGCCCTTTAATAAATTTGTGATTTTATCTGCAGCTAAATTACCAACCTCTGTCCCAATCTTTTTTGTTCCGCTCTCTAACGCTTGTTTTCCCGCTGTTTCTAGGGCTTTTTTAGTTACATCTTTGACAGAAGACGAAAATATTTTCTGCCCAACAGAAGCCAATGTATCTACAATACCCAACCCCACGAGGGATTTGCTCGAGTTATCCTCGGATTGTACCGCGGCCTGGACTTCCCCTGTCCAAGGATCAATATAGATATACATTCCTTTATTTTCATCATAGACTTTTTTATACACCATTCTATATTATTTCTTTTAAAATTAATGTGAAACTTGTATCAATCCCATTCAAATTTATTATTCTTCCAAAAACATCTGTTAGATATATTTTTATTGAATTGATTATGCTTTTATTAATTTCGGAGTAACCCACTCTGTTTGGTTCTTTTGTGAACGGATAAGCTCTTGTTAAATCTGCAGTGCTAAGGGTATACAAAACATCACCAAAATTACCATCAACAAGCGAGTTGTCAATTAAATCACAATGAATATATATTGTGTCTACATAGTTTGTTATTTTTGGTGACAACAGGTCCCATTCTGATTTTCTTATAACTTTTTGCTCAAATCCAAGCAATTTATGAAAATTAGATAGTCTTAAATCTAATAAAAAACCATCATGAACTGAAATTAATATTTTAAAGCTACTAAGATCAAACTCTAAACTTAGGGGTGCAATAGATGAATCACCATTAAATTCACTATTAGCCAACAAGGTTTCTTCAATGTAATCATTAATATCAGTGTAACTATAAGAACCATTTTGAAAAATAATATCCTTCCATTCCTTTCCATTATTATATCGAATGCGTTTATTATCATATTCATCACTTATATTATGCCATGAATAAGTCATAGTGTTTATTTTATCTAAACCAACAACATAACGTTTATTTTTATCTAAAACCAAAGGTCGGCTAAATCTTACTATGAAGTTACTTGGGGAAACGGAGTTATTATTTTGATCATTTGTCCTGGCTACTTCTGAACTTAATACTATTTTTTGTTCCATTTATATCTATGTGAAATATTTTTCATAAAAAATATTTTGTGTATATTGACTCATGAAGTTCTGGTAATATTTTCTCCAATTTTAATAATTCGTCTATAATATTTATTCCCTGGTTCTTTAGTCGTTGATTATTATTTCCAGCATCAATGGAACCACAAATGAGTTCTAGATCATTCATGAGTTCATCTGGATTACAAGGACATACACTATTCAATCCCCTTATTCCATTTCCCCGTATTGCATTTTTAAATTTCATGGACCTTTTATTAATAGGTAATCCCGATTTTTCAGTTAATTCTTTAAATAGTTCCATAGATAAAACCGAATGCTTCTTATTTCTATTATATCTCTTATCAACAAGGTCAATTAGATCATCATCAACCTTAGTATTCATTACTTCTGCTCCCGTGGTTTGATCTTTTGCGACTAATTTGTTTTGACCATAAAGTTTATTTAAGTCAATAATTAGATTACCATATTGTCCATCTGCTGTACCTATTAAAGGTTTAACTTTATATGTACCTAAAGTTTTGGTATGTTTGTAACTTGGGCCAAGCCCTCGGGCTAGACCGGAGGTCGTCGGAGCAAAGCTCCTTGTTCCCTGTCCGTATGTAGGTCCCATATCAATAAGCCCCTTTAACCGACCTTTGTATTTTATTAATTCGTTTTGATTATATTTTAATTGTTTTGCTTCTTCTATTTTAGTAGGATTTTTTGATCTACTAGCTATTAAACCATTTAACTTTTGTATATCTTTAGTAACATCACCTATTATTCCTTGAAGTGTCTCTCGGTCGATTTTATTTTTACCATAAAGCATAAACATTTTAGACAGTTTGTGATATTCGTATTATTTTAAAACATTATCATCTATTTTAGCATCTAAATTTATTTCCATTTGTTTTTTATATATTCTTTATCTTCTTTTTCTTTTTCATACTCTTCAAACAATTTATTGATATCTTCTTCTGGTAAGGCCTGTGGGGCCTCAACTGTTTCAAACGGAGGTAGTGTTAAACCTTTAGGTACTTCTAATAACTTTGCTTCTTCTTCTTTTTCTGCTATTTTTTTCCACAAATTCTCTTGGAAGTAATGCCAATTGTTCTTTAATTTTAGGTAATGCTTTTAACATCTCGAGCGAAGCCCTCGACTGATCCGTTAGTGTTTCTTTTTGGCTTTCTATTTCTTTTGTGATTGGTTTATAAATCTCGTTGTACATATCTTGACTGGATGCTTTTCTTATTTTATATTCTATAATCTTATCACGAACAGCTTTCATTTTTTCATCTGCTTTTGCATTCTTTTCTCTAATTTCTTTCATTTTTGACACCATCTATATAATATAAAAAGATAATGTTCCATAATGTATCTTAATGTCTCTTAATGTTTCTTAGTGTCTTACAATGTCCATAAGGAATAGTTTGTATCCCGTTGTCTAGAATTTATCTTTTATTATCATAACAAGAAAGGCTGTATTTAGATATTTGAAAACTTTTTAATTCATGTTTATTAGACCTTATTGTTTTCATACTATGAGTCTTTTGTAGGGTGTTGAATAAAGCATCGCGATAATCTTCAAAAAACATTTTCTTTTTTACAACACCTTTTGTTATGCCTTTACATTTCTTGACCGGTAAAGAATTCCCAAGGGTATAAGAATACATCTTGCTTCTTAATCCAACAAAATCTGTTATGGGGGTTCCAGCAGCTTCATCTTTCATCTTTCCTATTACTTTTTTGTTTTCATCAAAATGAAAAGAGCTTTTTTTGGGATAATCACTATTGTCAAACAAATCACGATCTTTATCTAAATCTTCATAAACATCATTTGTTTTTATTTCATAACAAAGGCTATCTGTATCTGTAAATAACAAACTTACATCAGTGTATGGATACTTCTTTAAAATATAGTTGTAATGAAAGTCATACATAAGATATTTACTTAACTCAAGAATGGTCATCCCAACATAACAGGGTCGATTAAGAATAAGTTGCTCCTTTACTTTATTTACGGCAAATAAGTTATCATTAAACATTTTTGCGGAAACGAAAGTAGCCTTTGCTGCATGCTTTTCTAAAACCTTTTCATCATGCGTAAGTAATACATTTGCTCTTTTTCTGACATTTTCCATTGTTTTCCCAAACACAGAATTATTCATTAATTTGAAGAAATCCTTTTCAAATGCATTTTTGGTTTGACTTCTCTTTTGTGTATTAAAAGCAATATACCCAGCCAGCCAAGGGCTTTCATTAAACTTCAAGACTCTATGTATTTTGGTTACTTTCATTCCAAGACTAAGATATAGCTTAAGATTCCTAGCATGCAGCACATATTTTTCTTTGTTAAACAAAGTTGGAATTAATTTTGTTGTTTTATCACTACTTAAATTAAATTTTTGTTTTAACTTTTTACAATAGTCTGATAACCATTCGTCCTTTACAATTAATTTCTCCGGGGCTAGGGGGTAATCAGAATGTAAATCATGTATTTCTTCTGGATATTCAATATCACATTCAACAAAATAGCCTCGCCCGGAGGTTTCTTGTTTATTGATTTTTTTTATAAGACGCTTGCATCGTCGCCCTTGGCTAAACTTATGTTATGTACCCATTTAAATGCCCCATAAGGGAGCGGTTGACTCATCCCCCACCCATAAAGATTATTTGCATCAATATACATAATGTATTTGTTTACTCCGCTTCTTCCGTTCATATTTGTATCTAAAGATTTGTTTAAGGAGCTTTGAAACAGACCCGGAGGGACTGAATCCGCGGCCTTTGGCCTTAGACCGGAGGTCGTCGAAGCTTCGCTTCTTATATATTTATTATTTGCCTTTGAGTGTCTTTTTGCAATATAACTTATTCCACCTCTTAATCCTTTTTCTATCATTAAATGCATATCAATATCTGTGATTAATTGAAGTTTTATTTCAGTCATTTTTAAACATGCATCCCATGCAAGTCCTGGACTGCTAAAGTAATGACATGGATCGAGTTCATAATACTCAATGCATGTTTTCCTAAAGTTTTCAAAAACATTTGATAGTAAAAGTGCATCTGTCTTTAAAAATAAATCGTGATAATATCCAAGAGATTTACAGTTAAATGCTATCCATACATTTTGTGCATGTTTATAGTCATCATCAGAAATCCCTTCATCTGTTAATAGAGAATAAAATTCTTCCTTAGGGGGTAATATGGTTTCTTTAAATTTTTCAAAAGAATCCATGTAATCATATGGATAAACACCTTTTCTTTTAACTAAATTGAATAATCCTGGTTCTTTAAAACATTCCTTAGTGTAAATAAAGGAATCATCAGGTAAGTTATTTACCAGGTTGGATAAAGATTGATTAAGAAACTGCAAACTATCTATAAAAACCAAATTACTTATCATAAATGCCATGTATTTTTCCATATTGTTAGGAATTACATTAATATTTTGTTTAAATTTACCTATTTCTTGCATTATTAAATGACTATCATATCCCCGTAAGTTATGAAACACAACTGGTATCTTTTTTGTTAATCTGTATATTTGATTACATTTATTATGTGCAGATCCTCTGTATTTTCCTGTTATATGACAGTGATCTCTTACAGGATAATTATATTCTAAATCATATGGAGTACAAAGGGTAGAGTTATAATCTTTTTTTACAAATATGACAAGATGTAGCTGCTTTGAATTCTTGTTGTTCTTTTTTAGTTATTATCATTTCTTTATTAAAGTGTTCCTTAAATATTTCCTCACAATACTCTTCCTCCTTTAACATTTGTTCAATAAACTTGTAAATAACATCCTTATCTCGAGCATAGCCCTCGCCTCCGTTTTCATGATTCCTCGAGCATAGCCCTCGGTACACTTGTACTGGTTTGCTAAAACTATTATCATAGGTACAAACTAACTAATATCCATATCCGCAAGCTATATGATGTTGGTAAGCCACAGTTGATTTACATAACTCTTCATCTATTGGTTTTGTTATTGACTCAAAATCAGCATAAATAACAAAAGGAGCCTTTAATTGTTTGTGGTAGTTTTTATATTGTAATATACTATTTCTAGGTTGGGGCATACATACCTTTTGTACTCCATTAATAGCTAAACAGACTTCTGTATGTTTATTAAGAATTTCATTTGATGAAAAGTGTTGGATACAGTATTTACAAAAATACTTTGGGTTATTTTGTTTTGTTTGTGAATGCATTAATTTATTGAAATCCTTTATCCACACATAATGATTTACTCCGTTTCCTCGAGCAAAGCCCTCGCCTTCTATTAACAGTAGTTCACAAGTTCCGTTCTTGGAATCTATTCTTTTTGAGATATATAGGGGATAAATAGGACTTGTTTCATCTTTTAAATCAACCCCAAATATATTAAAACGTATGTCGTTCATTTCTTCGATTTTTGGAACATCTTTTAATTTTACTGGAAAAGTAATATTTTGGTAATTTAGTTGATCTTTATAACTCTTATACTTGGTTATTCTTTGTGGGTCTTTTTGTACAGGGAATGTGTATGCTAAATGACACCAACGGAAACATTCCTTGTCGTTTTCATTCTTAATGTTAATTAGCCCCTTCCTATTTTTAATAATCTCGGGTAATAGTAAATAAGAACAACCTCTGAGTGGTTTGTATTTAGTTATGGTTATCCGGTGTGCTTTAACCTTTTCTATAACCCAACCAGAACCCAGTGAAATCCATTCGGTGATTGTGTTAAGAAGTTCATTACTTATATCGTCTAGTGTATTTATGATTTCATTTGAATTAGTAATTGTTTTTGCTTTTGATTTAAAATAAGCAGTTTTGACTTATCATCCGTTGGTTTAATACAGTTTATTTCTAATGCTACATTTACTTTTATCCCATAATTTCTTATTATTTTACTTAAAAATATTGAAAGCGGGTTTGTTATCTTTTTTAATTGTATTTTAGGATCATGATCGTTTATTAAGTCATCTCATATTCGGAATATGCATTACCTTTTGAAATATTAACTGGTTTCAGGGTTATGGTAGTATCTAAAGATTTATCTAAAGATTTCATCTATATAATAGGAAAATATAAAATATCTTTAAGTTAATTAACACGCATATTTAAAATTATAACGTTTTCCGTACTTTTTTAGAAAGGGCTGTTTTTACATTATTTGTTCCTTCACAACACATTTTTATTTGACCTGTGTTAACTCCTAGGTATTTTTGTGCTTCATACATGCTTTTATATTCCTTAACATTATCAGTATCTTATTCTGTGGCAATAACAGGCTTTGGTTTTCGACGTTGTTTCCGTGCCTTTTCTTCAATTTGGTTTTGTTCTATTAAATCCTGTTTTTCATCAAGGAATGATTTAATATTGATAAGTGCATCTGGAATCTGCTTTCGGAGCGTTTCGTGAGGTTCCAATATGTTAAGTGCTTTGTCTAAACCACCTAGTTTTTCGATTTTCTTTTCAATGATATCCATATTCTTTATTATGTGTTTTAGAAAGTAACGTTTATAACCAGACACCTCATCTTTAGTTTAAATAGTAATCAAACCATGTTTATCACGATAATCCCAATCATTAAACGTATTTACTAATCTTTCAGCATCAATAACTCTAGTTATTATGTCATCTATTATCATTTCTATATACCTTTAACTTAAATAAAATATAAAAAAATAACGCACCCGATGGCTTAAACGCATCCATAAATAGTTACCTGAATGTTTTTAACATTGGAACCTTGTATGTGTATCACATCGTTTGAATGGAATTTTCCTACATAATTTACACTTACTAATTCGTTTTTCCGATAGTTTTTTGCTTCATAGCCTTGCTTAACTAAACCTTTCTGTTTGATTTTCAACATAACATTTCCCTTGTCAGATTTAATAGCGTCTGCTAAAACTATTAAAGTACAGTCTTGCTCTACGGTGATATTTGGTCCGTTTGTTTTAAAACCCTGTTTGGGTAAATCTGCATCCCATCTATATAACCCGCTGTCTGTATCTTCAGTTCTGTATGTTAAAAATAATGGAGGTCTTTTTATATGTTTTTTTTTTTATTTTATTTGTTTTCTCATTTATGTTATTAAATAGTCCCATTTATATAAATATATTTACAAAAGAAGCTCATGGTTCCCGAAAATAAGTAAATCTAATATAACTACCTTCTCCAATAGTAAACTTTGTGTTTGAATAATGTGTTTCTGGACAAATCACAAATGATGTACCCACAATAAATTTTCGTTTGATTTCCTTTTCAAAGATGCTTATTTCATTGTCAGTTTTCTTTGTAATAAGTATATTACTCGACTTATCTCCCCAGTAAATTTTATCTTCCCTCCATCTTAATTGGAATGATTGAATGCTTCCGTGAATAATTTTAATTATCAATTTTATTTTAATGTAGTATCTTCCAGACTTTTTAATTTGGAAACCTGTTACATTTCCAAGTTTTTCCATATTGAAATTATGGTGCAGTTTATATAATCACTGAAATCCACACCGGCTGGAGTCTTAAAATTAAATAATTTAAAGAAGTAAGAAGATTTAGTTGTCTGTTGCAAAAATATACTTTTGAATTCATATGATGTAGCAATTCCAATAGATGCAGACAAAATACTACCATCTCCGGTTTCAAAAGAATCTGATCTATCGTGGAATAATTCTAAAATAAAAACTTTTCATATACTGTCACTTCAAGTTTAGATAATTTGCTTAATACATCTAGTATTGTTTTACCTAAATCATCAGCTCGTTTTGTTGCGACTTCTTTAAAACTTTTTAATTGGTCATCCATGCTGTCTATTCTTTTTTCATGATCATCAAGCTGATCGTGATTTGATTTAATTGATTCTCCTTGTGTAACTGATCCATCAACTACAAAATCTAACTTGTTTTCTGTTTCTTGAATTTTTTGATTACATGTAGCAATCTTTTCTGTTAATGTATTTCTTAGTTTAAGTAAATCATTATATTGTTCAGTATGTTGATCAGTCATGTTTTTCATTGCGGTTTGAAATGTTTCCTTTAGAGTTTGTAATTTTGTACCATGTTCATCACCTCTTTGTGAAGCTGATTTTTCGATTTCACTTTTGGCTTCAGAGATTTGACGTCCAAGTTCAGTTTTATATTCAGCAAATTTGCTTAAGAAATTATTTAATAAGTCGAAATTTCTTTTCTTTGTATCCTCATCAAGTTTGTTTATTTCTGTCTTGATTTCTAACTGATACATATTTTGTAATTTTTTCTCAGCTTCAGTTAGCTTCTCCTTGAGTTCTTCATGTTTTATCATGTTTTCTTTCAGTTCCTTTACTTGATTATGTACAATTTCAAGGTATTGTCTAAATACTTTTTTGATGTCATCATCTGTTGTATCGGATTTCTCTTCAAGTTGTTTCATTGTTTCCGACAATACCTGCATTTCTTTCTCAATTTTATCTTGTAACTCAACTATTACGTTTTCGTTGGCTTTTATGGTTTTTGTTAATTGTTCAATATTATTACTTTCTGTTTCCAGTGTTTGTTTTATGGTTTTAATATCTTTAAGATCATAGTCTTCTATTACACTTTGAATTTTCTTAAAAAGAAATCTCCTTGTTATAGCATTGCTGGGTTTATCGGGGTTTCCAAGATTTATTATCTCATTACCACCCATATCTAATGGCCTGTTCATTTTATTATCAAGTTCCTTGTTTTTGTGAAATTATGATTGCATTTCCCTTTTGACTGCTTTAAATTGTTTTCTGGTAGCATAATTTGCTAGAATTATTCCAAAATTGACTTTAGATACAGACTGATCATTTTGACGGTTTTTGGTGTTGTTAAATATTCCCATTTATATAAATATAGATGAAAATTCCTAATTATGATGGCGTCTCTCAATACGATGATAAGTTTAAGCAGTTACATTCTTTTATGCCAGATTCGTGTCTTAGAATGCTTATTTGCGGAAACAGCGGTTCTGGTAAAACAAATGTATTAATTCACATGCTCAGAAAGCCATTAATATATTTTGGTAAACTTTATTTATACTCTAAAAACTTGGAACAGAAAAACTATCAAGATTTAATAGAACGTTTCACGGAAATTGCGAGAAAAATGAAACAACCTTTGGATGATATTTTGGAGGTTTCAAATGATGATATTATTGACTTGGATGAAATTGAAAATCCTGATTCCCAAAAGGTAGTTATTTTTGATGATTACATTTGTGAAGGAAACCAAAACAATATAATAAAATACTTTATCGGGGGTAGGCATAAGAATTGTTGTGTAATATATCTAAGCCAATCTTATTACAAAACTCCAAAAGATATAAGACTAAATTGTTCTCATTACATTCTATTTGAAAGTCCAAATAAAAATGAAAACGATATGATAGCAAGAGAGCAAAATATCCCAAAAACAGCATTCCAAGAAGCAATAAAGAAACAGTATGACTTTCTGTATTTCGACAAACCAAAGAAAACAGTATCAAAAAACTTTGATGAAAATATTTATATATAATATAAAAAATGATTTACTGTGTTAAAGAACGGAAATATACAAAAGATATCAACCCAAAACGTGTTAGAACAAAGAATAATAGACACATGATAATGGCTACTTGTGCATCTTGTGGTAATACAAAAACAATGTTTGTTAACTCTGGGGGTAATCTAGGTCCCGGCATCTCAGGTGGAACCTTCGTCTCAGGCAAAGCCCTCGACATACATAAAGCTATGTTACCCCTTTTACCCAAAAAAGGATTAACCTTACCGGGTTATAAATATTGTGGCCCGGGAAATCCTTTAGGTAGTGGAGCACCTGTAAATGAATTAGATGCAGTATGTATGGACCATGATTATTGCTATGATAGTGACATGAGTAAGAGTGATTGTGATAAAAACATGTTAGCAAATTTAAAAAACACCAAATCAAAAACATTTGGAGAAAATATTGCAAAACACTTAGTTGTTAAACCAGCAATAAATATGAAATATAAACTTGGACATGGACAATCAAAAAATGGAAAAAAGGGGGAGAAGGTAAAAACTCAATCCCCCAAAATATCTACAAAAGCAACAACCTGGACTGATAAATTAGCAGAAGAATTGCATAAGCCAATTAAACGTAAATTTAAAACACGTCGGGTTATTGTTACAGATATCAATGATACGTGGTCAGCGGATTTAGTTGATATGCAAGCTTTTGCTAGGTATAATAAAGGTGTGAAGTATTTATTAACAATAATTGATGTATTTAGTAAATATGCTTGGGTTATACCTTTAAAAGATAAAACAGGAAAGTCAGTAACAGAAGCGTTTGCAGGGGTTGTTGGACAAAGGCATCCAAATAACTTATGGGTAGATGAGGGTACGGAATTCTTCAACAAGACATTTAAGAAATTTCTTGAGGATAATAAAATAAACATTTATCACACTTTTAACTTTGGTAAAGCTGTAGTGGTAGAGCGATTTAACAGAACATTAAAACAAATCATGTGGAAATATTTCACCGGAAATAATACAAACACGTATCTGGACAAGTTACCAGATATGGTTAATAAATATAATAACACAAAGCATAACAGCATAAAAATGACACCAAATGAAGCAAGCATGTCAGAAAATAAAGGCAAAGTTTATTTTAATTTGTATGGCCCTTTGGGTAAGTCATCCACTAAACCAAAGTACAAAATTGGGGATAAAGTAAGAATCAGTAAGCTTAAACGTCATTTTGAAAAAAGGATATACACCATACTGGACGGAAGAAATATTTGTTATTCATGAAATTCTTAATACCGATCCAATTACATACAGAATAAAAGATCTCAATCAAGAGGAAATCAAAGGTACATTTTATGAACAAGAACTAAGTAAAGCTAAGCAAGAAATATTTCGAATTGAGAAAATTATAAAACGTAACTATAAAAAACAACAAGCACTAGTGAAATGGAAAGGTTATTCAAATGATTTTAACACTTGGGTAAAATTTTAAGATATAATATAAACTAAATATATAATGAATAAAACAATCAAGATTGTAGATGAATTGATAATTCATTTAAAAAAACTCGGGGCAGCTTACAGAAAAAGTTATAAACTCTGCGGAAGAGTAAACACCGCTTTACAAGTAACTGCCGGTCTAATTGGTTGTTCTGCTTTGTTAGCATTGGTTCCAGCTATACCAATATTTGTTACGTTCGTTGGGGCTGTTCCACCAGCTGTTACAGTTTTGTTAAATAAATTGAAAATATCAGAAAAGAAAAGTATTTTGAAAGTTCATCATCATAAAATAAAACAAATTCTAAGTCAAGTACGTATTGAAAGTGTAGAGGGTGTTGAAGAAACTAAAGTTATATCAAATGCTTTCACTGAACTAATGAAAATGCAAAAGGAAAAAACTTATACAACACCTTTTGAAACGTATATGAAAGAATATAAATTGAATGGATATGAATAATTTTGATATTAGTACATAAAATGACAGGTGTGCATTAAGTTTATACAAAGAGAATAGTATATAAAAGGAGAATTACAGTGTGGATTTGAATTTGTGTAAAGGTGTCTTCCCGAATGAAAGAGGGAAGACATTTCCACAGATTTAAAACTGCGCTGTAATTCTCCTTTTATATACTACTAATGACGAACCTTCTATTTCTGCTAAGATAAATTTCCTGTTGACATGCATTTGACCAAATTTAAGTAAACAAAAGTGTCGCCCTACCATTTCATTTATATAAGCAGCCTTTCGGATTTTGCCTCAAGCAAACAGCTTTGATCTGTGACTCATTTCGAACATATACACTATCGCAAAGGCTACGATTCTGCATTACCTGACTGTCGCCAACAACATAGGGACAAGTGCTTATATCTGCTTCTATATTTTGGCCTTGCACATCAGAAAGTTAGACCTGTTTGTTTCCCGTTAGTCTAAAGTTTGCCGTAAATGTAACGGTTGCTCGTCTCTAGCTCTGTATACTGTCTGAAATAATGTATGGCTTGGACTGCTTTATCGGAATTGAAGCATTCCACGGAGGTGATGTGCCTGGCGGAATAATTCACGAGGGCGAAGCCGAAAACTGCCATGTTTGGACTAGATTAAGTCGACCAGTTTCTTTGGGATGCTGTTTTGACGTAAGATCTCTCAGCGAGTCACAATGTTTAATAATAATGCATTCTCAACGTTAACAAACACGACGTAATGTGCGCTGTTCCAAATGTGTGACTGCTCTAGAATCTGTCCTAGATAAAGAAATGATCTATAAATGATATTCCATTTCGGAAAGCGTAGTATGCTTACCAATTATGTTGCAATGCGCTGAAATATAATGCGACAGAAAACCTTTCTTGTGAGAAAAGTGCGATGCTTCTCCTATCGTTTCATGCAGTCTCCCGGGTCGTAATTCTTAGACAGCTTTGCAATTACAACCATTCTTTAAGTCAATTCGAATATCCTTTTTATTCCAGATGTCCTGAGAATACGCTGTGAAAGTGGTCGTGTTCCTGGTCTTCTTCCTACAGCATCAGTACACACATCGTCTTCTCGTCGGGTCTGGCCATTCGTTAGCTTGTTTAAAGCTGTCTTCACTTCTTGTAGAATGATCGTTCCAATATTGTTGTCAAGATTTCCATATGTTTCATTGATGTCAACGAGTTTTTGTGACTCTGGTCGGTTCAAGATTAATTCCAAATGCTCCCTCCATTACCTAAATAATCTATGGCTTGGGGTGCTTTATCGAAATTGAAGCATTCCCCGGAGGTGATGTGCCTGGCGGAATAGTTTACGAGGGCGAAGCACGATTGAATTATTACGCGGGCACGTTACGGACGGGAAATGCTACAATATCGATAAAGCACTCTAAAACATTGATTTTTTCGATTCTTATACGCCGAATTTATGAAAACTCCCGTAAGTACTACGGACCTTTTTCAGATCGGCGGTCATGTGTAAAATGGTATAAATAGTGGCTGTTGGAATTCACTCCCATATTCGGGCAACCGTTCAAGATATCATACATAGCATTATTATACAAACTTATTTTAGTTATATCATCTAATATATAGAATATATAAAATAACGCACTGTGGCATTATGCAGAAGACGTCAGATTTAAGAGCCTAACAAAGCAGACAATCGATTTAAATGCGTATCGCTAAACTGAACTGTACAACATTCATTATTTTGTCACCCAGAATCAAAACATTGCGTGACGGTTAATCCTGAATTGTCTTGGCCTTTTTTAAAGGA
The DNA here is from genome assembly GCA_022818135.1 of Saxidomus purpurata. NCBI lineage: Eukaryota > Metazoa > Mollusca > Bivalvia > Venerida > Veneridae > Saxidomus > Saxidomus purpurata. The sequence continues at coordinate 851,501 of JAFMSR010000025.1, read as the reverse complement.
AAACAAGGTGAAGGTATTCTAAGGCCTAACTGTGGCAACAAAAAATAATATTTAGGTTCTTAATCCCAACTATTTCGTGCGACTGATGTATTTATACATATATTATTTCTAATTCTATATTTCATTTTTCTGCGCGGGAGTAAATTAGAAAGGTCGGAAGAAGCTACTTCCAAGTCGCTTCCTTTTCCGAGTGCTTTAATCATATTATATTAAAGCACACGAATTGACTATAGAAATATACCATAGGCATATTAGAATTCAGTTTAGCTTCCGATTTTGCCTTCACTAAAAGGTCTTGGTTTTGTCCATTGTCACCTCATAGTACATTGGAAAGTCGGTAGTCGATCCCGTGTCTTGCAGTTCATCGGTTAGCTCAGCATCATATGCCAGTCGCTCAATTCAGTTTAAACTGCCATTTGTTTTTTTTTTCTGGCGGAGGTTTGACTAGCCTGTCTTTTTCTATATACAGCACATCATCCCTCTCATTCAATCTTGGTGACTTGGCGTAAAGCAATTTTTTCTTCCATTGTTTCCGCTCATCTATCCGTATCATTCCATGTGTATGCAGACAGCAACTCAGTATTGGCACTCTTATTGTAGCCTATGACCTCTGAAGCAGCCTCAGACATGACGTCTTGAAGGATATTGAATCGGTTCTTCGGCTTGATGTTGACATTAGATAAGACATTTTAGTACTTCAGTTTGGCAACATCGAAGCGCTTTCCGACTACAAGACTGTGGCCAAAAGAACATCCTCATGTCTTGTTACCAACACGTCTTAGAGAGAGCAGCTTAGGTTGTTGTTGAGAATGATATGGTCTATCCTGGTTGGTTTATTGTTGGAAAGTCCAAACCAGTTTCTGAATGGTCTTGTGTGCAAAGATGGTGCGACCTTTGACAAAATCCCATTCCATTCATAAACCGAGTATCATGTAGCTAATATGTTTCAGGGGTATTGGTTACTAGCCACAGGACTTTGACAATTATGCGCGAAGAAAACATCTAACCACACTTGACACAAATAAACATAAGAAATTTCACATTTGTAGACAAAAATTATGTTTATTATATGTAGTAACGAAAGTAACAGATATGTGGTTTGCCAATTTTATCTTGAAATATTGTTTTGAACGGGTAAATCACATTGGTAACCTGCGTAAGCTGTGCCTGTTATAGGATCACAGACCTCTTACTCGTTGCTCTGAATATCGGCAGGCCTTTTGTCGCTCATTTTAGGGTTTTATGTGAATGGTTAGGTAGTTTATATAAAACTCTGGATTCGGATTCTAATTCATATAATTTACAGATCGCAACGCTTTGCCGCCAATTATATAAGACCCGGACAGTTGACCCTTGACATTGGACTCTTTATCACACTTTGAGGTAGATGTTCATCATACGGAAAGGTAGTGTCGCAGTTTATCAAACCTATTATTATGAGACTATTTTCATAATTAGTTTCTTAACTTTTATTTTCCATATTACAAGCATTAATTGCGTGATAAATAGAAATACGATTAGACTCCGTCAATAATGTTGTTTTAGTGACTTAAGTAGTAATGTACAAGTAATGCCTCGGCGGCAGATTAAGTTGAAAACGTTCTTTTAACATAAGAGTAGCTGGACTAAATTAACGTACGCCGTCAAACCAGCAATGGATATATAACGCAATAATATAATGTTAATGCCTTATCTTGTGTACAGAAAATGGATTTAAGCAGTGAGAATTGTCTTCTAAAAGGTAAAGTGAGCTCTTACTTCGAGCCGTTTTTCGTAGGCTGTAAAGACAGCAATCTACAATGAGCGGCCAATTCTTAACTATTCAGAACGACAAAAATCGGCCCCTTTTTACAAGAAGACCTGAAGTGACCCAAAACTTGGTTAAAAAAGCGTTATATCAGACAGGATAACCAAGTGAACCGCGTGTCACTGACAGGTACTCTAGTTACTGACCTAAAGCAGGTCACACGATTTAACCAATTTTTGTACATTAACGTTAAGCAAGCTTAAGTATAACCTTACACAATTTAAAAATAAAAAAAATAAAATTACTACGACACATGTACCACAGGAACACGTTTTTTGTTTAAAAAAACCCTTGCATTTTAAACATCTTTAAGGATTACAACGATTCATCTAAGGTGTCGGTTACTACAGGTAACTCATCCCAGAATACAATGTAAACATTGGAGCTCCAAAACGTACACACGTGTGGTAAAAAAAATATTGAAAATAACTAAAATTATCCAGCAAACACAAGGTTAACATACAATAAAACAGTGAGTTGAGATGAACTTCATAGTTTTACATGGATAACAATAACTTTTAACCCCGGCAAATGACAGAATACGGTCAATAACCGGATTGTACACAAGCGTCTGGTAAACAGATGACATCTGAAAAGTGTAAACATATCTTGGAAAGAATGAAATGGACATAGAGGGGTAAGGTATACTGTCTGACAGTATTTGATGCTTAACCAACACATACTCGCACAATTTTGTGATCCGTTACTGCCAATTAAAGATACTTTGACGACAGTGCAGCCCTGCCACTTGGACAAAACATTGAAGTGCATGTACATGTCGTAGGTGTGATAGCCCCCTACCTTTTGATACTATATACTTACCTTTATTTAATAAGTAATTTACCTGTTTCTTATACCTGTGGCAGGTGTATCAGACATCTGAGTTCTGTGGACGTATACCGTATACTTACTTTTGTAATACTTACCTGTATTCATATACGCCGGTATACGCATACAGCTGCCATATAAACATTTCTATAGCCATTCCTATACTAACCTTTACTACAGGCGTAAGCCGTTACGTACTAAATCGAATAACTAACGTGACAAACAACTGTACCTGTCTTTTCACCTGTATCTTGTTATTCCTTTATTATGCTAATGATTTCATTGTTATCGCGATACTTTTTAGCAAATCGTATCAACGTATTAGTTGATGATGTATATTTTTGAAAATTGTATATGGTATACAACCTATCTGAAAATTTTGAATATATCATAAATGTATTGTAATAAAGGATATATTTTGTTACAGTTGTCAATATCTGAACGGATATTCCATCCCATATAAAGTATACCTGTCTACTGCTGAGACTACCAGCTTCCCCAACTACAAGGGTCGTCTGACGCAACGGCGAACAATGGCGACTAACGTTTGGAATACGAACTTTTGATATATCCAGCTGAAGATATGCCTTATGAGCATCTGTAACGTTTGATGTTGTATTAGGAAATTATCATTGGAGCTCAATCATCTGATCATCAGTATACGTTTACCAATTTTTATATAGCCAAAGGAGCATTATGGTACCATGGACATTATTCACCCATTTCTTTTGGAGGAAAACCCAAGAAATTTGGAAGTGGAGTGTTTTTGACAGTTTACATAATATCTGTATTGGAAGGGGATAGTTTTGACAGTTTTGACACATCTGTGTAATTTTATCAAAACTGAAATTGTCAGTGTTTTAGAACGAGAAAATGGTCGACGACTATTTTAAGTTATTTCTTTTGTGGATTTGTTTTCCTACAATGCACATTTGAGTGACTTTGTTTATTTACATTTTCCCAGTTGTCCTAGATTGTGACATACTTTTATTAATCAGTACACCTTTTGTAGTGTTCATCTAAGTGTGCATAGGATGTGTACTATACATGTATACATATATATGCTATATATATAATTATATATATACGTGAAAAATTCAAAAACATGTGTTGGAAAAATCATGTCTATCATTCACTTTTCATTCACTTTTCAAAATAACAGAGTACTAATCCAACAGATTCAATGAACAACCTCTCCTATTACTAAGGAATTAGAAAGAAAAACATATTTTGTCCAGAATCAAGCTCTGGTAGTGTCGTAAATAAATGAAATGCATTTTCAGTAGTTTTCTTAAATAAATTGCTAGCAAATGATTTACTTTCTCAAAAGTTCATAAAAATAAACTGTGCAGTTGAAGACGATTGCAATTATTGACACCATGGCATAACAATTTGAATAAGTAGTGCAGATTATACAAGTAAAATTAAATCATTTTCCAACACTTCTGCTTACAAATATTCTGTAAATTCTTTATATCTAGAAATCTTCACAAAAGAATTAAAACATATAACTCGGTTTTGCTCGTATTTTTTGAGAGAAGGTAGATATTCTTTGAGTGCATAGGTAGTCACAGATTTTGCCTTCTTGAAACAAAAAACTTTGAAATATAACTTTTGTTACATTGGGTGAATGTCACAACAAAGTAGTTTGCCGAAAAACGCCTTTGTCTCAGTATTGATAAAATCTGATAAATTTAGAGGGCAGCCCGGTTATTGCAGTAAAGAAGGCGCTAGACTGTAACGCGGGAGACCAGGGTTCGAATCCAGTGATACCCACATATTTTATTCAGAAGATAGGTGTGAACAAAAGTTAAAATACTATAAATTTCTGCAAAAGTCAGTAAAATCCATAAGATGTTCAAAGTCATTGAAATCAATTCTATCAAGTATAGTTCTTCTATGCAAATGGAGTCGCCGTTAAAGGGCGATAATTAGGAAGATCAAGAATAGAGCGGGGAAATTTGAAAACATAAAAGGATACTATAAGTGCGCAAAGCAGGAAATTTACATCAGTGTAAATGGCGTTACTAGATTAAAGGGCAGTTACTGATACAGTCTATGCACAAAGGGAATATATTAAAGAAGGAATAGAAACAGTAAACAAAATAATAAACTAAGACAATATGTGGCTTTTGTGACTTGTTTCGCTAGATTGTTTGAATGTGAAATGAATTTTGTACTGAATTGATGTAAAGTGCCAAGTATTTATTACATTGGATGAGGACACTGGTTACGTTATTGAATAATTTGCTTTTTGACGCAATCATTATCAGTGAGCTTAGTGAAAGTGAAAATTTCGTGATAGGCGAAGTGTGATTTTTTGTGAATAGCAAAACGTAGTGAAAGTTGAAGTTTCGTTCAAGGCGGAAGGTGAAACTTTGTGATAAGCAAAATATAGTGAAAGATGAAATCTCATGGAATGAGAAATGTGAAATTTTATGACAATTAAATATAGTGAAGTGTTGTTTCGTGAAAAGTGAAATATATTGTGGAATTGAAAAAATGAAAGAATAGTAAAGAAAGTGAACGTTGAAAGTGATATGAAATGTCAAAAAGGTTTAGTAGAAATAAACTGAGAAGTGAAGTGTTGGTGAAGGTGAAATAAAGTGATAGTTGATATTTCCTGTACGGCGAAGTGAGGTGAAAAGTGTTGTTAGTTTGGAATAAATAAACTGAGAAGTAAAGCTTCTGTGAAGGTGAAATAAAGGTGATATTTCGTGAAAGGCGAAGTGAGGTGAGAAGTGAAGCAAGGTTTAGTAGAAATAAAGTGAAGAGTAAAGATTTTGTGATTGGTGAAATACTAAAGTGAAAATTGAGCATCGGAAAAGTAAAGGTTGCAACGTTTATCTCTTGAATGCAATTTACATTTGAAAGTGAGACATATGTTTGAACTTTGCATTGTGGTTTGAGTGAAATACGTTAACATAAGTCGTTGTGTTTGAAAGTTTAATGCTATCGAGTTGAATATATAAGTAAAACAGTGTTGATGAATTCTGAAGTTGTTCAGTGTTATAAATAGTGAATAATACTATTTAGGAAGCGAGATACTGTCTCAAAATGGCTGAAATATTTCACCTAGATTAAGGAAAACTACATATGATATTATACTCTGAAAGCATGGACATAAAAAGGTAAGCAGATATACAGTTAAAGGCATAAGGGTAGCAACTAAGAGAGCAAGAGCTGAGAAATATGCAGTATCAGCAGGAGCTTTTACGGTCAGGGACGAGCGGAACACCAATCTCGGTACGATTAGACAGAGTTGACAACGGTATAAACGAGTTTCAACAATACACTCGGCAAAAAATAGAAACAAAGATTTTGACTCAGTTACTACTCAAAGTGGTAAAATAGATAGTAATGTCACGAGGTTGAATACCACATTAATTTTGTCATGTTTATATGTTATATAGCCTCGTTCCTAGGTATACGTTCTGTCCAGGTTTCTTGTATTATATAACTGTTGTATTTGTCAGTATATGTAATATTACAGGCCATACACCCTTTACCAGACCGTGCATCCTATAAGTTTCCAACTCATTTGATTTTTCTTCATCCACACATTCATCGACGGGCCTCTTTCACGAATTTGACATTCCTGGGATTTTACCTTGCGCATGCGCACTTGGAATACAGTCGATATGGCGTACGCCTGACTTTTTCATTTCTCCACCAGAATTTTTTTATTTCCTTGTTTAGTTGTGCCTTTGCAGGTAATAAGTTGTTCCATTCCATCTGTACATCATATTTGCGTTCGTTTCATGATATGTGTTAGCATTGCGCGCCTATAATAATGTAATGATATGCATTTTAATGCATTGGCACATAGATATGGCTTAGATATGGCTTACATATAGATATGGCTTTTGTGTGTGTTGTGTGTGTGTGTGTGTGTGTGTGTGTGTGTGTGTGTGTGTGTGTGTGTGTGTGTGTGTGTGTGTGTGTGTGTGTGTGTGTGTGTGTGGTGTGCACTTCTGGGTGCTATGGGGCTCGTTTTGGGGAGGCTGCGTTTTTGGTATGTGGCATTCCCTGTTTGATATTATTTTTGTTTTTACGCCTGACTTTTTCTTTTCTCCACCAGAAGTTTTTTATTTACTTGTGTAATTGTGCCTTTGCAGGCCTGGTAAACACTTGCCCCATCACAGAACAGAAAGTAAACTTACGACAGTAACATAAGGTGTTCAAGGGTTGATACTCCAGAAAAGGAAGGAGAAGCTATAAAAATCAATTAGCAGATATCTAAGACACCGCATTCTCGAGACAAATGGAAGCATCAGATAGGAGATTTTTTTCACACAGCCAGGAGAGATTCTTTCCTCCTAAGAAGGGCTTCTGCTTCAGGACATCACTAAAAATAAACTAAGATATACCTAGTGTACAGCTAAATGAGCGACATGACAAATATAATATGCAGTTAATGAGTCTGGATGCATTTACGGTTTTGTGAATTTCACATTAAGGTGTGCGGTGATGTAAACTCTGTAAGACAATTAATTTGCCATTCATTCTTATCAACTTTATACTGAATATTAGAAGAATGAATCTAATAATTTGTTGACCAATTTTCATGAGCGTATCTTTAAAAATGGTTTTTATATTACATATAATTGTGGTGTATACTTAGAAAAGTTGTTGAGTGTAAGTCAATATGAAAAGGAGCTTGAGACGAAGTTAAGCGAATTGAATCTTATAACTGAAAGAGTAGAGTATGAAAGGAGAGATGGCACAGAACGTAGTACTTATGCAGAAATTCTGAAAAGGGAGGAAAAAGGAAATGCGCAAAAGAGAAGAAGCTTTAGCTGATAAACAGAAGGAATTAGAGAGAAAACAAGATACAATATGCTGTAGGAACTTCGGCTTGATCACACAGAAAGGGATAGAGTAATGCATGATGATATTAAACATGTACAAAAGATGAATGTAAAGCCTGAAGAGCAACCAGAAAAGAGACATACCACTGAAACTGAATAACAAAGTCATAGACTAGAAGATGTATACACATTTTGTCCTATAACAAACATCACTCAGTTTTCTGGAGCAGACCCTAAACCTAAGTCAGAATCTTTCTTTGGAGAGGGGAAACGGGAGATTGAAATCGTCAATGCTACTCGACTTTACAAGGAACATGTAGTTGCACAAGCGATACGATATTCGTTGAAAGGCCAAGCCAAGAAAGCACTTATAAATCTTTCTCCTACTGCTTCACCAACATAAATAGTGACTCGTGTGGAAGACATCTTTGCTGAATTTTACACAGCTGAACAAATAGCTAGAAGAATCGATTGCTGAATGGGGTATTCTTCTGGAAGAAATCTTTCTTCTTGCTTCAAACAAACGCATGATACCTGAAAGAGAAAGAAATGACATGCTAAAAGACATGTTTTTGAGATCGCTGTGTAATCAAGACATCAAGAATGCGACAAGAAATAGTTTTGAAAGCAGTGACGGTTTTGAAATTTTGAGGAGGAAAGCTGAAAGCAGCAGTGATATAATGATAAGACTTGTGCAAAAGACTGAAGCATTTAAAAAGACTTTGCTGGAAATGAAATAGGACAGGAAAAAGAAAGACAATTGGTTGGAGCGATCCGATGAAAATGGCGATAGGGGAAGAACGTACAGATAAAACAACGGCAGAGGTGGCAATTTGCGAGGTGACAGAAACCTTGCAAATGATTATACATTCAATGATAATATTAACAACAACAATAATAACAACAACAACAACAATAACAACCAACAACAGGACAAAGAGAATAAGAAGGAGAATGAGTCACCAGCAGATAACGTGAACAACACTGACAAGAGGGATTTCAGTCAGTTCTATTAGCTCAATTGGTAGAGCACGTAATTTATAATCTCGGGGTTGCGGATTCGATTACTTAAATTATTAACAGCTTTTCGGATGAAAGTTAAAAACTGAGGTCTCATATAATTGGTGCTGTGCACCTGGCATGTATAAGAACCAGGAGTGCTTCGGGATATGGGGTACTTTCTGTATCTTGCACTATCCTCTGAAATGTTAAAGAACTAAGTTCTTCCGGGGCCGTTGGTCATATGGGAAACAGGTTCCAACGATAAAGCTCTAATATACATACATACTGTAACTCTGACCCTAACCCTGACCCTTGCTGTATACCAAACCCTGAACCCTAACCCTCAACCCTGACATCAAACCCATTTACCCACACTCTTACCCTGACACGAGCAATGAACCAAACCCTGATCCTAAACCATTAACCATATCACTGAACCCTGACCCAAATAATTAATTCTGACCTACAGTCCAGACCCTACGACCCTAATGCGACCCCCCTTACAATGAACCAAACCCTGTATGGTGCATTCTTTAGACTTTACATATCAACATGAAGAAATGGATGAAGTCAGTCCTGTACGAGGCTTCGATTCTTTTCCAAGACATTGAAAAAGGCTGTTGCAAAAATTATCTGTTCGTCCAGCACTAATGACTTCTCTAAAAAATATGCCCGAAGTGCGATTTGAACTAAGAAATTCCGATTGCCTTTGAACCCTACAGCTTTTACACGGTTGTCATATCAAAAATAGATGAAACCAACTAACAACAAGTAGCCGTTCTTTTCCGCACAAGCTATATGTTTACGTCTCATCAGTTACTTCCCTATTTATCAGTATCTTCACTATGCTAGACATTGCATGTTGAACTTGCAAAAATCGCCCGACAATGCGTTTTATTTTGCTTTCAATGTTTGATAGATAGCTGAAATGAAAGTGCATATCTAACTATAACTGACATACCGTTAACATACCGTAGAAAATATGCTTATATTGTTGCTAGACGTATTGGCGAGAACTTGTTATGCAACTATATCAAAGCAGCCTCTTAATTACATATATGGGAGAGTAAATTTAGCGTCGCATGACACATCGACAGGTGCTTGGAGTACTAAAATCTTGTAGATGTTACCAGTTAGATTCTAATGCCTTCATTTTCTCAGATTGCCATTGTTTACCCTTACAATTACAGTGGCGCCTGCGTGTAGGTTCCATGTGTTTGCGTGAAAAGGCGTGTTGCACGCGTGTCGGACACGATCGTGTTGCACGGTATGTTAGTGCGCATGCCCAGCGTGCAGCGTGTAGAACCGTGCAATTGCTAGTGCGCATGCCCAGCGTGCAGCGCATAGGAAACCGTGCAATTGCTAGTGCGCATGCCCAACATGTAGTCGCTGAACGTGAAACGTGCAAGCGCATTTATCATTGGGCTACATGTATGTCTTGCTCTGGATAACACCTGGTCAATTCTGGCATATTTCAATCAATCACCTGCATTTTTCGCCAAAAGTCGTACTTTTCCTATCATCCAATTAACCTCGCCGATGCTAAAGGAAGTCGGTAATCGGCATGTTTAGATTTTATCCAATGAAGTATGGAAAATAGCCAATTTTATTAAAATGAAAATATCAGCCCAGATACTAGTTATTATACGCAAGACAAAGCCTCTGTGCCGAGCTGATACTTTTGTTCAGTGGTAAGTTACATTATGTGACAGGAGATATTTACGGTGGCACTGAGGTGACATGCACTTCTCTTTTTTTATGTCGTTCCCTAATCTCACAATTTCCACTACGAAGACAGACCGATTTTACAGGTTGACATTTTACAGTTGTCTGCCTTCTACGTCTCACTTTGAAGTGCCAATAGCTGGGAACACATCCCTAATGAAATTATGTTGGGCACTTATAAACCCAATAAAATCCAATATATAAATGTATTTGTGATTTAATATGATAGGATTAAGTTTTAAAATGATGCTAACACAAATCTAAGTTACATTTATCTAATTACACTCCTGACACAGTCGGTGTAATATGAAAATAAATGACATTCACATAGTTCACATAGTTTGAGGCCGAATATGTTACACATATAAGCATATAGCTTGTTAGGCCTATGTCAGTGTTTTCCCTGTTGGTAATGATCTTTTGAGGATCAAAAATAGCTATTAATTTTTATAAAATCAAATTGCTAATAATTTAGCACAATAGTAACAGTATGAGCTACTGTTCAAGGTTAAATAGTAATTAATTACTATCATTTAATTGGGTGCTAAACATTTAGCAGTGGTAACAGTACAATGTGTACTGCTGAAAGATAATATGAATAATGATCATCAGAATGGACAAATTAAAACATATTATTTACAAGTTGCTATGAACTGTCTTATTTGTAACAGAAGGGTTCAAATTTAGATTCTTTATTAAGTCTATGCTTGAAGGCATTTATGGAGGGCGCACAAACCACCTGTTCTGGAATTTTGTTCCAGTTGTTAACCACTCTTTGACTGAAAAGGAACTTTTAAGTTCAGTGTTTGATCTTTTTTTACAGATCTGACGGGAATTTTCCCTTCTGAGTGAGTTAGACAATCCTGGATTATCTCTCTGATGGAAATAACTGCCTAGAAATTCGGTTGGCTTTTTTACTTTATTGCTAACATGTATTGTAAACTTAAGTTCATTATCAATTATAACTCCCAAATCGCGTTGGCTTGTGACCTGCTCAATTTCTTGATTTTTTTTTATCTTTTGTCATATCATGCCTTATGTGTAAACTTGCATGTTTAGGTTTAAACATTCAGATTTTTGTGGTGAGGTTTTTCATAAATGGTTAGGTTTTCATTTAAAGTGATATTTAATTCATTATTTTAGACCGGAAAATTGTTTTTAGACGTAGGTAAATCGTGTATTATGCACCGGTTTAGCCTCAATATTTCGACTGAAAGACCGACCAATTTTACAAACTGATATTGCATGCGAAGGGCGGCTGTCGTATTATAACAAAAAGGCCTGGCGCACAATTTGTTGGGCTAACGCCGGTTCTAGTCCAACTAATTGTACGCGCGACGGGTTATTGTGTTATTTGTTGTATGGGCAATATCTCTCCTCGGCGAGATTCTGGCCCATAAAGAAAATATCTCAGAATTTGCTCAAGAAGTCATTTTGGCTAGCGCCAATTGTACCTTATATTGAAACTACACTTTCTTATTATGGAGCTCATTAAAATTAGGCGTAGAGGTGTGACAGTTAAACATAGAAACGCCAAATTAATTAGGCTACAAGAATGCTAACAAGTGCAAAAAGTCTTATCGCTTGGATAAATTTTATAAGAAACGAAATAACGGCATTTAAAAAAAAAATCTAGTTATAAGAGTTATCATTTGAAAATCTGAATGAAATTAAAAAATATTCCTTATACACAGACTTAATTTTCTATGCAATTGTCCCAAGGTACGTGTTGACTAAATCGAGTACGAAATGACTACGGTACGAGGTGATCAGGTGACTAGATACCGTGTAGCCTTTTATAAAAATGTAGCAATGTCATCACTTGGTTTTATTCTGTTTTGCAAGACAGATGGTAACAGATTAGGAATATATTTGCCGAAGCACTTACCAATTCACAAAGGCATTTAGTTCGGCATACTTTGCCAAGTATATGAAACGTTATCAGACATCTATCTACCTAAAATGTCCGGCTATATCATCTCGATGTTGATTGGCTACACGGTTAGTGTGCTTACTTGATTGGCTGCACGATTAAACCTGTTTTGCACGATACACGTTTTATTCATAGTTCTGATTGGCTACACGGTTAATCGAGCGTGAACCGTGTGCCGTTCGTGTTGCACGCGAAAGAAACCGTGTGCACGGGGAACCCACACGCAGGCGCCACTGTATAGTGTTTTTAGACAAATATACCATTGAAGGAACTTTTGAAATGATATCACTTTTATATTGACACGTAGGTCTCTGTGTTTGTAACATTTTAAGACCACTCTCATAATGATAGGACAATGAATAAGGTAAGAGGAGACAGTAGACCATTGACCGATTTCTTCTATACATAATATTATTATGTTCCTCTTCATAATAATCAAACACCGCTCAATACATGACATAATTGAGTTTTAGAATTGGGTTAGGGTTGAGGGTATAGGGACAAATTTGCTCTTGCAACACCCGATCATTTGGTTAGGGTTAGCGTTCTGGCATAGGACTATAAACATATGATGTATGAGCTTGTTCGTCAATGCGATGGCTGCAGACAGAGACCGTTGCCAAGTATGTAGGAAAGTAAATGATAAATATGGTAGGAGTCTACCTTTCCAGTCTAACATATTCAAAGACTTTTTTCAAACAGTTTTCATTTATCTGGGAAATATACTGATATGTAAACCAACTATCTGCACTGTTGTGGACAAGGTTGAAGTTGTCTCCAGCAGAAACATTTGTCTGGTCTTTCCTTATATCAGTGGAAATGTTGACACACTAAAATTTTACGTTTTTTCATAGCTTGGATAATGTGATCGTGACGGTTACCTTAAGACCCGTCATTTTCCTCACAAACACTGACGTATTCTTCGTATTTAATGTTTCGTATCTAATGATAGTAAGTGTATATGCGGCTTATCCCCACGGTCCAAACTTGTGCAGGCAATCCGAAGTCATTCGCAAAATAAATGCAAAACTGCACGGCGTTATCTATTACCTTAATTTGGAAGGCATTTTGGTGGTCGCTTGCCAGTTTTTCCATGAACTAAGGGTTTAGCCCGTGTCTCTCTCATGTGAGTAAGCATATAATTTAAAGATATGTGTCACGTGTCAAGAAAACACACTAAATACTTTCAAGCACACTTTAATACATTCAAAGTAGTAGTCATATCGTATTCGATTACGGTCGTTATCTTGGCATTGTCATTGACTTTTTCAAAGACCCCTTAAAAAACCTTTTCCCCTTTTTGCCATTTCATGAGAAATGTTCGAGACAGATCTTTGAACATCCCTATTTATATACGTTATTGATTTCCTCTATATGACATCGGGGGTCATTACTAACCTCTTACTGTAAGTGTATTAATATTAGCGGAGTACTAATTGGGTGTGCGCTAACTCATGTCCAGAGCTAATATTTGACTTAAATGGAAGGCTTTCCCAATGATGAAATATCATTTATCGTATTGAAAAAACCATAATTAATATTCGACAGAGCATAGATAAATACATTTTATTGTGACTGTGACAATAATTATATTAATTCACTGATATTTTTTCAGAAAGTTTTGAATAGAAACATCAAATATGTTTCAAACTTTTATGCAAAAGTCAAATGTTTGTGCAAATTAATAAGCATTTCTTCATCTTCGCCATTGCCCGTAAAACATCGTATGTAACACCTTCGGAGTAAATCGCCAGTTTGTCGCGCTAATTACAATGTCATGATAATAAAAGCATTTCAATGCTGTCAAAACAAACAATTATCACCATCTGTAGATTCTACTATATATACAATTATTATACAGATGAATGTGAATAAAAACAATATATTTTATGTTCTATTTTAAACCTAGATATGTTTATTTGCGTGTCTGGTCGATTTCATTACGAAGACAAGTCAGCCGCCAGCCATTTTTATTGAAAAGTTTTTCACGCTCTCATGGGCGTTAGTAAGCCAGTTTGCATAAATAGGCTTCACTCTCGAAAGTTTCAAGTAAACAGCGACGTCTTTCACATCAATCTTCGATTTTTTTCCGTATTTCATCGGAAATTGGTGGCTTAAAACCGCTAATTGCTTATTTTAGCGCTGCTGATGTTGCGCTAATTCAAGTACGCGCTAATAAGTCGAAACCACCCAATTCATAGCGTTTGCGCTTAAATTTTGCTACGCTAATATAAGTACACTTACAATATTCAATTACCGCTACCTGTTGATCCGTCTGAACTTTTTGTAAATCGTTTTGCGTATTATAACTAACAATAAATTCAACTTCCGGTATTTTTTGATATTCAGAAAAAATAGATATAAAAATGTTGCTAAACAAAATGACCAGGAGGAAAAGTCGAACCGCTGATTCCCAGTTTAGTTTGCAGACGCCTTATATGTTAGGATAAAGCACCAACATAGAAGTTTTATCGAGCAAATATCAGTTTCACTCACATTGTCTTTTCCGATGTAGAAATTCATACCATAAAGTCGTAATAATAAGTACACAGGCGTATTTTAAAGAAAAGTAATATTCTTAATATTAACACCAGCAAAACTATCAAAGGTGACTATCTTTATTACCTCTTCATTACCTCTTGAAGTGTCACTTCTTCGACAATGAACGGACAAAAATATATGAACAAATACTACTAAACTAGACCAACGTGTGCCTCTAAAAATTAGTTACAGAAAATCTGCAAATTAATGAAAATACTGCTGCAAACTGTTGAACAAACTGTTTAAAATTGAGATCACGTCATGCAAGGGATGTTGAAATTCTTAATATCGATACCTTTTTTCGACAATCCCTATGTTCTTATATTGCAGTCAAATCACACTTCGTTTTGACAGTAAACGCTTAATGATCAAACGTATATCTAGTAGAAATCAATTAGAAACAATACCACAATCATGTAAACAGGCAAAGAAACAGATCTACTTAATTGTGTTAATATAGACTGATAGATCTAACAATTTTACCTTATCTTGGAGTCGTGTTGAGACTAGCAACGCATATCTATAGTTAAATCCTTATTCAAATACATATGTTTGTATTCACATTTTTGAAATCATCCGAAAAACATTTTATTTTTTAACCTAATGTTAACGATTCTATTTATAAATACACAGCTAGGTCAACCCGCGTGCTGGTACTGCCACCCCGCATTGAAGCTATAGTCCGTATTTTTGCTAATATAGACAAAGTAGACTTCATTAACCAGTACACAATAGGCATACAATGTTTTGATTCCGGGAGACAAAACAATGAATGAAAACGTTTACGTCATCACACTGACGTCATTACTCCACGTTAAAACGTTGTACAGTTTAAATTAACGGTACGCATTTAAATCGATTGTCTGCTTTGTTATTAATCTGACGTCTTCTGCATAATGTCACAGACAGGTATTTTTTATATTTTATTTATTAGATGATTAAACTAAAATAAGTAGGTATAATATAGTTATGTATGATATCTTGAATGGCTGCCCGAAGAGGGGAGTGTATTCCAACAGCCACTATTTATGCTATTTTACACATTACCGCCGTGCTGAAAAAAAGTCCGTAGTAGTAACGATAGTTTTCAAAAATTCGGCTTATAAGAATCGAAATAATCTATGCCTTGGAGTGCTTTATAAAAATTGAAGCATTTCCCGTCGGTAATGTGCCTGTGTAATAATTCACTCGGGCTTCGCCCTCGTGAATTATTCCGCCAGGCACATCACCTCCGGGGAATGCTTCAATTTCGATAAAGCCATAGATTATTTCTTAATTCAAGTAATTTTGGCGCGTAACGTCACGTTCACTTATGACGTTACGTCCGGTTTCATTATTTACTTCCGGTAACGTCAATAACGTTATATGTGAAAATGTAAAACGATTTGTGTATTTTATCTACTGAAGAAGGCCAGTAGGCCGAAATTGGCTATTATTTAGTAAAAAGTGAACTTTTGAATTGTTTCATAATTATTCTCCCTTCGCAGTTACTTTTTGTGTATAATACATTATATACACGAGGTTCAGATCGAAATATCCGTCACTGAGGGTAACTGTTTTGGCGGGAACGAGGCTCTTACCCGAAGTGACGGATATTTCCATCTGAACCAAGTATCTCATGGAAGAAACTTTTTTATTGCATACCGTCTTGCACTTTGAAATAGATATTTAAAAACAAACTTACCGAAATGATGCATTTTAATATAAAAAACAAACATTCTTTAGATGTTATGTATGGAAAAAGGACGTCACGCAATTGTTTGTGTGTAGACGCTGGTACGGGTCTTGTGCCCTTGGCTACAGCTGCTGAATATTGGCCTTCACGTCTTCAATGACGTCACTTCATCTGTTCGGGTGAGCCAGGTATGCACCGAGAATCAATTGAATTTCATCATCAGACACTTTCAACTCCTTTTTCTCTTTTTTTGCGATACGGAACGATACGATGTGTTGTACGCTAAGTCATGATGACGATACTTTTCCATCGTAACTTCGTGCATCTGCATCGTAAATTTGCGCATTGTCATCACTATTACGCATATTGCTAAATCATTGCCGTAACGGAACATCGCGAATACAAATTACCGCTTCCTGTTATTCAATACTTATTCCAAAGCATCTTAAAGTTTTGGTTTCACTTGCATGTAGAATATGAGGAATACATGTGTGCAGGAGTACTACAGTGATACAATATAATGTGAATTAATCAAACCAATGTGTGTACATATATTTACTGGTGCAATAAAATTAAAATAAACCATAACATTTATTTTGCGTCATATTGATCTAATTCGAAGAAGTTAAATGGTTCTGTCACTTTCATTTTTAACACGGTTACCACCAGACACTGGAATACTTTCGAATGATATTGAGCGTTGTTCTAGGCTCGAATCAGTTACCACTTGGTCCTGTTATTTATATAAGATAGAGACTGTGTCCTGGTACTGAAGTAAACTACGGCGGACTTGATGTTTTAAGTATAATTTCAGACCAACGTTTCCAATTCTTTGAAAAGACAGGTGAAACACCAGAAACATTTCTTCAATTAGTCACTCTATTACATGCCCGTATACCAGAAATTCGCGGGCACGGATTGTCAGAAAGGAATAGAGGTTTGTTTGTTATCATCTGGTTACGCTCATACCCGCGGTATTGTGTTTTGTTAGCATTATTTAATGTCAGTGTTTCTACAATATATCGGCAGATAAAGATATTTATACCAATTCTGTATGAATCTCTTTGAATGTTCATGCACTGGCCAAAATTTGATGATTGGTGGGGTTTAGGAACTAATTGGAGTAAGCTTAACATGGCTGTCGGGGCAATTGATGGTACAAGTCACAAAATATACAGACCCAAAGTAAATCAAGAACAGTACTTTTCTTGACATAGATATTACCATTGCATATATTCTCAAGTGATAATAGAGAACACTGGAAAAATCGGACATGTAGGTTTTTAGGTCACCAAAACGATGCACAGCAGTTTAGACCAATGCAACAAATCGGAACTGGTTTACCTTCCCCAGAAAACTGTTTGTTGTTAGCTAATAAGATATATCTGAATAGGGTTCTAGTGATGACACCATACACAGCAGCGCAGTTGCGTCGGAAACAGTGATTCGATAGACAAACTGTGCTCGATTGAATAGATACATTAGGCAAAATAGAGTTATGGTGGAAAATGCTATCGGAGAAATAAAATGTTACGGAAACATAAGCTGTGTATGGAGACATCCCGGACGCATGCTCTCTCAAAGTGAAATATGTGTATGCCTAGTTTGCAGGCGTAAGCAGTAAGGTCTGATCATGTAAATGTATTTAAATTGTTGTAATGAATGATTACTTTGTGAAAATTTCTTTGTCATAGTAACATTACAACGAAAAGATTCGCCTCGTAATTCACTGGCTTTACATACATGTATCAATGTGACTAGATGTCGAATAAGTTTGAGATGCTCCCATAGAATGACTGCTAATCCGTTGCCCCGTTCACATCGGACCTCAGTTGAAACATGTCTAATAGAAACGTACTAATTGTCTTGAACTGAAAATTCTGAGTTTTGAAAGTTTTGAACATAGAGATCGCGCCATTTTCTTTAGTATAATAAAAGCGAACATAATTATGACATTTAGTGATAAGCAGTGATAATACAAGTATATTATGACGGATAATAGGAATATTTCAACGACGGATTCTCTAGTTAAAAGAGACCAGAACTTTCGTCCATCTGCAGGCGGAGAACAGGATCATGTAGGGGCTCCACCAGCTTCAAGGTTGACACAGTCAACATTACCCTGACTTTAAGCTCTGACCTAAGTATTATACCAATTACAAAACAACCCGTGATTTTGGACGACTAAGTAAAATCAGCCAATTGTAGCAAAGACCAATTGAAGGTTATGTGCAAAATTTTTAGTATACAGTATATTACAGTGTCCACACGAATGATATGTATTTTTTTTCAGAAAAAGAATTTTCCAATTTAGCTTAACAAATGTATTTAACAAAATTTATTTTGGTACTTTATATTTGATGGTACTTTAGTTAAGGTGTTGAATACTATAAGTGATCGTGCAAGCATCGTAGTTATAGCCGGTTCGGCTGTCATGTACAAATATTATATGTGGCGTAGAATGCAGTTCTGGGGCTTCTTGGCTTTGACGTCGTTATCAAGAAAACGCGAGATTACAAAGCACCATTTTTCACTTGAATTTTGACACGTTTGTTTGAAAAAAATGAACTGTCAACTGAACTTTCAAAGAAGTATTGGGTGAAAGCTCGAAAGGCGTAAAGCACCCTTCGGGCGAAGCCGAACTATGGGTAAACATATGTACGAGTATTTAGTATTTAGGTATTGCCTAGTTTCATATTAGGCTGCTACTTTTAAGTTACTGTTTTACATCCAGTAATCATCAAGAAGTCTCATTTCGTGGTATACAATCAAAGACATTTTGAATATCACAAGCTATTGATTAATCTGAGGAGTACCGATTACGTCATAAACAGTGTGTTTTCGTGAAGGCCAAGGTGCTAAATACATTTTTTAAGTGGATTGATAAATCTTTACTAGAACGTTTTAACCTGCAGTGACAGTTGATACCTTGTTGATAAAGAATTCCAACAGCCTCACTTATGGGCTAACTATTGAAAGGTGTAAAAGATTATGATGATTTTGAATGTATTATGTGTGTTTACTGTTGCATATATATTAGATTTATGCTGATGTTGATTCTGGGTGAGGATGATAATTTTGTTTAGAGCTAACGAGATCTACTTGAGTATGATATAATTGTAGATATGTAGAAAATATGTAGAAAAAGAACTTTCCGCTATACAAAAATAATTCCTGGCCTTAAAAAACATAAATTGGCCTAGAAAATAATTAATGTGGCCGAAAAGACGTCCCGGTAGCCTTGACCTTTGGCCATTAGATCTCAAAATCAAAAATGGTTATCTGTTGGTCATTACTAACCTCCACAATAGGTTAAGAAAGTTGACCAGTAATCTTCCTTACACAGATCTTTGAAAACACTCTTCATTTGTAGCTCTTCAGTAAGCCTATGTAACAGTGACGTAAAGCTAAAAGTGGTTGTTGTAGATGTATAGTGAAATTGTACAAACTCATTTATTTGCAATTTAAATATTTTGATACTTAGTTTTTACGATCAATTAAAACACTTATTTTATTTTATCAAAAGGCACATACAACAGGGGATGTTTTTAATTTCAGGTGTACGTGATAATATTAAGCTGTATAGTGAAATTGAGGGATTAAGATTCTGAAGCTAATGACAAATTACAGACACTGTGTGTCACTCATCTCTAATTGGTCATCGTATACAATAAATGTATGGAGGACTGTTAAAGAGTTTTTATTAAGTTGGAAGTCATTTCTCGAAAATCATTTTAAACATGTCAAACAGTTACTAAAAATAAAACCATTTGTGTCAGGTGTTGAAACCTGAAAGGATTATATCAATTCTGAAGATTTCAAAAACTAGTTGTATCATAGCAAATTTCTGAAGAAGATGTATCGCCTGTGATGTTTGAATGCAGAAAGGCAGTGGTGTGTGTTTGAACAGATCTTGTCAGTTCTTTTTTAAAGTCAAAATACTGTCTATCCAAAATCAAGTGTTCCATTGCAGTATGTAGTGAAGGCTTTGTGTTAATTTATTTGCAATGTTTTGTTTCCATAGTACTTAGTGTTTTAAAATTGAAATACTGGTTCCTTTCAAAGACATTATATATATACTTTGTAATCTAGACTAGATAACTAAGAAAACAAAAAAAACGAATGACAGTATTATGTAGCTGCTAGGCAACAAACCTGAATATGAAAGTTAAATTTAAAGGTTTATGTTTGATTTATTGATGCATATATAACAGCTAATTTTTATAAATATAAATATCTAAACACAAATTAATTTTAACTCAATATGTTATATATTTGACTGCCTATTCATTCTATTGACCTTAGCAGTTATATCACTATAACATATCTTATACATATAGCTAAAGCAAATAATTATATATCAGGAAAATATATTACCTCCCTTTAAAAGTACTCAAAAAGTTAGTATTTAGCACAGGACGGTTGACATTTTAACCGTGTTAAATGCTTTCAGAAGGATACATTTGCGTAACATATTATTTATATGTGTTTTACTACGAACAATTTATCCGGTTAAAGTTTCACTGAGCTATATGTATTATGGCAGTTGCATCATGCACATGGCCTCCCCTCTACCACCACCTTCCAACTCGAGACAACAGCTCATTTTTTCAATAACAAGACTGCCGACCTATCTTTTTAAAATAAGTTTTCAAGAAAGTGATGTTTACTCATTTCTTCTGCAAGAAAAAGGAAATTCTCATTGCATGAACAAATGTTACGTATTTTTTTCAGAAACTAGTTTTTCTTTATGGTACATTCGGTGTAAATACATTTTGAAATCTTAATTCATGTAGTGTGTTGAAATACGATCAATTGCTTAACATTTGAAATAAAAAACCAATAATGAAATGCCAAATTTAGAGTTTGATTATTGGTAAACATGAGATAGGGGTCATTTATACTGCTTCCGAGGGTATACTTCAAAAAGTGTCCGTTACATATAAATTATGCTTGTGACCTAACTTCTTTATTTTAATTTTGAATTTGGTGGTAATACCCCAACAATAAACACATTTTCAAAAAATGCACATCGCTTGAAAAAATTATGAAACTGTAGCGATCGTCTTTTAGCCAGTTTCAATGTTGGCCTTGAAATCATTAATAGTTTGATAACTGATCATGATGATTTAAGTTCAAATGTGGTGTCGCGAGTATTTCCAATGTTTATTTTTATTATCTGACTTTGCGACATAGTTTTTAACTCCACATTACCCGCTTTCACACGTGGCCTATAGAACATCGAGAAAGTTGTCGCAGTACCCCCAATACCATACAGAACTATGTAGTTTGGTAATGTACCATTGCGACCACTATCTATCTTGAAAGAACAAAGAGAAGCTGCAACGCAGTACTTACAAAATATGCATGACACATGATGTACATAATAAAGTATATGTCAGGAGACAGCCATTACAATAATTGCAACCTTCAACGCGCGAAAATGTACCTTCGGACATTTGTTACATTATTCGACACTAATTGATAAAAAACCCCATACAATTTACATTTTTGTCACCCTCTTTAAATGCAAAACCAATGTTAAAATATAATGTTGCAACCAAAAATAAATGATGCTGTTAGGAAATGATTACCGGAATAGTTTACTGCCCATGTAAATTGAAGTGAGTTTTGACGTCAAATTGTGGTATTTGACGTCATTTTTAGAGTGATAAATGACGCCTTATGTATACTTTTTCAAACTGTTGTAGTTTTGTAGGTACTGGACTCAGGTAACTGAAATTTTCCAATGTTGATATTGAAATATTGTTTATTCAAAATATACAAGAAAGCTAGTTTCCGAGTATTTTGTCCGAAGGCCCATTTTCCCGTGTCGCTGGTCGTATCATATGTAAATCATTACATCAATTCTAAGTAGTCCTTCAAATATTGCAATGATAATATTCAAACAAGACATGGTGTGATCATTACTGTACATTCTAAAACATCTTGAAATCGGTTTATTTTGTTTCTTTTATGGTTTATAGAAGCTAAGTTTAGTGGTTTTGGTAAATGGTTTAGTTTTGTTAATAGTTTGATAACTGATCATAATGATTTAAGTTCAAATGTGGCCTCTCGAGTATTCCCAATGTTTAATTTTATTATCTGACTTTGCGACATAGTTTTAACTCCACATTACCCGCTTTCAAACGTGGCCTATAGAACATCGAGACAACGTCCAATTACAAAATCTCACCATTGAGCTCTTCGTGCTTACGTGTGATAATTATTAAACATTTATACACAATCTTCGTTGTATGTGAGATGATTTAAAGAAATATTGTTGTTACATTTTACACAGTAGTTTCCGTTTATATCACTGTCAACGTTCGATGGCTTTCCAATTACTTCTTTTAATGAGGAAATGTTCGCGAAATGCTCGAATATATAGGTATTCATTAAAAGTTGTTCAACCATACTAATATTATACATTTCACACGCTGGATATGTTGAACTATGTTTGTCATGATGTGGTATGTAGTTTTTTCTTGGTGAAAGATGGTTTCGCCAATCTGCCGACATTTGTTTACCACAACATAATCGCAATATATCCCAGTAGCGTAAATAATCTAAAACTTGTTTAATTGTCTTCTCTGATACTCCAAATATACGTTGGTATTCATATACGATGAAATGACCGCGTTTAGATACCATTTCAATATATTGAATATAAGGAATTCTTATTTTACGTTCATTTATTTGGCGTTCATTTGCCTCTAATTCAAATTTCTTTTTTGTTGACAAAGAGTTGCTAAAAGTCATAAAAATCCATGTATCTGATTGCAAATTTCGTAACAAACTGTCTGTTAAAACATGTGTTTTTATAACGGTATATTTTTGAGCTTGGTTTCTACCAAAATGGCAGCCTACAGAGTTGATTTCAGATTCGTGAGAAATTGCAAGCAAAATACATAAAATCTGAAACTGTAAAGTTGTTGCAGTACCCCCAATACCATACTGAACTATGTAGTTTGGTAATGTACCATTGCGAACACTATCTATCTGGAAAGAACAAAGAGAAACTGCAACGCAGTAATTACAAAATATGCATGACACATGATGTACATAACGAAGTATATGTCAGGAGACAGCCATTACAATATTTGTATCATATGTAAATCATTACATCAATTCTAAGTCGTCCTTCAAATATTGCAATGATAATATTCAAACAAGACATGGTGTGATCATTACTGTACATTCTACAAACATCTTGAAATAGTTTTATTTTGTTTATTTTATGGTTTATAGAAGCTAAGTTTAATGGTATTGGTAAATGGTTTAGTTTTGTTTAAACTTATTTAGTTAACATCGATTGAAGAAAAATCTATTGTAACTCGATTAATTACCTCCGATGACTGCTTTCAGGAGGGCAGACTTATATTCGCGCCGACAGAATGGATTATAGAGGTTTCAGCCTAATGCCGCTGCCAGGATTTGAACCTATGACCCCCGGGTAAGGAATACCACACTAAATCTTCCCTGATAAATAAATTAACTATGTGCTTCTGTGGAAATTGTTACATATACATCCTTACGATTGTATATTCCTACAATGAAATAAGCGTTCAAAATCTGATTTTTCAAATAATAAATCGTGAAAACGACTAGCAAAGGGCACGAGGATATTTAAAACCTTACTATAACTTACTACTTATTAACATTAATAACCTTTACCTGCGGATTTACCAGAGGCCTATAGACGGACCATTCAGATCCATAAGAGAAAAACAATGATTGTACTCATATGACCATATCTATGTCCAGATGCCACAAGAAGACATCAACTCAGAATAATTACATTTTAAACTATTTCTTACAAAAACGACTCCATATCAATAAAAACAAAAATAATATCAAACAGGGAATGCCACGTACCAAAAACGCAGCCTCCCCAAAACGAGCCCCACAGCACCCAGAAGTGCACACCACCAACACACACACACACACACACACACACACACACACACACGCGCGCGCACACACACCACACACACACAATCATGTACACACACAAACATACACTACCAACACACACTAGCATACAAAGCAAACACACGAGGAAAACTGATCAGATAAAAGTTTCTATAAAATTACCCCTTATTTTATATCAACGTAGTAATTTTCATTCCAATATATTTTTGAATTGTTAGGTTGTTTTTACGTTTACTTTTTGTAACTGTATATTTTTATAATCATGTGTGTTTAAAGGTACTGAGTTTTGTTGAAATCCAAAAAAATACAACAGTAAAGCTTACCGTAGATTGTCGAATTCCCGACTGAGTTGAGGTACTTTTAGTACGCTCCGTACTATCTTTAGCGAGATATATATACGTGGTACGTTTTCTAGGAAACAAATATATACTTAAATGTATGAACACCGAGACTATGAATAAAAGCAAGTAATTTGAAAATAGTCTCATTATTTAACTTTATTTACGAACCTTTACAAAAGGTGTGGCTGTTTTCAATGTTGCGAAGGCATTGCTGATTGCACACAAATATTTCCATATAACTACCACAATTTCTTTTGAAAATCAGATATTTTAAACTGTTATTAATTTACTTATTTGATTTTTTAATCAGCATTAGCAGTATCTAAATTTATGTTGTTAAACACAATTAGTATGTCAAGCACGTTTGATTCCTTATGAGCATTATTTAAGAAATAAAATCACTACATTTAAAACTCAATTGTACTGTAAGGGAAACGTCCAAATGCATTATAAAATTACAAAAGTATGAAGTGTTATGTTTGATCATACCTTTTATATGCAGTCTCCTTCAACTTGGTGGACATAATAAAAGATAAAGAGCACATAAATCCAATTCGTAATTTACACTAATTATTCAACCTGTACACGTATTGTTCTTTCTTATTGTTGTTAGTTAGAGGTATAAAATTATCAGTAACAGAGATATTGTTATCTGCATTTCTTTTCGCTGGTCAATTGTTTTTATCTATATAGGGAAACTTGATCCGAAATATTTGATTCAGTGTGTGTTCCATTCATAAGTTTGTTTAGGTCAGGAAGATGAGAACTTCTTTTTCCGTTATTGTTGTCGGTGGCTTTTTGTGAAGTTTGAATGTTTCTACTTAGAATTTTCAGAGTGCATTGTTCGTGTAAAAATATGAAG
Source organism: Saxidomus purpurata (assembly GCA_022818135.1). NCBI lineage: Eukaryota > Metazoa > Mollusca > Bivalvia > Venerida > Veneridae > Saxidomus > Saxidomus purpurata. Next base: position 826,041 of record JAFMSR010000025.1, on the reverse strand, counting down.
AAATGTGGCACCCTGTGAGGTACCGTTGTTCCGCTGTTTATTGTATTGTTTTGTATTCACTATGTAACTTCTTTATGATTTCAATAAAAATATAGGTATTTTTGTCTTTTATTCCTTCATTATGCTGAAAAGGCTGGTGGCCATTTATGAGTTTCTTATATTATTTGATATGAAATGTTTTCAATGAAATATCATTTCTGAAGTTGTTTATTCGAAGGCTTACTGATCAGTATCTGTACTTATGGACAGACAAACTGGGAAATAATCACAACCTATTCTATTACCGATTCTATTCCAATCAATCTGTGAACATGAACCTTGTCTGGATTGTTTTTTATTCAGAAATTCAGACACTCTTTTGCACAGCTTAGGACAGGTGTTCATTCTCTTAAAATCGAACTTGGCAGACGTAACAATATACCAAAAAGAGTTAAGAACGTGTACACTTTGTTTAGATGGCATTGGAAACGAATTTCACTTTGTTCTGAGGTGCCCTATTTTCATTGACATAAGACAATCTTATATACCAGAGAAATATAATCAACCTGTAACATTACTTTTTTTTTAATTTCGGGCCCCAAAAGGGTAACCCCATTTATTATTCCCGTCCACTGGTTTAATGGGGGTCGGAGAGCCATCCCCAACAAACCTTACAATATTTAAATCACATTTATTATTAAGTTGTTTAGTTTCATAATCATAATACATGTATTACATTGAACACATATTTCGTCGTTATAAATTTACCAGAACAAGTCGTGAAATGGGAATAATATTAGGTTGGGGCCTTTTTATAAGATAAAAATGAGATAAAAGTAGACAACAATTAGGTATGTTAAGTGTACCTTAATCGAGAATTATGAGTATGTCTGTGTACGTGCGTGCGTGTGTGTATTGGTGTGCGTTTGTGTGAGTATATTAAGTCATGTTCGTTTCGTAATGATCCTATTTTTAAAACAATGCATTTTGAATAATTTAATTTTAAACCCGAAATTTCTCCAAATATCTCAAATGATTTTAATGCGTTTTCAAAGCGGCTTTCTGAACCATCTAATAATAATGTAGTATTATCTGCAAACATATTTTCATTATTTCTCAGAGCAAAGGATAATAACTCAATGCTTATTTTAAATTTGTAAGAACTTAAAAGGCATCCTTATCCGACCTGTCTTTCTACTTTAAAGACGTTTGTGTTGAAACCATTATTAATAACGGAACAACTAGGGGACTTATAGAATAGTTCTACCCATTTCCTAAGATCTTTTCCGAAATTAAAAAACATTGAAGCAATTTATGTATGCATTCATGATTTAAGGTGTTAAAAGCCTTTTTAAAGTCTGTAAACAGAAGCATACCCGGTATTTTATGATAATATGAAAACTTCAATTATGTCTCCTAGGAGACTTATATTTTCACTTATTTATCTATTTTTACGAAATCAGTTTGACTTTTGTTGCTATTTTGTATCCCACACTGAGTAAACTTATTGGTCTCCAATTTTCTAAATTTGTTAAATCTTTATTTAGTGTTGATAGTAATGCTATTAAGCTTTGATTCTGTAGTTCTGAAAGATGTCCTGCTTGAAATGAAAAATGTAAAGCTTTTAGAAGGTCAAGTTTAATATCGTTCCAAAATAATCTTTATATCTCTACATTTATTCTGTCGGTTCTGGCCTTTTTCCATTTTTGATGTCTTTTACCGATGATGTTTTTTCTTCTATAGTTAATAAACCTTCAAAAAATTGTTTGTCATGACTATTTAGCTTCGAAATATCTGTAACATTACACATATTTAATAATTCAGAGGCATCCAGAAATGAAATACTTATTAGAAACGTTGCTAGTTACATTTTTTTGCTTTTGAAAACAGGAAATCACTGCAACGTAACTGATATAATTAGAAGTAATGCATGTACTGTGTATGAAATACTAGTAGTATAATCAAATGTGTCTCAAATTTATTTTGCTGAGTACATTTTAAGCACTTGGAACATTTTGTTATATAAACATGAAAAACAGTGATGGATATGTATATACATGTATGTGTATACACATATGTATGAATGACATAACACAAGTAAATATCCATACGTTTTGAAATGGCTATCTCCTTTAAAGATATAATTGTTATAATGAATACTGTAAGCTATTGTGAGTATAAAGTTGAAGTTATATATGAATTTTGTTTAATGTGTTAAAATTGAATTTTATCAGAAAGAAAACAAATAATTGAATTTTATACTCTTCTTAAAACTGTTCCGGTATATTTTGGTACGAACCTAATTTTTTTATAAAATTGTTTCAATATTGTAAACCATTAATTATAAAGAGCTGAAATATGTTATTACTTTGCAGAAAATGCGACATACTGATGTGCCCATAGCATGGGCGTTTTAATATGTTTTGCGTGATGTATACTATGTTATTGGCCGGAGGCCTAGATCATTATGTAAATAGAAATACAAAAGTATATGATGTCAGTATTTGTAGTGCAGAATGTTGCTTGATGAATTAAACTAAGAAACCAGCTTCAAGCCCCCCCATGAGCTATAAGTATTACTGTTTAATACTTGAATTTGTTCAGTGACTAATCGCATAGTCACTGTTAAACTAGCATTTTGATTGGACAAGACAATCACATGATACGTCTCAGAACTGTTTAAATAGAGAGCAGAAACAGCTTGTAGGAATCTTCTTTCTGCCTTAACAACTGTTACATAGTTACATTGGCTAAGTCCTACTACTATATAAGACTTTCGTATTCAGTGTAGTATTAAAGACGCTATAACCACACATGCCGTTACGTTTTTGTATGGAATCTGAGCGGGCCATGTTTCATTTGGGATGCTGATACTTGTGCGCATTATTTAACCTTGCGAGATACTTGGGTTCTGGACATCAACCGGATATCGTTTTATCAACATGTCGCAGTCAAAGACAAATCTTTGTCTTAGCATTTATTCAACGACATTGTCGTACGACCGTTTTATGAAAGGTGTCGCAGGATCCATGTCGCTGCAATGTCGCAGACTTTGTCGTAGACCGTAACTCACGCGAAATACAGTCAAACCACCTGTTTCCCGTGACGTCATTTTCCCGGTATTGCCAAGTTTTGACCAAAAGTCAATACAAAATTATTATTAAAAGGGAATGTAGAGCGTAAAGAGATGAACAGCAATGCTTAAGAAGTTTCATATGCAAACAACAATAAAATCTAGATCATTTGCTGTCAAAATGATGTAATTTTTTGACAGAAGCCAATTTTTTTTTAAATTGAACTAAAATTCGGACATGACATTATCATCTGATTTTTGAAGTTGGCATCCTACATGTACTAGGTAACCTATATTCCAATATTTAGACGTTTTCCTGTTATGTCAGGGACAAGGAACAGTGCCTGCAGCAAATTCACCATAAATAGAACATCTATTTTGACTTAGAACTTCAAAGGCCAAAGCTCAGTTGCTTATAAAATATTCTGATATAAAACCCAAATGCACAGCAATAAACATTTGTATGAAGTTGGTTACACAAAGGTCAAATTGTAAAGGAGCAGTATTCGGGACGTCATACAGAAAGGAGGTCAAGCCTGGTCCATAATACAATCATGCTGAAACCAAACCTGCATTTATCCAAGTACAGTCAGGCCATATGCAAGATCAAGATGTACCTACCTATGTATAAAACAGAAAGTGTTTTTTTTTTCTTATGAGAAATATGTATGAAGTAATATAAGTGCAAGCAACATTTACCATGAAAACACAAATACCCATTTGATGCTTGTACATTGATTGAAAGCAAAGGTGTCCTGGTTCTTTAGACAATGTTAAACTTTCCTGACAAACATGCTACATGTGTATGATAAAATTTGATTTGAACTCAATACAGAAGTCTGAGGCTTTACTTCATGTACCATGGACCCTCCAATTTAATACATATCAGCAAAACATTTGCTATTTCAGTGTCACATTGTCATAATGACAATCAAATTAATATCAACTTTTCTGTTGCTACAAAAGTATTCACATTATGTGGGCATGGATAAGTGTCAAAGGGAAAAATGCAATAACGCCATTGAAGACCAGAAAAATGTGGATAGTCTGTTCTTCTGGAGAAAATACCCAAACAATTATCTGAGAAGCCATGAAAAGAAAGTGCATTATTGCCAAATGATTAGTACAAGTGAATGCAATTTATGTTGTTTGTTTACTTTGGCAATTGTAACAATAGCTTAGATAAAATAGTATAATGAAATCTAGCTTTGAGTTGATAAAATAACATTATTTCAATTTGACCATGGAGTAGGGGTTTTGTTCCTTGGACATTTTAGAAATGATTACATATTGACCCTCGGTACTAAAACTTAATGGTTAGTGTTCTGTTCAGATTAGGTATATATGTAAAGTAAAGGGTGAGACGTTCAAGTCAGTTATATTCCACATAAGCAGTTAGTAAAATCCCTGAAAATATATAACAATCCAGATCATTTTCTCTAGCTGTATTATGTATCGGTAACAATACAAAAGGATTCAGAAAACATTTGTTATATTATAACATATACCATCGTCAGAACCCCCGTTAAATATTTTGTTACCACTCCTGTGGCAAGCGTAAAGAGGGTCATGGATATGTGACAATTAACAAATACATTGTACATAATGAAATACATATTAAAACAAATGTTTTCTTAATCCTTAACCTTTTGTGTTGTTTCATCATCAACTTACATGAGTCTACTATCTCTTAATTTAGGGCATATAAACAACCAAATTTAGTGAAATAGTTAAGCAAATAGCTGAAAAAGAACAACTGGGAAGTGTATTGCTCTGTCTGTTTCAGAAAAAAAGCATTTTAAAAGTTTACCACCCCATTAGTAGGACCACAGAAGCTGGTTGGTGAGCAAGGCCATAGAATGCCATACCGGTATTGACTTTCATTATTTGTATCATACCACAACAATGTATGAAGGTCTTTCCACTTGTTACAATACCCTTTTGTAAACATAAATCAGAAAGTAGTACATGTATTAGTATTGACTCGGGGCTTTTTCAACCTATCACCAGGGGCCGAACATTGGCCATGTTCCCAATCGAAAATAACCTTCATTTTTTATAATTCATAATTGAATTTTTTTTTCATTTTTTTTGTCATTTTTAGTCTGTTCCTACACTACCCAGCATTCTTGGGCCTGTTGACCTGAACACGAGTGTTTTTTTCCAACCTATAGAAATATTTTCGATTAAAAAAATAATAATAATAAACTTTGCCCCTACTCTACCTAGAATTTTTGGGATCGATGCCCTAAACACAGATATTTATTTAGACGTCAATGTAATAGATATTAAACTCATACTTAGATTCCCAATTTGATCAGAAAAACACCGCTATTTTCCCAATAAGGGCCAGGTGCCTTTTCCCAAAAGAGCCAGAAAAAGCCCTGTGACTGTTTAACAGACTGACCTGTTTTCTGCATGTTACATGTAGAGACAATCATATATTATAAAAGTAGTTTCTGCACAAAGTAAGTACTCCACAGGTTTTAATAGGGAATATTAAAAAAAACAGTGAAACATTTCATGCATTTGACAAAGTTGCAGAGTAAACTTCTATGATAGATGATGGATGTCCACTTTTCTTAAACTTCACAACTGACTTATTTACACTTACAAACACTAGTTACAACACATTTCAAAGGAAACTTCATCTTCAGTACAATAGTATATATTATGATGACAACGAAATGAGTTTAGTTTTTAATGTCTAGGTCAGACCAGTATGCACATATGTCTTATGTTTCTATTAATGGGGAGTGATAGTGTAGAGGTTAAGGCGTTTGCCACTCACCCCAGAGGTTGCGGGTTCAAGCCCCACCAAGGTCAAGACCGTACTTCCTTACATGACACCTGTGAGTACTGGTTTTTCCATGAAGCATACCCACGAGTGACTTGATAAGCTTCAAGCTTTCTTCACAATCAAGCTAAAATAAATTGGTATTAACTAAACTGACTGTTAACCTGCCAGAAAGTAGTGATTTTGTCTATGTGACCAGTGCAGATCATAATCAGTCTGTACATATCTTGACTGAAACCTAGTGAGTAAGTGAACTGGAGGCTTTAAATAAGCCTGTTTCAAACAACTAACAGGGTAAAGGTCAATTTGAACTCCAAAATATTCTAAAAGGTGCAAACAAAACATTTTTGTACGGAAATCTACTTGAACATGTTAAATTTGTTCAAGACTATGAATTGTAGAATTTCTGATAAATCAGATATATAACGTTGACCAAAATTAATTATTTTCTGAACGGTAGTTTTGTTAAATATAAGAAATAACTGTGTACACAAAATAATGTTTTGGGGATTTCTTTTCTGCATAACATAGAATTGAATTCATGCTTGTTTTTTTACATTTAACACCTTTCTTCTGTGTACTTTCAGCTTTAAGAGCATGTATGTTCATTGTACTTACTACTGTAGTGCAAATATTTCCATGTAAGACAGTAGGAAGTGCAGTCACCACAGTATTTGCATAGACATTTTCAAGAAATATAAGGACTAGAAAATGTATTGACCTTTTTTACAAAACTGTAGGTGCAGCTCATGTTATAAATAAAATTTCCATTCTCAGTTTGTACAGGCAAGTATGTAGACATGAATTTTACTAGATTTAGTTGCTATTTACAAAGTTTGATGCTCGAGTTAAAAAGTTTGTCTAGGTATTGAGAGCTTAAGCATGCACAGTTTCATGAAAGGAAATACAGCTTATTGTAATGTAATTAGCTGCATAACAGAAATAAACAGTTATTTTGATATCAACTTTATGCACTCGAGTTTCATAGGTAAGAGTAAAACTAAATTTTAATTCACAAGCAATACTATATAAACTACATGACTGTATAACAAAAGAAAGTCAGATTGGGATTTGAACCCAAGTCTCCCCATAGCTTTTAACATGGCACTAAGCATGGGTTGCTCTATCCAACTGAGCTATCTGATATTACATTTTGTTTCTCAAGTAGTTTTATAAAGTGTAACCTTGTACATTTGGTCTTTAAATTTAATAGTAGGAGTGCAACAAGCTTAATGGGTACATGAATGTTTTTATGACATTTTTCATTCCTACTGTACATTATGATTTTAGTATTTACTATTTACTCAAATGTTTTGCTCAAGCTGCATTGATTCTATCTAATTGTATTAAATTTATCATGATTTTTAAGCTGAATTTCACTAGTGAATTAAAATGAGTTTTTGTGAGAATGTCATTATTTAGTTAAAGTAATGTTGATTTAATTCACACTATTGATTAACCTGAAACTAAAATGTCTTGCGAGACTTTGGATGTTTTCTGTCCCTTAGTAGATTGACTATTTGAAAAATATTGTACAAAATGTACTCACCCCAGGTGGCCTGAATGTTGGTTAAAGTTTTTTTTGTATAAAGTCCAGTTACTTGGATACAACTAGGAAGTTAAAACTTAAAATGCTTCTTTACTTTCAACATCTACAACAGGATAAAGTTTTTGTTTTTTATTTTTTCTGTTTGGCTTAATGACAGACTTATGTTTGTTTTGCCTTTAATTGCCAAAAGTTTTGTTTTACTGGCATGCACTGAGAATTGTCTAGTACCCTGTCTTACAGACAGCCCTTTCTTGTATTACAAAGTTTGTGCTTCAATATGATCAGGAAGCTGGTACTTCTAAAATGTGTTCTTGGAAATAATAAGTATATTTACTTATTTAGTACTTAATAGAGTAAAATACAGTATATTGGTACTTATTTCAGTACAGATTCTCAGTTCTGTACTCATCCCATATCTACTGTCTGAGAGTTAGTAAGTCACTGTCATTTAGGTAGTGTAGAACAACATGGAGCAATTTCAAATAGTGCTAGCCAAACTGGAACTACACGTTTAAAAACTTCACATTTTCACTGTAAATCTTGTGCTGTAACAAAAATAACCCACGCATGGCCATAATAGTCAGTTATTACGGTTAGCCATTAACGAAGATGATGATAATGATTAGATTAGAATCTTGTCATTTCTCACAAATCTCTAACAGAATTTAGTCGCTTTAGTCCTGATATCACATGTACAGCTTTTACAATGTATTGTTATTACTGAAGTTCTTCACCTGCTACTGCTATCAAGCAAATGTGAAGTTCTATTTTGAATAAGTTTGGTTTCTTCAGTTTTTATTAATTTAGTAATTGTCATTTTGATTCAGTAAAATGAAATCAATCAATCATCTCTGCAATCAGTAGGTGGGGAAAATAAAAACTTACCCTGATATAAATATTGGGTTTTTTTAATATGGAATTGTTGATCATTATATTTGGGCTTATGCATTGTTTTCAAAAGTGTTAAGTGAAAATATTTTTTCTTGATAGCAAGCAGAGCATGTAATGACAGCTGATCATGATATGCACTAGCTAAAACAACTTCAGCGCATCAAGTTTATTTGCTTGACAAAAAACAAAATATAAAACTTGCGGCATTGAAGTAACTCCAGAGGTGAAAAGTCTCATGTCCCAAGCTGGGATTGAACCCTGACCGCTGACATGGAAACAACCACGTCGCTAAAGGGTTAACCCAACAGCAAGGCTGTTGGAAGTGATTTATAACCACTAAACTCCTCTCATCAATTTGAAGCCGAGCATCAGCTGCGTATTCCCTGCAATTTTGAGCTTGTTACAGCTCCCCGCTGGCTTCTACCTGCTCACCGAAATATCCTCGTCGCCAATGAAGTATTTCCAGAGGAGAAAAGTCTCAAGTCCCCAGCTGTGATCGAACCCTGACCGCCAGCATGGGAAGGGGACTCCACAACCACGTCGATAAAGGGTTTAGCATGATTCATTACTATTACAGCATTTAGATTGGCAGCCACAACTAAAAGATCTGCACTGGTCACAACGATCATATCATTTACTGCCAGTATTAAAAAGTTTAACATTGATAATTATACTACGAGGAGGTATAGGTAAATGAACATGCAAGCTTGTTTACTATGGCAAAATAAATTGATCGAATTGATGTGAAAACACGGTCTCAATGGTTGTATCGTGAAAACATATGACATTTCCTACCTTCTTGGACAGAACAGTTCAACACGGATAGATTTAATGTTTGCGAGTATATTTTTATCAAGCGTATTTCAAGTACAAACGCTTTAATCCACAGAGCAGAAGATCATAATACGAGTCAGTTTATTATAATTGAAACAAGCGCGCACGAAACTTGAAGAAAACGGTTTGTTTACAATTTCAATGTCAAGGTCGAATTATTAAAAAAAACGGAAATGTACATTACGAAGCGGAATGAATAACATCAAATTTCAAGCCAAATAAACAATCGTACATACTGGTATGAGGGCAATTACTGAAAATAAAAGGCTTACAAGCAGTGAACAGCAGCGGCCATATTGGATCGTGACGTCATTTAGACGTCTAAGACAGCGTTATCCTTGTCGTAGGTCTGCGACAATTTCTACGACGTCGTAAGCTACGACAAACTTTCATAAAACGGTACTAAGTCGTCTGCGACACTTCTAAGACAAAAACGCCTCTGCGACATGTCGTAGAACGTTGATAAAACGGCCCCCAACCGTGGGTACATATCTGCAGAACCCGATGCTTTCCATTAGTCTAAGAGCTTCTACAAGTGTGTGAGTGAGGCCATAGGGCAAGACTGCACATACATACGGGTTATCCACTGAGAGGGCCTACATACATTTTACTGGCTGACACCGGCCTCCTTGACTATAAGGGAACTCTCGATAGATGCGTTACAGTGCGCTAAGAAGCGAGGTACCTTACAACTTGTTGGCGACAGAAGTGGGATGCTTTTCCGTCTACAGGGCATCTAGATACGGAACAAGCTAGTAAGATGAAGATGCGTGTGAAAGGGATAGTTGTTCACATGGAAACACGATGATTGAAACCATGGCGTTCCGACTTCAAGTACAGTGGAAGTCCTATGTAATAGTACATGTATATACTTTGCTTTAAGGACTCAAAGCAGACATGTTCAAATATTGATACTTGTTTATTCAGGTGTAACGTATTGATTGACGAATACGGGCGATTCGATAGTGAGGTTCTTTTCAATTTCAAGGATGGGGATGAGGCGACAGAAGTTCAACCGGAAGTTGGGCGACCGAAAGATGTCACTCCAATTAGGGATCTGGGCGAACGCTGAGTTTCCATAGGAAGTGCAGATAGTGGCAGGTGTGGTTCTGGCGATGCTGATGGTCGAGGAAGTGGCCGTGATCTTGATGCAGATAAATACAGGTCAGTAAGCCGAGGGAACTTGCCGCATTCGAGACGGGGTTACTTGAGTGATGTTCAGAAGGGTTCTGGTGCCGGAGGTTTGCAGTTGGCTGGACACAGGGTTTACAATCAGCATGTTGTGGAATTTGAGTGTCACAAAGTTGACAGACGGGTATCGATTTCTATATAAAGATAGTGACAGCAATTTTTCCATCGTTTTTGTAAAGTTTGGATTATTGTCTAAATTGCTAGACTTATCCTATAAAAGTAAAAGCATTGGCCTAGTTGTTCAAAACTTCCGTTAACTTTAACAACTTGTTAGCTAAACAATTGTTAAATTTTAACTTTTTCGTTAGCTAACAATTTGTAAAATTATGGGATGTTAAAAGCATTGTTAAAATTTGTGTTAGCTAACGAATCGTTAAGTGACTTAACAAATCGTTAAGTTTTTAACATTTAGGCAAGATATCCCATCATGCACTTATTTTAATACAACCTCTTAAAGCACTGAAAGAATATCTACTCTGGAAACAGAATAATATTGATGTTACCTTAGCTTAGAGTTAGTAGTCTTTATTCATATGTTTTTATTCTGACCTTCTGTCATTCTTAGGAAATTGTAAACACTGTTTTGGTGATTTTTACCAGCGACACTACATGAAATGGTTGTTGCCCTTGATAAAAATACAGTTCAACAACACAGCCTTAAGTAATTGTGCCAGTATTTCTTCAGTTTCTTCGTTATAGCCTCAATTCACAGCATATTTCTATGTTGTCATCGGTTTTCACGACTTTACAGTTTTGCACTCAAGTCCATAGTTCTTATTCATCATCGACGTTTTCCATGTCAGTTTTGTTCCATTAACTAATGTTTAGACTTACTCCTGAACGGTTACAACAGTACTTAAAACATTCAATTCTTATAGAATCTTCCGTTTTCGAAAGAAAACAGCAGACGAAGATAGTGTTTGATCATAAGACACAACAGAACATGTTCCGTCACTTTGACCAAAGGATGTTTTTTTATGATTTGAACTTTTTTATGAAAATCTTACCTTATAATAACAAAATGAACTATAGATATGAACTGTAAAGTACATTGATTTAAATAGATACTTGTCACTTTTAACTCATTACATTGTCTTCACTTCATAAACGAATTGATTAAATAAATGGAACTATTGTCATATGCCTGGTTAACTCCCTTACATAGTGATGAGGTCCAACTACCTAAATTATTTATGTTATAGATGCAAGAAAGCTCTAAACTGTTGATTTCTACCAAACATTTTTTTAATTGATCCAAAAATTAGCAAAATACTAGTGACAAATCTATCACATTCTAGGTACTATCATTGATTAGGGCACACTCTGATTATGGGGGTAGTCATTTCATGAAAGCTGGTACAATGTAGCAGTATTTTGACAAATGCTGTTTCATTTATTTCAAAAGGATATAAATCATGGCAATGTTTTCGAGGGGCTATTTTCAGCTTCAAGTGCAATATAATAAAATGAATGCCATATTTGTAGCTAAAATGTATTAAAATGTGAATGATATTCTGTTTTCATGAAAAAAGTACACTTAAATTTACCTAAATATGGCCTGTAACAACAGCAATTCAGTTATATTCAATGTCTTCATTATTCAACTTGTAGATATATGTTGTCTTGACCAATTTAGGGATTTTTATTTTTAAATGACGTATGAACAAATTTGTTTTTAATAATGAGATAGACAATTTCACATTTGATTGTCTGTAGTGGATGTAGGTATAGACCAGTTTATATGTAATGTGGTACTTGAACAGACCCAATTCTTCTGGAATAGGGTATGTAAAAATCCATATGTCTAGAATGTTAATGAAGGCATACACTTATAAATGCATGGGCTATACTTGGGCTAGAATTGGTCCTCTTGAGGTGATATTAAATCTGATATTAACAATTAAATGGTGTATAGCAGAAAATGTAGACATCAAAATAATGGTTTCACAGTAACATAAATAATTACATAATATGCTGAATCAAAACCAAGTCTGTGTGAATTTGGATCACGTACATCACAGTTATGGCCCTTGAACGTATAACAATATCAATTCAGTAAGATTAAATTACTTCTCCATCAATACCAGTAAAATCAATTTGTATTGTGATTGCAAGAGTTGACCACTAACATTTATTTTAGGTCGCAATAATTATGTGAATTTATGTTCAATGTTACAAGACCTGAAATGATGCAAACACTGTCTGCTTTAAATCAGATGGGACCTTTGAACTTAAAAGAGCTATACATGAGCAGACACACTTTTCCACTATCATTTATGGATGGTAGATGACCCAAATGTCAAAATGCACTATTTTAGTACAAATAAATTCCATAGAACCAGTAATTGGCTGTGCCTCCTGGAAAGCTTTTGTAGCTGGAAAAAAAGCATGACTGTTGCTGGATTTCAAACTACACCACTGAGGTGCCTTGATCAGTGACCTTAACCACTGAGACATAAAGGCTGAAAGCCAGTAGTGAAACCATTGTATTTTATCATTTATGTTTATATATTTAATGAGAGGACATATATGTGGTCTAGCTGTATTCTAAATGTGAAAATGGATACACTTTTGTAAAAGTGTTAGTCAGAATTATTGAACAAAATTATCTGTGTATCTGAAAGGTGGTATCAGATGTTGAATTCCACAGTTTAGAGCATCATGTAGTTGTCTAAAATTCTGAACAGTCAAAATACTGATCAAAATATGCCATACATGTAAATAACAAACCATTAATTAAGAACAGAAAGCATTGTATGATTTAGTATAAATATTAAATTTATATGCTTCTATATTACTTGCACTGCCTAATCAACATGATAACACAGTTTATGCCACATAAATGAAGGTCTTGCATACATCAAAATAATTTAATATGAATATTATTATAACATAGAAGTTTGGGTTCAATCTCTTTACAAGCAGAAATATACACACGTATTTAACATTGCTCTAGGTAGCCAGTTACATCTACATTATAATTGTGTACATTGCTAATAGCCTTATATATTGTTTGTAAGTGTTTCAATGTTTTTATCAAAAGGTGATGGAAAAACATAATACTCTTGCTAGATTCCAAAATAGTGACACAAGGGAGCAGTGAAGATTTTGAAGTGACCCAAGTGACTAAATTTGACAGAAATTGAGTTAGATATTGACACTTAGTTTTTGGACGGATGTCACAAAAGAACTGTCCATGCTTAAAGTCTTCAAGGAAAACTTCAATTCATTCTATCAAAACAGAGATATGCATTATGTAGCAACTTGTCTACATGTTTACTGTTCTGAAGCTGGCCATTAATCATAGATACATAATTATATTGTAATCCCTTAGGAAAAATAACTGCTTAAATTTGCAGTATTTTGCAGTGAAACAGAAGTTGTTTAGAAAAGAATGCCTTCTTTGCCAGTATTTTATAACTGCTTAAAGTGTAAGTGACCATTAAAATGCAGTTTTCTAAAAAAAAAACTAAAAAAAACCCTGATAAGATTGCAGAAGAAAAAAGCTGGTGATTGCTAGTTTTCTGCAGATATTTTGCTGTTTTAAGAAACAACTTCTTAAAAAGCAGTTTTATGAGCAGTACAAAGCAGTGATTTTCTTAGAGCAGTATATTCTAGGTTATTCTCAAGAACCATTGTAGCAGTTTCTGTAAAACCTGGTAAATACTGTATTTCTGCAGTCACTAAACAAAAACAAAAACAATTCTAAACAGTCACTATTCCACATGAAGTGCAAGATCTCTACTAGAAGTGGTCATTTTGTTTTTTGCTGAAGGTTATTTTAACGACATAATAGAAAGAAATGTTTACATGTGGCAGGAATACTTTGGTGAAGTTGCCTAAAAGTTTGTGCTAAAAAGGACAAGATCATTCGCATCAGATAATTGTCAAACTAAGACATAAGTGATGGTTCTGATTTGTGAACACAATATGAGAAAAGGCAAACAGGCAGTGGCTAAAGACATTGCAACAAAGGTATTCTGAAAATTGCTTTCATATAACACATTATCAAAGAAATTGCTTAAAAATTCAAAGAATTATATCGAAATGTCTTAAATTGATGACTGTTACATCATATACTTGTATCATGAAAGAAGTTTAGAATTATTAAGCTTAATAATACTAATATGGAACTGGTTTCAACAAAAGAACACAATTGCCAGGGCATCATTTGTTTGACCATAGTATACTGGTCTACTACCAAATATCAGGAGATTTAAACATAAATACTGAAAATGTACTTATGTACAGTAGAATATGAAGATGAGTTACATTTATGAGATCTTCAATGGACAGTAGTTCCTGACACCCGTACTGTATATGCTTAAACTGTAGTCATTTCATCTAGATTTTATATGAAATGTGAGGATAACGAGGTAAAAAGATATAACAGTCACTTGAAGTGTTGATATGGCACTTTTGTTTAATGATAATTTCAGGGAAAAGCATGTATGCTATAAAGTTTTTTACAAAGCATTAAATAAATGTTCAGCTATTAATGTTGACAAAACTGCTGTTGCTAATAATGTGTTGACATCAGACTTTTACTGATTAAATTTGTCTGCACTTCTGATTTTATCTTAGCTTGTCATAAAGATGGTCAACATGTAAATTGTAAAAGTGCAGACACATTTCTTCAAAAAGGGCAGTATTGCACAAAAATTGAACTAAAGAGTTGCTTTAAACAGAAAAAAACAGTAATACTTATTATTCCATGAGGGGTATTTGAAAGAATTTTACTGAATAGATGTGAAATTCACATTTTTTTCACTTTTGGGTACTTTTTTGAGCCTGCAGCCATCTTGAATTTCTGTGTTACGTGCTAACGATAAAGTTAATTCACCTCATGAGGTGAATTAAGGTAGTGGATGTGTAATTAGTACTTCCTGTTTAAGGATCATTTGGAATACTTTGGATTTTATAGCTGTACCTATTTTGTACTGTGGCGCAGTGGTTAGAGCGTCTGCTTTGAGATCAAGAGGTCCTGAGTTCAATCCCCGAAGCAGCCAAAACTTTTTTTCGTTATTTTTTCTTTCTCAGTTATCAAATTGAATAACATGAAAAATTAAGCCATTTTAGAAGATTTGAAAACTGTATCTTAATTTTCCTTGATTTTATCAAGCTGTACAGATACTTGAAAATACAAAAATTGACCGTGCTCATTTTTAAAAGTTGAATATCTCAAAAAGTAGACGGTAAAACATTTTAATTTTTTCTTATATTTCAATTCATATACTACTTATAAAAGTTTTATAATCAATAGTGATGGCCCTACTCCGAATCTTTTGCTACAGTCGTGTATATGTACATGTGTGATATGTCGCATGGCAAAATTAGGCAAATTGTATACCCTAGTTTTTGGCATTATTGCATATTTTTTGTAACACATGTTAAGCTTGTAGAATTATAATTCATGTTTTGTAATTCTACATTGCTTGCAGTACTTTTTGAACCTGAAATTTTTTTAAAATGTAAATAGATACTTGCAAACATACCTATTTTAACTTTTATGGTCCTTTTTAATATGGTCAGTATTTCTCAAGTGGGGGTAGGGTAACAAAAAATGAAATTAATTTTTAATTAAACGGTGAAATGTCTTTAAATTTTGCACACTAGTCGGTTAACAGATGTAGATCATATAAATATTAAATTTAATGTGTTTTGGAATAGTGTCCATTAGACCCCCACTACCTTAAAATCGTTGTTAAGTTTTCGTTAAAAATGAAGAGTTAACAATAATTTAACGCTAACATTTTTTGAACAACATACTTTTTTAACGAGAAAATTTAACAACTATATTAACAACGCCTTGTTAATTTAACATGATTTTAACACTAACTTTGTTTGAACAAGCGGTTTCATTAACATCAATATTTAACAAAACAATTAACATGTTGTTATTCAGTTAACAACAATTTCATTGTTAAATATTGAACGAAAGTTTTGAACAACTGGGCCATTGTTTATAGTATTGAGTTTCGTTTAATTTCATGTAGTTTTCATTGAATTCGGTTAAGTAAAAGGAATGTTTGTATTTCTGGTTGTTGTGTATCAATTTTACTGAGACCACTATCACGGACCTCAATTTATAGTACTTATTTTGAGCGCCTCAAATTTCACTCGAGTATTTTTTATGTCTGCACGGAGGTTATGATTTTCCCATGAATTTAAAGATATGCGAGAATATGTATAAGTTAAGAAACGACTGACTATGAGAAAATGGCACACACAGTATTTTGACTTAAAGTGCGAGATGTTGTAAAGTTTATAGCTTGATCAAAGTATATTATTTTATTTTTAAGTTTTTTTATTTTTGTTTCGTTAATTGTTCCAGTACAGATTATTTTCAGTAAAAGATTTTTGTAAGCTATTTTGTTTCATAGTATGATTTCTGTTTCGAAAATTTCAAAATAGCTGAATTTGCTGTAAATTAATTTAGGAATCGGGACAGTGTGTTTAAAATCTTACTCAAATGCCATTGTATGGTTACTTTGTTTCGGTAATCATTGATTATTATGTCCAATGTAATGATTGTACATAGTGAATGTAAGCTGCAGTTTAAATCAGTTAACCCAGTTTATTAGTGTTTCATTTCATTGTACTTTCATTTTAATGATAATATAATGTACAATTTGTTATTGTTAATGAGGAAGATTCATTAATGAACGTATGAAGTGACGTATTACATTATTGACAAGAGCTGGTTGTAAAACACATATGCCCCCCTTGGTGTTAAGGTTGTACAATGAAAGGAACAGTTTTTAAAGTAAAGGACAGTGTGAACTTCGTGAAAACGGCATCAGTCGAAATGGTAGAATAAGGAAAAAAGGTCAAGGGCACTGTTACTAAAAATAGAAAAATGGTCACCGCTCAATAACTCAAGTGAGGAATGACTTATTGCAATAAAACTCGGTATGTAGGTAGCTTGCATAGAGAGAAAGCTTGGGATTGCATTTGGGATCACTAGGATCAAGAACAAGGGCATTGGTACTAACATATAATAATGGTTTCCGCTCAATAACTTGAGTTAGGAGTGACCAATTGTAATGAAACTTGGTGTGTAAGGAACCTGCATGGAAAGGAACCTTTGGGTTATTGGGTCGAAGTCATTTGGGTCATGGTCAAAGTCAAGGTCATTGTTACTAAAGATAGATTTTTCTTTTAGTTTTAAGAATGTTTTAAGCAAAAAAAATTGTTGGGGTCAAGGTCACTAGGGTCAAGGTCAAGGTCACTGTTACCGAAAATTGATTACGATTTTTTTTAATTTTTAGATTGTTTTAAGAAAAAAATATTGTGGGGGTCAAGGTCACTGGGGTCAAGGTCAAGGTCACTGTTACTATATAATTTGAGAAAAACATATTGCAGAGCGGGGAGTCAGGGTGACTGTTTTTTTTTAATTCTACGATTTCTACAGGCTCCGTTTAAACCTGCTTTGGCGGCATTGCCGCGTCTTCTTTTTTATGTTTTCATATAAGAATATAGGTATTCTGTCTTGTATTCCTACATTATGCTGAAAAGGCTGGTTGATATTTATTACATCATTATTTCTACTGCAGCATGTTGCTTGGTTAATTGAATTAAGAAACCAGCTTCGAGCTCACCATGAGCTATAAGTATTACTGTGCAATACTTCAATAATGTTCACATCTAGCAGGACATTACTGAGTTTAAAAAGGTACAACATGTGTGAAATTTCTTTATTTCTGAAAATATTCTGAATAAAGTTAAGAAACACTACAGTAATGTATTGGAATAATTGGAATAAGACATATTTTCAACAAACAACTGAGTCCTACTACTATAGAAGATTTTCGTATTTCGTGTAGTATTAACGGAGCTATAACTACACATGCCGTTGCGTTTTTGTATGGAATCTGAGCGGGGCCATGTTTCACTTGAGATATGATACTCATGCTCATTATTTTCCCTGACGAGATACTTGGGTTCTGAACCGTGGATGCTTACCTGCAGAAGTTAATGCTTTCCATTAGAGCCTCTACACGTTTGTGTATGAAGTCATAGGGCAGAGCCTCGTTTTAGGACGTGTCTCAACCCTCGGGTAGGATTTCCTTAGCCACAACTCAATGGACATGCTAGATTCACTTTATCTCTTGAATATTGAAATTCTTGATTGACGTTCCTAGTAAAACAATTTATCATACATTTTAATACCATATAATGAAATATTACCATTTGAAAAGTGATACAAATTACACATTGCTTAGGTCATCTAATGGTGAATGATGTGTTATTTTACATAAATTGTTACTTCACAGTGCAGTTAGTATTCATTGTGTTAGAAATGAAAGGTTGTAGATACATATATCTGAATTTTTATGACCTTCTTATCACAATCATAGGTCTACACTGTCGTGAACGCGCACCAGTACGGTATTTCGTAGACCGATACAGTCAACAAAGATGGCGGAAGAAAACGACAAAACAAGGTATGTATCAGGTTAAGTCTCTGTACATTCACTCCAATCATGCTTAGAAGTATATCTCTGACATTTACTGGCGTGGAAAGGGTTATTATTCTTGTTGCATTTATTATTACCGGACCAAGTGCTGAATTTACACCGCAAATTTCAGTCGAATAGGTCATTTCTAACCCGAAGACATTTGAATCGAGACTTGATGCTGTGTTTGCATGAAAACTTACACGAAATTAAAAGAATCAGCCAAACTTTAACAGAAACCTGTCCTTAATGTGTTATCTTTCATGAAACTGGCTAAATATCAGCTTTGAGTTGCCTATGTTCGTTTTATTCTTGTCCTTTCTCTTTTAACAACATACCGGTCACCATGTGTAATTTCCTTCTGTCAGGGGAAGGTCGTAATAAATGTTTAATTTGTGACCTTACCTTTTTTCCCATCTGGTAAATTGTTTTTGAATTAAAATTATTTGGAAATAAAAAAAAAACGTTTAAACTAGGGACTGCAACGAGTACCAAATTTGATATTCTAGTACTCGGTCATTTTTTCCGATCGAGTACTCGAGTACTTGAAAAATGATATATCACATGTTCGACATATAAAAGATCGATGGACTATCTTTGACTTTGTTTTGAACAGGTTAAAATACCTCCAGGTAGATTTCAACGGAGGCATATATCAAATTGGACTTATAATTTCACAGACAAGTATAGATAATACTGAAATATTTTGAAAAAGACCACTAAATTCTATATACAATGCATTTGATTTAGGGAAATAATTGACTTATTTTCTGCAGAGTCGTGATAAATATATCTTCTCGCACACGTGTTTAACTATAGGTATAATTAGCTTATTAAGACTTCAATTACGAGTCCCGCTTAAACAGTTTCTGAAACAACCGAGGACACAGTAAAATTGCTATCATACACTTTGTGTCAAACAAACTGTGAAAAATACAAACCAGTATTATCTTTTATGAATCGTACGTCTATTTTGTTTTGTTAAGACCATAAGCGGCATAGAGTCATAACAATACCTGCATGTACTCGTATATTGCTTTCGCGCATCACCTGGCGTGTTTTTATAACGATTCCGAAATAGAATAATGACAAGTTAATTGGAGGAATCAGATAGCGATGACACAAGTTAATTTTTGCAATGTTTAATTTTTTACGAGTACTCGATTAACGTTTTGCTAACCGAGTACCCGGACGTTATATCGAGTAACTGGATAACCGGGTACTCGTTGCAATCCCTAGTTTAAAAAAAAACTGGCAAACGTTTTTAGTTTTGTATTACAAAATCCCACCTAGATAGTATCGACTAACATCTTTGCTAATAATGTAAAGGCGTCAAGAAAAGGATAGGATCTTGTTTTTTGTCATTGGATAATTAACATCGAATATATTAAATCATCCGTTAAAATGACCTTCTAGCAAATAGACTCTCTAATCATTTCAATCTTCCCTACCTGTTTAATGGCTCAAACATCGGATATCATTATATCACGCATGAATTTGTTCTGTTAATCTGTTTATCTGTTAATTACGCTTAAGTGTGGCAGTTAATGCCTAATTTCTCTTAAGAATCGTCCTCTTTATTTCCTGAAATTGAAAACAGGTTAAGTATGGCAAATGATACATGTTCAACGTTTTATGGTACTTGACGTTTGTCATGTATTTTCATAATCCTGGTTTTCGGAAACAATCGTCGATGTTAAAGCGGTTTGTAAGGAAAACTAATTGTCCCTGTATATCTTCAGAAGCTGAAAATATGTACACATGTATTTAATAGACTAAGCTGGTACTAATTTTATTACACACTATTTTCGGGAAGTTTTTTTGGCCACAAGGTCGGTCGCTTTATAAAAGTTTACTGGGAAAATCGCCAAGAGTGTAATCAATGAACTCAAAAATGCAAGGGCTGGTCCATAAGCATTTTTTTTGCAACACACTATTATTAGACTTTGAAATGACTCAGAGACAACTATATCATATCCTGGCCCGGACAACATACACTTTGCAGAATAAATTCCATAGTAATAAAGGACTTTCAAGCAATCGAAAATACTAAAAATATTCTGTCCCCTTGTATTAGCCCTAATACGTGTCGATAAAAATAGTGTCCATATATATTTTGATTGTTTAGAATCACTTCAACACTATAATTATATATTTTCATTACACAGTTGAACTTTAAAACTCAAAACAGGCTCCGGTAATTTATTTCAAAATATACAAAATGGTGTAAGCAATAAATTAGAAAAACGTCTAAACTCAGTCACTTTCTTTGCGCAAATGAATATTCATACATTTTAAACATTTTCATCCTACTATCACTGCTGCTATATTTGTATAAAATCGGCCTGTCGTTTAAGCATAAGCATCACACGACAGGCACACTTTACACGTCAAAAGCATGCCATACCGACATTCTATTTTTAGCCGTCGTTTTTTATTTAAGGTGACTCGCGGGTTTCCCCCAGAAATCGGGTCATTTTTTTAAAAGGCAACGCAGATTTAAGAGAATTTGCATGACATTCCTGTGACTAATTGACTTTTGTAGAATAATACTATGAGGTGATATTTCCATGAAAACTGAGTTAAAAGCGCTACTAGCGGGGAGGTGTATTTTCGTTAATGTTCGTGTTATTTCTGATATATCTCTGTCTATGTAGATAACGAAACAATCTTACTTTCATAAATGCATTGTCGAATCATTTATCCATCTGAAAAAAGATCTAATATCTTTTTGTGCCAAAAAAAATGAAAACATGCGGAAAAATTAGCTCTGTTATTGCTACAATTCTCAAAGCAAAAATAACTGCAAGTGTGACGCATGTAGCGTCAATTGCGAGAAAACAGCCCGAGATAAATTTGTTTTAAAAGCGCTATTGAATTCTAAATCAATTAGAAGCATTTTTATCAAATAAAAAAGGGGGACTACTATGTCGTACTTCGTGCCACTGAAACCTTTTTGAAGAAGGAAAAACATGAGAAACGTTGACGTAAAATACAACATTGGCGTGGCGTAACGAGCCGTTTATTGCGTTTCTTGTAATTATAAATTACTGTCGTTGTTGATTTATTATGCAGAAGTCACTTTAGATCGATTACTCAACATACAAGTGATCAAGGTAACAATTTACTATAATTCGGCATACAACCGTACATTTAAATAGATATATTACGTTTCCTTCATAGACTTCAAGCTAATATTGGTTAATATTGATATGAAAATAACAAATGAGGAATTAAACGTCTTCTGGTTGAAACTCACTTTGTTTTTGTTTAAATAAATGAACAAAACACTTTAACAATATACTTGAAAAAAGCAAACAAATTCATTCTTAATAAGAGTCACTGCTGAAAATCAAAATAACAAGAAATTTTATTGACCATAATTTTTACAGAGACTAACATATTGTAAGCAAATTTCTGGAAAAATAATGATATGGTCAATGATTCAACTTTTTTGCAATATCAATCTTAAGAGATACACTACCAGATCAAGGTGCTAAATGCAGAATTAGCTAGAATTTTGGTATCGTAAACGTTCATATATGTCTTGTGATTTTCAGAATAGGTATCAATTTTAAATCTTTTCTAATGTAACATGTCATACTTTAGGATGTTATGTATAGATAGTGGTGTTTTTATCACCGTCCAAATAATAGTACGCCCCTTATCATAACCCCACCAACTTTATTAAAATTCATTGATTAAATTTTTGATAAATTAATATTTTCATGATAAAGGAATACAAATGTAACAGGGTTTTTAAGATAGTTTGCCTACAGTTTCATTAAAGCATTTGTTTTAGAATGCAAAAATGCAGTGTACATGTAAGAAAGAAATTCAATAAAAGCTGACAAAAATGTGTTGTTTTTGTTTAGATTGCAAAAAGCTTTGAGATATGAACGCATATGTTTGTCACAAAGAACTGTAACAAGAATTTGTTATTACTGTACTTTTATACCCAAACAATTCGTCCTGTAATATAATTTGAATAAAATAAATATCTTAAACAGTTTTTTAGGAATACATATTTTTGTACCCCTACCCCCATATTGGCATATAGCAAAATTAGTCAATTTAGTCAAAAAGTGAGGTCAAAATATTTACGTCTGTCCGTCCGTCTGTCCGTCTTTCTGTCCGTCCGTCCCCACTTACACATTCGTGTCCGGACTTTAACTTTGTCATGCATTGAATGATTTTAAAATAATTTGGCACAAATGTCTAGCACATCAAAACGACGTGTCGCGTGCAAGACCCACGTCGCTACTTCAAAGGTAGTTTACATTTAGAGTTTGAAGGTAATGGAATCCTCTATATATGCACACATTTGTGTCCGGACTGTAACTTTGTCATGCATTGAAGGATTTGTAAATAAGTTGGCAAAAATGTCTAGCACATCAATACGACGTGTCGCGTGCAAGACTCACGTCTCTACCTCAAAGGTCAAGGTCACACTTAGAGTTTTTAGGTAATGGAATCCTGTAGTTGTTTCAGAAAAAACAGGCACAATGCGGCGACGTCATAATTGCGAAAATCACGTTTAAAAAGTGCGCTATTAATTTTGTTTGTTACACAAACAAAACTAAATCATTTTCTCTTTGAAACGAAACACTGTGAATGGAGAAATCCCATAAAAGGCACAAAGAAATCTTCGTGATGATTTCGTGTTGTTGCACGCTAATCAAAATGTTATTTTTGTGAAAGTATTTGATAACAAGAGCTGTCCCTCACAAGAGACGAATGCCCCCGAAAGAGGTGCCTCACAGTCTGTGTCCTCTCCATGTGCTCAATAAATGTGCTATGTAATTTTAAAATCCTTCCATGCATGACAGAGTAACCATGCATACAGTATTCCATTACTTTAAACACTAAGTGTGACCTTGACCTTTGAGGTAGGGACTTGGGTCTTGCACGCGACACATCCGCTTGATGTGCTAGACATTTGTGCAAAGTTATTTTAAAATCCTTCGAAGCATATTCAAGTTATAGTCCGGACACAAATGCATGCATATATACAGGATTCCATTACCTATAAACTCTAAGTGTGACCTTGACCTTTGTGGTAGGGATGTGGGTCTTGCACGCGACACGTCGTTTTGATGTGCTAGACATTTGTGCCAAATTATTTAAAAATCCACCAGTGCATGAAAAAGTTACAGTCCAGATACGAATGTGTGCATATATGCATATATAGAGGAATCCATTACCTTCAAACTCTAAGTGTAACCTTGACCTTTGAGCTAGGGACAGGGGTCTTGTACACGACACGTTGTCTTGACGTGCTAGACATTTGTGCCAAGTTATTTTAAAATCCTTCAATGCATGACAGAGTTACAGTCCGGACACGAATTCTTGACAATTCTGAATCTTTAACAAATTATCTTATTTTCATTTTGTAAACGGTAAAGTGTTATTCTTGTTTATTGCTGGTATCTAAAATAAAGGGATGTAATTCGGCACTACCAAAATTAAAGGGAAATAAAGACAACAATATGATGATTAAAGTGTACACATAAAATAGCAATAAATAATCTCAATAAATCTATATTAAAGGATGTTTTAAGGCAAAACATTTTACTCATAGTTAAAGTAAGAAGCAATTAGAAAACCAATGCCTACTGTGTATATTGAGAAACAGTCTAAACATACTGTATTCAGTTTTTTTGCATACATTGATTGATAACTCCATTTATTATACCCCCACAAAACGAAGTGGGGGGGGGGGGGGGTAATATAGGAGTGAGCTTGTCGGTTTGTTTGTCGGTCGGTCGGTCGGTCTGTTGGTTTTCATGGTTTCCGGATGATAACTCATGAACGACTTTACCCTTTATTTTTTGGTGCACACGTAGCTTGCGTGGAGACGCCGCTTGGGATTGCATTTGGGGTCACTAGGGTCAAGGTCAAGGTCACTGTTACTAAAAATAGAAAAATGGTTTCCGTTCAATAACTCAAGTTAGGAGTGACCAATTACAATGAAACTTGGTGTGTAGGTAGCTTGCTTAGAAACGCCGCTTGTGATTGCATTTAGGGTCACTAGGGTCAACGTCAAGGTCACTGTTACTAAAAATAGAAAACTAGTTTCCGCTCAATAACTCAAGTTAAGAATGACTATTTGCAATCAAACTCAGTGTGTAGGTAGCTTGTGTAGAGAGGAAGCTTGGGATTGCATTTAGGGTCACTAGGTTCAAGGTCAAGGGCACTGTTACTAAAAAAGAAAAATGGTTTCCGCTCAGTAACTTGAGTTAGGAGTGACCAATTGTAATGAAACTTGGTATGTAGGTAGCTTGCGCGGAGAGGAAGCTTTGGGTCACAAGGGTCAAGGTCACTATGGTCGAGGTCAAGGTCACTGTCACAAAAAATAGAATTTTACTTCTTTTTAGTTTTAAGAGTCTTTTAAGCTAAACAATTTTTTTGGGTCAAGGTCACAAGGGTCAAGTTCAATGTCACTGTTACTAAAAATAGATTTTTATTTTTTTTAGTTTTTAGATTGTTTTAAGCAAAAATATTTTTTCGGGGTCAAAGTCACTAGGGTCAATGTCAAGGTCAGTGTTACTAAAATAGATTTTTATTTATTTTTAGATTTTAGAGTCTTTTAAGCAAAACAAATTTTGGGGTCAAGGTCACAAGGGTCAAGGTCAATGTCACTGTTACTAAAAATAGATTTTTATTTATTTTTAGTTTTTAGATTGTTTTAAGCAAAAAAAGAATGTGGGGTTCAAGGTCACTAGGGTCAAGGTCAAGGTCACTGTTACTAAAAATGTAATTTTTTTTTGGTTTTTAAATTATAGCAAAAAACAAAAATCCGGGGTCAAGGCCACAAGGCTCAAGGTCAAGGGCACTGTTACTAAAATAGGGGGGAGTCAAGATGACTGTTTTTTTTTAATTCAACAATTTCTGCATGCGCCGTTTGGTGGCATTGTCGCGTCTTCTTGTTGTATAATATCTCAACTGTATTGCCATACCTATGTGACAAAGCTGTAACGTCGGGGTATAATTCGTCACTCTTGTGACAGTTCTAGTTAACTATTTTCAGTAAATCCACCTTGTTCTGTTGCTGGAAAACTTCACTATTCTTGGGATTGTGTGCAGCAGATACAGCAGTATCCTCATCACAGTCAGCAATGTGGGCCAATCTTTTTCAAGAGTGCAATGTGTTTGGTATTTGTTCTGAAGACTCAGGTTTGTATTTATAATAAATCATTATCTACTCTATTTGGTTTAATTCTTGTGTGTTTTTTTGAGGAAATGCTACAGTTTGAAAGGCTCAGGAAGATTATACATGTACATGTACAGAATTTTATAAATATAGTTACCTGTAAATGAAAATTACTGCTTTGAACTGTTTTATTAAACTTTTTGTAAAATATTAAATCTGTTCAGTATCAAGACCCAGTAATAAAGATACATGTATATTTTAACTTTGAAATTAGTTATAGCATATTCTACTCTAATAAAGACTCTAGTACTCTTTTTCTTGTACATGTACAAATGGTCTTATTTCTTCCCATTATTAAAATTATGACGTCATTTCAATTCACAATTATACAAATGTAAATAACTATTTGTCATACTTTGGGTGTAAATGTCTTTAGAAATACTATAGTGATGATAAATATAATAATGTTACACTTGGATATCTTTATAACTTTTTTTAAATTCTATTCACGGTAACAATTTGCAGGAAAGCAAACAGTCTATCTCATTGAAGGGAGTCAATTTTGTGGTCAGTATTGCTCACTATTATTTCCAGCATCACAGTCATGGAGAAACAGATACTCTGATCCACTTTGACAACTGTTGTGGCCAAAACAAGAACAATGTGGTTCTCTGGTATTCTATGGGGAGAGTTTTTTAAGGTAAAAGATCATAGTCTTCACAGTTTTCAAAATATATAAGTTTGGCTTGTCTGAGTATTACAAGATAAAGAAATAAAGAATAATTGATAAAGAGGCAACAGATATATTTCATAGTCTAAATATCAAATGCACTCTAAGAGTAGTTGAAATACTGGTAAGAAATCCAGAAGGCAGTAAGTTTTCCAGCATTGTTGATAATGATATTTTTTTTACTGTTCAGAATGTGAATTATTGTGGTCATATTGAAATTTCAAATACTGACAAGTGTTATGATCAAGGAACAAAATATATGCTTCTAAAAATGAGCTTTAACTTGAAAATCAAAGTTTCATACATGAAATTATGTTTTACACTTGTGTAGGTTTACATCAGACAGTTGATTTATCAATGATGATAGTAGGACACACAAAGTTTAAGCCTGACTGGCATTTTGGTTTGTGGAAAAGGAGGTAATTTGATTCTTATACTTACTTTTAGTGTACATTTGATAATTTTTGCCTTGCTTGATTTTGGTATCTTGTTTGTCAATGTTATTCGTGAATTTCATGACATTGTGTATTATTTTAGGTGGTTTTTAACACCTTGCTTATATATAGCCTTTAAAAAAAGTGGTTACAAACCGTAAGTAATCGTTGAAAATGAACCCAAAGATGTGAAAACCATTGTTTCTACCATATACACCTACTATAACTTATGAATTTTAGGTGCAATATGTCATTGTATATTAATTTACCTGTTATAATCTCTTATAACTCTGTATAGAGTGGTCATTTACAATTATGTTAGTCATAGACATTTTGTAATATGTATGATTTTTATTATAAAATTTGTGATGTAAATGAAAGTGACTTTAATAAAATATTTGAACTTGAAATATTTGAACCTAATGTTAATACTTGTTTAACAATTTTATATTAAACATATTCTTCGATATGCTATATTATTCATGCCTCATGAATACTTAACAGACATGAGTGAAACTTACAGTATGGGGCCAAATCAGTATCATACAAGTTTTTATGTGTGCAACTGTTAGAATTCTTTTCAAAAGATTTGTTTCTTCCATTTAAAATTATGGTGTTTTTTTTTACAGATGGAGAAACAGTAATGCAGAGACAATGGCTGATATTGCACATAAAGATTAATAAAAAAGTGAGCAGGATATTGTTGGAGATATGACAACACCTGTCAATGGTATTTTTATGAAGCCATAAGACAATTTTGTACTACTGCAGATTCAAAAGACAGCTGTTGTCCGAAATCTGTGATACCACAAAATAGTTCAAGCTCTGTGATCATAAATCATCCTGTAGAAACATTCCTTCAGGTAGTAAAAGGAAGTGTCTCTTACTGAAATAAAGTGTTTATAACATAATCTGAGACACTACTTTAATGTCACACTGTGGATGTATTTTCAGAATGGTTCATTATTGAAGACATTTTTAAATAAGCTACCTGATGGGGGAAACATAAAGTCGCCACTTTGGCCGTCCGTCCCACATTCATTTCTGGTCTATTCCGCAACTACTTGCGGGAGTTAAACAATTCCTGATGTTCATAAATAATGTTTAATAAAGGCAATAGTTGTCCGCTCTGTTTCTCAGCAGTCAATGATTGTGATTTAACAGTACTTCACTAGAAGCTTGAATACGTACGAGTAAACAAAATGTAAATATTATCAAAATGTCTAAGCATGGCTATACAGTACCTTCCTTTATTGTATTTTTTTAATTCAGTTATCTTCCTTTGCTATACAAAATTATGTTTGTCTTGGACATTACTCGATATCATTGTTGACTTAAGATGCTACTGGAATATGGCACCCGACCACCACACAACACATATATATGCATGGATAGGGCATAGATACGACGTAAGCCCGGATAGCTCAATCGGTAGAGCACGAGACCAAGTTATCTCAGGGTTGTCGGTTCGATTCCCGGGGCTGACCAACTAAAATGACTAACAGTCTTTCGGATGAGACTTAGAAACCGAGGTCCCATGTATGTGTGCTAAACACCGGGCATGTATAAGAACCAGGAGTGTGTCTGGAACTGTGACGTTTTATGTATCGTGCACTATCGTATTAGGAAAAAGGATGGCAGTATCCGATTTTGTATTGATTTCCGTCAATTAAACAAAGTTACGGTATTTGATGCAGAACCTACTCCAAATATAGTTGAAATGTTTGCAAAACTGACTTAATACAGCTACTTCTCAAAGTTAGATCTTAGTAAAGGCTACTGGCAGGTTCCTTTGTCTGAGAAGGCAAAGCCAATGACCGCATTTCAAACCTCGCTAGATCTATTTCGATTCCGCTGCGGCATTTTGCAGATTAAGGTAGTGCAGCTGTAATAGACACCTTTCCAAATCTAATTTGAAATATTATTTTCATTATCTATATTATTTCACTGATTTATTTGCAAAATTTCAGGTAGACTTACCATCATTAAAATGTTTCCTTCAAGACCCCATATTTTCGCTTTCTCTTCAAATAATTTGACCCCTAGGGTAGATTCAAGTTCTATTATTCTCTCACATTTGTAAATTCTGTAACAATGTTGGTGTCTATAAAACAAGTAATAGTGAGAGAATTAAAAATCAGACATTATAAGACATTATTGTAAACAAATAATCTACAATGGCCAATTATCCATAGCAAACAAACATATAAATGGAAGCGGTCCCAGCTGAGAAAAAAAAGAGGTTTTGTAAAACTAAACGAGTCTCAGGTCAATAATATGAATACTCAGTCAGTATTTATGATTTATTTTTATTCAAAAACATATTAGCAATTCAACCATAAAAAAAAATATCCATCGAGGTTTAAAAAAAAAGAAAAAACTAACGTCTATGTCAGATATTTCAACCATTTTATTCAAATTAAGTCACCCCTAGATTTGTTATAAGTTCCAAATTTAAGCATTTGTTAAATAATAGTATCATATTTAATGTGTCACTATTACAGATGAATACCAGAACAAGTTTTAAACTGCAATAAAGCAGTATTATGAAACTACATCTATCACTGAAGCTGATGCTTACCCCTGCAAGGCTGCCTTGATACAAGCAAAATAGAAATTTATATGTAGTTTTCAAAATTTAAGTACATATTATCACATGTTCAGTGAATTCAGATTTTTTTGTGTGTCTAATTATTATAAACACATGCCAGAATTATTATTCAGATAGAATAAAACAATTTTTAGCATGCCAGTTTTTCTAAGAAAAAAAGGATGTATTGTCACAGTTTTGGCTCATGCGTGTCTGCGTGAGCGTGACAAAGTTCAATATTGGCCATACTTTTCTATTACTGGATGGATTTGGTTTATACTCACACATAGCAATCCTAGTGACGAGTCCTTCACACTGACCTAGTATAAGATGACCCTGACCTTCGAGTGACCTTGACCTCTTCACTTACAACAGCAAAAAACATTAAATGTCAAAACTTTATTATTATTGGACGTTTTTGTTTCATATTCAATCGTGCCACAATCCCTGTGGAAAGACAGGACCCTAGCTGAAGCAAAATGCAAATCATATTTGTGTTACTTTTCTTACTGATAGACAGTTAAACACTGAATATGTGTTCCAGCTTATACAATGTGCATCAGGAGGTTCACAAACTGAAGCAATTTTC
Organism: Saxidomus purpurata; assembly: GCA_022818135.1. Taxonomy (NCBI): domain Eukaryota; kingdom Metazoa; phylum Mollusca; class Bivalvia; order Venerida; family Veneridae; genus Saxidomus; species Saxidomus purpurata. The sequence continues at coordinate 795,772 of JAFMSR010000025.1, read as the reverse complement.
CTCAAGCCATGACATTATGTGTATCATAGGTTTCACAAAGCAAAGACGACACAACATCTACTAGTTTCAAAAACTGCCTGGCATATAACTTTCAAAATACAGACAGTGAATCAATAAAAACCCATTTTTAAGATTTATACAGAGCACCAATGTTCTTCAGAGTTGAAACTGAAATCTGTCAAAGCGCCGTCTGTTATGAGCAACTAAACATACTCAAGTAAACTTTGAAAGCCAGCTAATCGTTTTATTAACAGCTGATCTGATTGGAACTGATTCCACAACTCTTCCATTTCTTCTCCAAGCATGGCTATGTCAGACACATTGGTTGCATCTTTACTAATTGGAACTGTTAGAGTGACATATGTGTTGAATTGGGCTCAATACTTCACCTAGACTGCAGCAATCTGTGTTACATGGAAAAGACTCTTACTTTGTCTGCAAAAAACATTGAAATAAACATAATAAATATGTAAATAAATGAATATTCTTTATTTTATCTAAAGCCGGGTACATGTACATGTATATGGTGATAAATCGTTAGGCTGATTGACCCTGTGACTTGATAGCTCAGTTGGTAAAGTGACAACTCTGACAGCGGAAGGCCATGGTTTTGAGTCCCGGTGAAGCCACAATTGTTTCACCATTACATGTCCAAACAGGAAACATTCAAAAGTATGTAACATGTTCTCTCGATGAAATAAAAATTCCATAAAAATACAAAAAACAGGTTCTTTTTATATTCTATGCAAAAATACCGCTACGTTTGTTGAGTTTGTTTCGATGAAATGTCGAAAACTGCTGGAAATATCATTAAAAAGCATTGAAATGTCAATTCTATTTACTGAAAACCATAAACTAAACTTTGTTATTTAATAAAAAATAAAAAAGCATTTTATTACTTTACTGCTGGTGATGCATCTTAAGATGGACAGACACCCATGTCTTCTATCAAACCACTAATGTTAGCTTGTGCAGCAAGAGAATCTTGACTGGCAATTTCCTGAAAAGTTACAAATTGATAAATTAAATTATTATTATTAATCAAGCGAGCTTATTAAACATGTCAAAAGCAATCAGCATATTTTACAATAAATAATGATCCCGGTTCCGGGGCGACAGTACATTCCACAATTATTTACTTCATTATCAAACATGTACAGTAAATAGCGTCATTACACGATGTATAGCCTATAACAATTAATTGAATTATAACAAACTACTTCTGTGTGACAGTGTCGTTGACTTCTTCTATCTACTTTTACAATAAAATATGAATATTGAAAAAGGTACACTTAAACGAATGCAAGTAAAATGTACTACCATTTGCAAAAACATGCCTTATATAGCCATACAGAATCACCGCACTGGTATCGAAGTAGTATCCGTATGCTAGCACTATCCGATATAGGGCTACTTTACATTCCATGTAACTCTCTACAAAGAAATCGCAATTTTCTTCATAACGTTGCCTTATATGCCAGAGCTCAGTACAGTTTCTTCCAGCAACGATAAAATGATACTTATAAATTCAAGGTTTAAAATTGCAAAACCTGTTTTGTTTACAAGTCGTACGTGAGGAATTTCACTCGCACTGTTTGTGAATGCGAAAAGGATAACACAAGCAGGTCCAATTTAAGGACAAGTTCTTTCCCTTGGCGGTCAAAAACAGACGACGACCCAAAAAAGCCAAAGAAAATCCGAAATACATGATTTTATGACCAAATCGATATAAAATAATTATTTAATAAAAATCAATTTGAAAAATAGCGGAAACCGCCAAAATCATAAATTTGTAAGCGGACAGCTGTCAGATTTTATTATCTAAGGGAGGTAACTAGTATGCTGTTACTGTTTGTTATACGAGTAGGAGGTAGTCATCAGAAAGGTTTGAAAAAACTTATAACATCATTATTTGGTTGTATAAGGTTTTAAAAAACTGATAGCATCATTATCTGATTGTATCATTTATTAATAAGTACACAATTGTTCTACAAATTCTCGTGACGGAAACTGCTTCTGTAGCAAACCGGTATAGTCCATTTTGTAAACCATTTTCAAACCCCGTTACCCACGCGCATGCGCGTAGGAAAAATTCAATGTTTATATTCCGTTAAGGATGTCTGCTACGTTGTTCTGCACATGCGCTAACTATCGGAAGTGAGCAAATGTCGTAAAATAGCTAACCACTGATTGACAAATTGATCTATAAACTTTCAAAAAGTATAGGTCGCTACTTTATTTCACTGTTTTACATGCAGTAATCTACCAATGAGTCTCATTTCGTGGTGTACAACCTACGACGTTTCAAATATCACAAGCTATTGATTAATCTGCGGAGTACCGATGACGTCATAAACGGTGTATTTCCGCGAAGGTCAAACTCAAAGTGCTAAAAACTTTTATTTTATAAAGCGGTTTGAAAGGTTAGATACGCATTTATGTTGTTGATGTTGACGCTGGATGTGTTTGTATCACCTTCCAGTTACGTAAGTATTTATTTCTCACTTGTTATTAGAGAATAAGATCACTTTTTCGATATAATTAGACCCGGAAGTAAAACTGACACCGAGGAATCATGAAACAACGGTCTGTTGATAGCAACCAAGTTATATTGATCACATAAATTCAAATATTCTGTAGATATATTTTATTCTAGACCTGGAAAAATAAGCCAGGAAGAATGATTTCAAAAACATTTTCTTATCCTGCCGAGGACTTACAACCTGTGCTGTAGTGGATGCCTGGTTGATAAGGAATTTCAACAGCCTTACTGTTGGACTAGCTATTTACTTTAGCCCATGGAAATATCATAATGATAATAACATATCATGTGTGTATTCTATTACATATAATTATAACTATACTGCTGTTGATGCAGAGTGATGATGATGATGATGATGATGATGATGATGATGATTTTGTTCAAAGCTAAAGACATGCATTGAGGATGATAAAATACTTTGTTACTAAATCTGAAAAGGCTTCTTGTGGTTGCAGTAAACATCATGGTATATAAACTGCTTGTTCTAAAGTTGTAGATTCTAGTAAACATATTGCATATGACCTACCTACACCACAGATGCATGGCACTGTTTGTAGAGGAATTAGTTGTTAAGAATCAAACTTTAAAGTAAAAATGTATGCATGTGCACACTATGTCTAAAGTAGTACAAAAAATTGCCATAAATTCTGGTTTATGAACTGGTGATTGTTCCCTGGGCTTCCCAGCTTAATGAACTAATATCAAATTGAGTTCACAGTCACTAAGTATACTTTAATTGTGACATTATCTTTATAGATTTTTCCTTTGCTTTAGGCAGCCCACCATGCAGACCAGATGCTGAAAACAACTACTTACAATCGGTGCATTGTCTCCATCAGCCTCAACAAGTTGATATAACCAGTATGGGTTAAGACACAAAGGAAATGCCATTTGTTTGCTTATGTGCTGAAGGACAAGATACTGTTGACAGAGCTACATGTAATACTACATGTATTATGGCCTTTTTGTTTCTTCCTTTAAATATAACAAATGAAAAAGTGAATTTATGATTCAGATCTGCTTTTGAATTTTAACTTGCATAGTTTTTGCCAAAAATTGTTTCTCAATACTTGCTAAGTAGTCACATACTCTGTTACAAATTTTTATAAAATGGCAGGAAAATGTATGTAGTTTCATATCTTTTTCTTTTACAGAAACTCAGCTATTTTACTTGATAGATGAAAGTCAATATACTTGGAAAGCAGCAGAGTGTACATTTAAAATTCACAATACAGCTGAATGTCCACCTGTAGATGCAAGATACATGTACACAAAATGCACATCAGGTATTTATTTTTTATGGTCTGCAAGGGTTTCAAATACTCCCAACAGTGCTTTTCTAATAAAACTCTATAACAATTGAATTTTTTGAATAGGGTATGATATCTTGAGATTTTGAGTTTTAAGGATAATTGGCTGACACAATAACCCTATTATGCCATAATATCACATTTTTCAATATACATCTACTTCTTTGTAAACTGCAGTTATTCTCATACACAAACTGTATTGTCTTTTACAGATTAATACATGCATTTATAAGGATTGAAAGTACTTACATGTTAAAAAGTACCTAAACAGCATTCAATAGCAGATCTTTATAAGATACTTTTGTGTCACGATTACTCATGATTGATCATATGTGTATGGTCTCAGAATACAAATTGGTATTTACTTTTGTAATGTCAGTATCTGATACATACAGAGAGTTTTATCTTCAAATTTTCAAAATTATGGGATTATATTTACTTTTGTTTATACATTTGTTTTTAGATGCATATTGACAATGCAGCTGGACTGAACTAATGATCTGTTTGCTTGGTATGCAATATGGCTAAATTTAATAGGTAAGAATTGCATGTCTTTCTAAACTTAGCATGATCAATTCATGTGCCCTCATTTCATGAATAACAACTATACAGACACCTAATGAGTACCCAACATACTTGCATTAAACAAGAAGTTTTGTTTGGGTTGTATAAACTAGTATTCTAGGACAATGTGATGAAAATGGAAAGAGAACTGAATAGCAGACTGTAGACTGATTAAACTCCATGGACAGTCAGAGTAAGCAGTTCTAACTTGCTCACATACCTCAGTAACCAATTCTTTAGATGTAATGAACCTGAATGGTTTTATTTTAGTGAAGGTATAGTTTTAACAAACTGACTCAAAAACATAATTTTGAAAGTTAACCAGTAAGCTATCTTACACAATCTTGTCTAACAAACATCTTCAAACACTGTTGCTATTTCTCAATAACTTCACCATACATTTTCATCTGTAACTCCAGCAAGTCCATTCAACACTAAAGTCAAACTAAAGATGGGTGTTGTAAATGAGTAGTGCAATTATGCAAAACCATTTTTTTTATTTGAATAATGTTATACTTTGTTTCTATTAAAGATCAATTAAAAGCATTATTTTATTTAATCAAAATGCAAATAATATGATCTCAGTTGCATGTACCAAGGGAATGTTTTTATTTTCAGGTGAACATGAGAGTATTAGTATATAGTGAAATGGAGGGATTGCTGAACAAATGGGACAAATTTCAGAAACTGTGTGACATTCATCCCTAGATGGTCATAATATACCATAAATTTATAGAAGATTGTGAAAGTGTTTTTCAAAGTTGGAAGTCATTTCTTGAAAACCATTTTAAACCTGGCAAACATGTATCATTTATATGTATTACTGACTGTTCTGTTTTTTTTAGTGATTTTCAATTACATAACCATTATTTTCAACATTCATGTAATAAAAAATGATTGGTTTTACCTAATGGAATAAACAGGAGATAATGATGGTTAACTATGTCTTAATAATGTTTTTGCATTCCCAAATATGGTGACATAGTTTGTTGAAGCCTAGCGCCAAAAAAAGCCTGGATAGGTACCTTTTTTAAGGTTTTATTTTGATGGTGATATGTTCCCCTTGATATATGTTGATTTTCATATAATCGTTGAAATCTCTTCACTGATTTAAAGGCCATCGATATGCACGAATTAAGTGCCATTCTGAAAATAAGTGGGTGGGGTAATTCAATTTTAACATTTTGCATTTCGGCAACTATTTGTTCCGAGTCAATTTTTTTAGTGATTTTCAATCACAGTACCATTATTTTCAACATTCATGTAATAAAAAATGTTTGGTTTTACCTAATAGAATAAACAGGAGATAATGATGGTTAACTATGACTTAATTATAATTTTGCATTCCCAAATATGGTGACATAGTTTGTTGAAGCCTAGCGCCAAAAAAAGCCTGGATAGGTACCTTTTTTAAGGTTTTATTTTGATGGTGATATGTTCCCCTTGATGTATGTTGATTTTCAGAAAATCGTTGAAATCTGATCACAACGTAGCAGACATCCTTAAGGCTAAAGAGCTAAAGACTTTATATTGCCGAACTTTTGAATGACTGAACCTTTCAATATAAAATATTTTAAGAAAACCTTCATACCATGACGGATACTGCTTCGATACAAGTACGGTATGCAAGATGCTGCCTAATCCTCGGCTTTGCCGTGATGTCATACAGACCAGTTAACCAATCGGGTTATTAGGTTGCGTTCATGTCTCCATTTAAAGTTGTGAAAGGTGAAAACTCGGTCTTTATCGTCAACTCATATGCAAGTTTAAATTTATTTTTAATAAAACAAAAAGCTTTTAACGACACAGCATTATTATCAAAACAATCGGATTGTTTCAAGGTAATTGACGTTTGTCGTCTCCTTTCATTTCTAATATTGGTTATTGTATTTTTCAAAGTTAAAGATTCATAGTTCCCGGATGTGCGAAGCCGAGAATATTAATAATAATTATAACTATGTGTGTATGTACATAATGATCTATATACCTATTGCTGAAAGCGGCAATGAGTACAGATTGTATTTCTTTATTTAAAAGGCAATTATTTACAAATACACCATACCAGTTCCAAGTTTGGTATTCAATGCGAACCATGGCATCCCTCGGCGTCCCCGTTAAGATGGTTCACCCTTAACTAGTAAGTAAGCAGGTTAGTTAATTGCACTGGCCCAAGCCACACTTTGTTAATATCAATAAAGACAGAAGAATTTTTACTCCACCAAATTATTTCCTTCTAAATTTCCAAGGTCAACATTCATTAGAAGCCGTAAACGATATCAAACAATTAGGAAACATAAGGTTTGACAGAAGAACTTCTCACTCTACCAAATTATCTTCTTCCAAATTTTCACTGTTCACATTCATTTGGAAGCCGTAGTTTCTGTTTCCTGGTTTACACAATGCAAGTTATTGTTCTTGATATGTTTCCTTCGCCATACAGTTTGCTTGCTCCGTAAAAACGTCCTTTTTATCACGATTCAGGTATGAGAAGCCTAAATCAGTGAAAACCGGAAGCAGGTTATTTTGTCTAGGGAACATGCAGACCTACACTATGTGTTTGATTGCTGATTGGCTGAAAGTAAGTGGATGCATACAAGAAAAATTATTTTGAATTAATCGCTGGTTGATAGATCATCAATGAAATATGAAGAGAAAAATCTGGATACAAATTATAATAAAAATAGTTGGTATTTGAAAATACTGACATTTTTAGTCGGTGACCGCTAAAACTGCCCCAAAAATGGGGGTGGTGTCATTCTACTCCAAATTACTGGCATAAAGTAT